>CM031239.1:174791583-175391583 GCA_018340775.1 Taxus wallichiana var. yunnanensis | reverse complement strand
CCATATACCCATATGGGTATGATCATAGGTATGCGAGCATATATACTTATTTATATAAGCTAGCATAGTTGTGTGCATACACATGTGAGTATACGCACAAGTGCCCACTCTTCCGTGAGTTAGCACTCACCCTTTTGATTTGGTGACAGTGTTTTGGTAGCTTAGGTGTGATATTATTTAATATCATTTGCTAGCCTAACTAACCTAAGATATAGGTTACGTGATCTAGCCTAAGCCTAATTTATGATGGTATGTTAGCAACATAACCGAGTGTCAAAAGATTATCTAGATGTTTTTGACTCAACCGTAATAAATGCATGACATTTTAATTTGCTTGGTTAATGAGCTTGGCATTTAAATGATGCTTGATTAAAATGGTATTTTTTATGGAATTCGACTTATGAGTTATTTTGGCATTAACTTATGTGTTAATTATTCCTTTTGGAATGTGGCACATAGTTTCATTTAAAATAAATAAATAAAATTAAACTTAGCCTAAAAGCTAAGTGGAGGCATTTTTGAAGTTTAATTATGTTTAAATGGATTTTGGAATCCATGGAATAAAGGAGAGTTAGGTTTTGATTTTTACCATTTAGCATGGCGTGAAGAGAGGAGGAAGTAGAGGAGAGACCATGTCAAAAAAAAAAATTTGGAGGATTTCATGGAAGTTTTACGGCCATTTGGAGCTGATTTTGGGCCTGTATTTTGGGGATCTTTCCATTCTTTATTGCAGCAATGTTGGGGAGAAATTTTCTATAAAAATAAATAAGGTTTTGGAGTTTTATTTTGTGTGGTGTGGAGCTAAGAAGCTGGAGGAAGAAAAATAGAGAAGGAAAGAGGAAATCACAAAGGGTTTTTGGTCTTCTTCATCTTGAATATTTCAGGAAAGGGTTTCTTGTTTTTATCTATGCAATATTTTACAAGTAAATGCATATTCAGTTTATTCCTCTTCTGGGTAATGAGAAATCTGGATTATCTATTGTGGGTATTAATATTTTCGAGTTAATCCTGTATGGGTATTTGGAAAATATGTTTATTTTAATATGGGAATTTTATATTCCAGATCTCTCATGTAGGAGAGCCAGAGATTTCATTTTTTTAATCCTTACTGATAAATAGAATCCACGAGGTTATTCATTTGGTTGTTGAGAGAAGATTCCTTGACATTTTCGCTATGGGTTTTGGACTGGTCTCTAGGCTACATTTTTAAATGTTGGAATGCTGCATTTTTGTTGATTCATTGGTCTGCTACAGCTGTTATAAGTTTTGTTATTGCTGTGTAGAATTCTTAAAAGCATTGCTTTCTTTATGGTTTTATTGTTGTTGTAACAGCTGCTGGAAGTGCTATTTTTTTAAATTAAATTATTGCTGCATTTCTTGCTGCAGCGTTGGCTGTTATAATACCGAGTTTTGGGTAATTCCTTACTATGTGTAGTTAATATTTGATGTGTTATTTAGCTGTAACACTAGTCACAAAAACACTGATGCTTTGTTAATATTTAATATGTGTAGTTAATATTTGATGTGTTCTTTCTTTGCAGTGTTTCTTTGCTAAATACGTTGCATTTTGTCAAATGGTTAATGTGAAATCATTTGCATAGCATTTGAAAGAATGTTTTGCTATGACATTTTGTCAAATGATTAGTGTGCAATCATTTGGATAGAATATTTAAAGAATCATGTGTTGTGGCATTACGTCAAACAGTTGATATGTAATCTTTTGATTGTTGTTTATTTGCTGCAGTGTTTGTTGTTAATACGCTGCATTTTGTCAAATGATTAGTGTGCAATCATTTGGCTAGAATATTTAAAGAATCATGTGTTGTGGCATTACGTCAAACAGTTGATATGCAATCTTTTGATTGTTGTTTATTTGTTGCAGTGTTTGTTGTTAATACACTGCATTTTGTCAAATGATTAGTGTGCAATCATTTGGCTAGAATATTTAAAGAATCATGTGTTGTGGCATTACGTCAAACAATTGTTATGTAATCTTTTGATTTTGTTCTATTTATTTGCAGTTGTTTCTGCTGCTAAAATGAATTCATTGGAATTGAAGTGAATATCTTTATGGCATTTTATTATATTGCTGGAATAAATTTGTTTGAATTTATGTGAAGTTATTTCATGGCATTTTATTATGCTGTTGGATTGGATTCATTGGAATTTATGTGAAATTATTTTATGACACTTTTTCATGCTACTGAAATGTATTCTTGGATTATATTGGAAGTTTATATTATGACATTTGGTCATACGGATCTCATGCATTCTTTGAGTATAAAAGGATTTGTTGTGCTTGTTGAAAATGCATTATGTTACTGATCTGATTTGGCATATTGTTCATTCTGAGCTTGTGAAGTGAAGTTCATGACATGAAATTTTGTCATACAATTGGTATGCATTCCTTGGATATATGTGAAGTTCATTATATGACATTTTGTCATATGGTTGGCATGCATTCTTGGGTATAAAGGATCTTTTGTTCCTCTTGGAAATTATGTTATGTTGCTGATCTGATTTGGCATAAATTTCATTGTAAGAATTGTAAAGTGAAGTTCATGTTGAAGCTTTGACAATTGCTTATCATGCCTTCTCCTTTTTACATGGAGCCTATATGTGACATTTCTTCAAACAGTTGGTGTCTTTGACTTGATTTGGCATGAAATAATATTATGAAATGCATTATGTAATCAACCTTATGTGAGGTATGTTTTATGCATTTTCATGTAAGATGGTTAAAGACACCACTCTTGAAAGATATTATGAACTTGGTTAGTTCATGCATGTATACATGTTTTTGAAATCATTATTATAAAAATGAATGAAATATTATGTTGATGCATGATTTGTATATTTTGAATACATTTTCATTTGTAGAATACTACATATATGAAAATGGAAATCCTTGCCAGTTCAGTTTGAGCTGACCCCTTTGTGGAAAATACAGGCCATTCTGGAGATAAGGGAAAGGAAAGAATCTAAAGGGATTCAAGCTGATTTCAGATCTTGATTAGTTACTTTTATATTTCAGTTATAGAATAAATTGTACTTGATGTACTATTGGAATAATCAGTATATTATATAAGCTTATGAGGCTCTTTGCCATTACATGTAACTTATAAGATTGTACTGAGATATCAAAAATAATGAAATGTCCTTTGGACTCAACGCTGATTTTTAGCAATATGTTTAGCACATATGATTTGTTTGTATAATTTTATGATTTGATTATGTGAGAAATCAACATATCAATTTAATAACGGGAATAATGGGAGTTAGAAAAAAATTGGACCTCGGTTCTCGAGGTCCTTACAATGAGAGGTAAATAATTCATGTAAATCTACCACCTCATGAAAATTAATTCGACAAGGAGATCACACTTGACCCGGTGATCGATGGCTAGTTAGTAAGTAATATTTTGATAAATACATGTGTTGAGGTAAATGTACTCACCTTTGTGGAAGGATGGAATCGGATGGGGGCCTACATTACAACCATCTTCAATGTGTTATACGTGACAAACAATACTAAGGAAATACCTATTTGGGTATTGAATGATACATCTATTATCATTTAGGGAGCTAAGTTTACGGGAGATTTTGAGGTGTTGGAGCTTGTTAAAGTAGACAACTTTCTAACATTACTTGAACAACCCCGGTGTTATGCAAATAATGTTGATATGTGCTTTAACAAGAGATACATCAGTTTTGAGAACAAGGATGAGTGCGTGATTATACCTCTGTTTGAAAAGAAGCGGAGCCTTATGTTGAACCTTTGAGTGAAGAAGAGCTTGATCGAATGTAGGAAAATAGGGTGCATGATCCAGAGAATCTAGAACCATCAAACGAAGGCATTCTTTAGTGGGAAGAAGCACACAGTCGGTAAGTGACACTACTAGTGTTTCTTATGATAACTGGTCTCACTGAACGTATGAAAGGGATAGGTGCAAAGTTAAGGGGTGATTTATGAGGATGATCAGGTCGTGCATGGTGAGGCATTTAGGCTTAGCTCAGGTACAAAGATATATTGGTGAAGGGAATCCCTATACATTCATGTATGTTATGGATACTCGGTGGCCGAAAGAAGGATATAGAAGAAATATGTTGGTCTATATGTTTCACGGGATAGAAACGTCTTTGGTGAGAAACACATAGATGTAACCTCTTAGAGTGGCGAGAAGTGAGAATCTCCTTTTCCACCAGGTTCACTCAAAGCAATGTACCTATGAAAATTTGTAAATTTCATGGTAATAATATTGCTTCTCATCACGTCCATAATTGTGAGAGACTATGGGCACAAATCCAAGAGGCTCTACTAGCATCCCTACGGGTACATAGTTCTAATCCACATTTTGTAGATGTTTGTGTGCATGGTATGGCCATACTGAGATAAAAAGGGATAATGTGAACTAACAAAAGATGATTATAGGTATGATTCGCATTTTTATCGGTTTTATACTGAAGCCTCCAGTCTATGAATATTTTCAGATAATTAAGCCCATCACATTCGAGAATAGCGTGAAGTCGAAGAGATCATGCTCGAACTATTTGGAGAACCTAATCTCGAGGCACTCCATGATCTTAAGGATACGAAGAAGTACATATGGGTCATGCCTGGAAATAAAAAGAGAAGGGTAAATTGGTCTATATGATTAATGATGAGGGAGTTGACGATTTGGATGTTAGCCACACTAAAGGTGTGTGTGAGGTAATGGATTCTACAAATGAGAAGGCATGTGTGTATCATGCTCCCATGAAAAAAATAAGGTGAACATTGGCACGGAGGATGAACCTAAGGAAGTAATAATTGGGGATTATTGGTTAGAATAGGAAGTATCCAAGATCATTGAGCTCTTGCGTGACTTTCAGGATATCTTTCCATGAGGTTACCATGAATTAAAAGGTGTGCATCCTTCTTTGGGTGAGATGAAGATAAATTTGAAAGAAGGCGCATAACCGAGTTAGGAAGAGGCCTTATAGGATGAATCCTAACTTGTGTGTGAAGGTTAAAGAGGAAATTGATAAGATGCTTAAGTCTACAATAATTGAGCCAAATAAAGAATTTGAAGGGTTCAATCATGTTATCTCATATTTTAGTCTTCGCCAAAAATGAGATAACCCTAAGAAATTTTTGAGCTGATTTTCTAAGGATCACCTTTCGAGAGAGATAATCGGGTTTTGGGTTTCACAACCAAGACAACATGTGTTTTGGATGCTTCATATCGTGTGTTCCCGAAACACCGAAACTGCCGCATCAAGTAAGGCGATTCGGGTTTGCGGACCTTCCAAGCATCGGAACATGCCTTCGTCAAAACATGCTTCATGTCGCATGTCTTCCAATCCCCGAAGCCCGATTTACTCCTTTGTTTCGGGTTTCGGGGTCATCAAGCATGATGCTTCATGTCGCTTGTTTCCCACAACCCGAAACCTGAATTGCTCTAAAACCCTTTGTGTCGGGTTTCCGGATATCCCAAGCATGCTGACATGGCATTAATGCCGAGTTGTTGGGTAGTTGGCACGTGTCAACTGAAGTGTATTAAATGCAAATTTTCTTATATATATTCGGATTTCCACGTCATTTTTACGGACGTTTTTTTACCTCATGGATTTTCGCGCATGCATCTTCGACCCATAAACCCGACTTGCCTCTATGCCCGATTGCATTGCTCGTTTTTGATCATTTCTTGTTCTGGTTGAAGGTATTTTCTTCATTCTTTGTTTGTGGTTTTGTGAAATAATTGTGTAAAGAATTCTTCCAAGTTTCTTAGCGGGGTTGTTGGGATTTTATCTTTTCCATTTTGGGGGTTGTTTTCTAAATCAGGTTTATGTTTTAGGGTTACCCCTTTGGAATTATCACTTTGTCATTTTAATTAAAAATATATTGGGGATATCAACAGTGAGGAAAAACTTGCATGTTTCAACTCAACAATTACCCCATTCCCTCTTCTCGGGTTTCGCAGGGTGCTTTGCAGTGTTCAAAACCCGCAGTATATCGAAAAGTTTGAAGTATCGGGTTTTCCAAACTCTCTGGCATCCTCCCAGTGTGTCGGGTTTCCGAATTCCCGGCATCCTCCCAGTGTGTTGGGTTATTTCAACTCTCCGGCATCTCCAGTGTGTTGGGTTATTTCAACTCTCTGGCATCTCCAGTGTGTCGGGTTTTCCGAAGTGTTCAACACCTTCTGATCTCCGACACTCTCCTCCTTTGAAATTCCTCATGTCGGACCCTGGTCCATCACAAGATAAGACTGAAAATCAGGAAGGATGAAGTACAAATTCAGGAAGGTGGAGTCTCCCTCCTACATTGATTGTAATTACGACATCCGGATACAGAGCTCGGAAACATAGATATGGAGGATTTTTGGAATAGGGTCAAGAGCTCTTCTCAGACTCCATGGATGAAATCAATAGTTGATAGTGGTCTACCTCTTGCAGCAGGTTTCCCTATGTCCGCTCAGTGCCCCGAGTTCATCTTAGCCTATGCTTCGAATTATGACTCTGCTTCTCGTTCTATGAAAAACCAGGCGGGAGAAGTTGTAATCAAGTTGGACGGAGGTTACTTCGATGACCTTCTCAAGCTGCCTAATTTTGAGGAATATGGAGATGTGGATCTCAAGTCAGCCCAAAATCTTGGGATAATGATCAGGAGGATTGCATCAAGCACGTGAATAAGAAGTTCCTAATCAAATCCAAACCGGTTGTTTCCAGGTTCCCAAGACTTGTTCCCAGAAGTGATTTCATTCAGAAATCAATGATATCATTACTCTGTTGAGTCGGGTTTTTGGTTTCCCTGAATCAAATGTTTTCCAAGGATGGATGTACCAGTTCATGATCATTATTAAGAAGAATCAACAGGGAATTGATTGGGGTACTCTTATCAGTAATGAGATAGATTCTCAAATGACAACAGTCCTGTCTACGGAAAGTTTTATATGTCCTTGTATGTCACCTATGTAGCGGCGGCATGAGAAACTATCCCGGGTTGGACACCAAGGGGAACAAGATAATGGAGCATGTTTATCAGTATTTTCCTCAGCTGACAAGAAAAGGGTCTGAAGACCAATTCAGAAGGGTAAACGACGCCTTCTTTTATGAGAACATTTGCAGGTTAAACCCTGAACTAAGGAAAACGAGAGTCTCTGATGAGGCATGGGCTGAAGTTTCAAAATGGGGTTGTGTCTTCTTGCAATTTAAGAAGTTCACATATCTTTGAGTAGTCATGTACCCAGGGGATCCTTTCCATTTGCCCAGATATCCAGGGGACAAACTAATCTTGATGGAGTTAGGTCGTGCAATTGTTGGATTTTCACAAGTTCCAACAGAGTAAACACAAGGCCACTTTGTATCTTTCCCAATTTCTATTGGAAGGTATACTTGTTCAACAGTGGTGAAAGCCAAGAACGTTGTCCATGAGCTTCAAGATAAGTTGAAGAAGCACATGAAGCCCCGAGACGGGTTTGATTTTCGAGGAGTCCTTAAGGCATATGGAACTCTGCACCCGCACATGCCAAGCATAGAAGACATCTAGATTGATTTACGTGATGAGGTTGCTGTCCGAAGAAAATATCATAGCAGATTGACACTTGCTGAGATTCAAACACTTGAGCTCGCTAACATACCAGAAGGTACTAGTGATAATGAAAGTGTTCTAGATCCTTCCTATGATGGATTGAATGAAGATCAATATGTTTTCCCACCTATTGATTGGTCTATCGGTGAAAAATCCTCATTCTGAGATAGATCAGCCCTGATTCTTGCACGCACCAAAGCATGGCTCGCCTCTTGGGGAATGAGTTTTAAAGATGATAATTTTTCAAAGTTGGTTGCTGCAGAGGCGGGGCCCTCCAAAAAGGGAAAAGACAAAATATCTTCTAAGGGACCTATAAAGGTCAAGTTTTTCAAGAAGAGAAGAGAACGAGAAATCTCTTCAATTATTTCTCCAGTTGAAACGATAAATGTACCAGAATCACCAACACCACCAGAAATAGGAGAAATTTCTTTGGAAGGAGAAGTAAGCCAGCCTCTAGTTTCACCATTTGTTGACTGCCCAACTGAAGTGACCTTATCTCTTGCATCTCAGGCTTTGGAGTCGGGATCTGCACTTCCTCCTTCACAACCACTTCTACCTCCTCTTTCCCCATCTACTTCTTCGGTCATGGCCAACATTTTCTCTGGACTCTCACCCCTCTCTGCTAGGACCAAAGTAATCACTAACACGCCCCCTCCTGTGCCTCTTTTTATTGAATCTGCTACCACATTGGTAATTGTCCTCACTCCGCTAGTGGATCCCTCTCCCCCTGAAAGTATGATACCAACTTCTACAATAGTGGCAACTCCCTCTGACACACCTCAATGGCTACTCGAGCAAACTCTGAGGAAGAGGAAGGTGATTGTACCCATACCAGCCTTTGATTTTAGTTCACTCAAGGCTTCTACTGCTAAATCAGCCAAGAAACCCAAAACAGTTTCAAGGGTTTTGTGGACGCTTCGGGGCATAAGTTTACAGAGATCGCCACTCCTGCGACTGACAAAACCAAAGAGGACATAACAGCCTCTGACTATCAGATAACCAGGGTGGCTCTAGGAGAAGTGACAACAGAAGGAGCACAACAGGATGCACGGGATGCTACAAACGTGTTGTGCCAGAAATTGAAGGAAACAAAAGACAAGCAGAGATGAGCTTAAAGGAAAGGTGGAGCAGTTGACTGAGGTATTGCTTAAGCTCTCAAAACCCCTTGAATCCATACCATCTTCCTCTGTCCCTGTCGATTCGATTTCTCATCAGTGCCTATAATTGAGAAGATTAATAAAAAGGGAAGGGTGGTCGATGAGTGGACCCAAAGGCTGCTCCAACAGGGGAAAGAAGTGATTCAAGATGCCGTAGAAGTCTATCAATCTTTGGGGAATATTCAGAGTGATGGAGAAAAGATGGATGATGATTTCTCCCAAGAAATTAGACACCTTGATTTGACTTTCGAAGCTCTCCGTATTAAATCGATTCCATCATGCCTCTTGGTAGAAGAAGGCATCATCCCACATGTAGATAAGCATTTCCAACTGACCAAATCCATCAGGTTCAGGGTAAAAATTCTCAACAAAGCTTGTGGTAAATTGAGAGAATCAAGAGATCAATTGATTGATGGCAAGAGCGACCTGGAAGAAGAATTGCTGAAAATTTGTGCAAAAGTGTCAAGTGGAAACTCGGGCATCCTATCAGCTGATGATCTTTTCAAACAAATCCAAGAATCAATTCAGCATGAACCAGCTCACGGATTTGGCATTGAAATCATTGACAGGTTTGTAAGGATTGAACATTCTTTGGAGGCCTTGAGAAAACTCAACAAAATATTGAGAAAACTTCCCGGTGGTGCCAGTGACACTCATGAAACATGTGAAGTTTTGAGTGATCATTCCACTGTGCACGACGAAAATGAGATGCAAGGTATAATCCGGAAGTTCCAAGAATTTTGGAACAAACAGGCTCAGCTGGAGGAAGAGAAAGATGAAGAAGCAAAAGATGACGATTCAGACTAAGTCTTGATGCGACGTGTCATTTCAATCTTGAAATTGACATGTCTTTTTCATTTCTGTTTTGTCACATTTTGAATCATATTGTGACTTGGTCTCCTGCGTGAGAGCCAAGCAAAATAGGACTCTTTTTAAAAGACTGTTTTATAGGGTTTGTCCTATTTTCTCTCAACTATTTTTATTATAAATAAGGGATGTGTGTACATTCCAAAGGGTTGAGATTTTTGAAACATTGGGGGCTATTGTGAAGAAGAAAAACTTTGTGTTTTCTTTTAATCATTTGAGGAATAGAAGTTGATACTATTTTCGCAAACTTTGTGTTGTGAGATGTGTTTTTCTTAAGATATTGTTCTTATGTTCATGATCTTAAGCTATTCTTTGTTTAGCATCTTGATGATCCTAATAATTTCAAACATTATATTTGTGATCTAAAGCTCGTATGATTATTTCATGCTCTGTGTTTACTCGAAAGAAAATACGTTCCTCTCATTTCCTTTCCATTGTGCTTCTTCCATTGTAATAATTTCTGACCCAGTCCATTTATAAAAACAACATCTTCACATAGTGTGGATATGGATTTCGGGATTCTATCCCAACCCCAATGGTTAGATTAGTGTGAATACTGTATATATTATTTATGTTGTGTTTTAGATTAGTAATAAATAGGTAGCCTCACCTGTCTTTGAGGAGGGATTTAATCCCATGTACTGTGGTTGAACCTCATATTTTGGATTGACAAAATATCCAACCAACACAATCCCATGGTGATCATTATTAAGAAGGATGGGAGGATTAGGATCTGTAATGAATACAGAGAGTTGAATGCTTCATGTGTCATAGATCCCTTCCCCACGCATTTTACTAAGGAAATTTTGGAAGGAGAAGTTAGGTGCAAGATATATTCTTTTACAGATAGTTTTTTAGGTTATCACCAGGTGCGCATCGTGAAGGAATATCAAGAGAAGACAAATTTCACCTCTGAGTGGGGAATTTTTGTGCACACATTCATGCCCTTTGGATTGAAAAATATGCGAGTAATGTTCTCACACATTATGGTGCAGAATTTTCAATATTTTATTCATAAATTCTTGCATGTCTATTTGGATGATTGGACAGTATATGGATTAGTCAAGGATCGTTGTGCTAATCTAAGGCCTATGTTTGAAAAGTGAAAATTTTGAGCACATCTCTCAACATTAAAAATTGCATCTTTGATACACCTTTTGGCACCTTGCTTGGGCACCTCATTTGCAAGGAAGGATTGTTGGTATATCCAGCTAAGATAGTTGTCATTTTGGGTTTGGAAGATCCCACCAATCAGAGTGAGGTGCATGGATTTCTAATACATACAAAGCTATTACAGGAAATTTATAAAAGGTTATGAAAATATTGTTGTGCCCTTATAATAATTGTTAAAAGCTAAAGAAAAAATTATTGCGAAGACGCACAACAATAAACATTCAAAACCTTGAAGGAGAGGCTTACTTGCCACACCTATTTTACACTTTCCGTCATGGGATAATCCCTTTCATGTTCACATTGATGCCTCTAGCATGGTGATTGGCACAATGTTGGTGCAACCAGGGGAAGGAATTTTGGATCATCATATTTGTTTTACAAGTAGGAAGTTGACACTCGTGAGAAAAAATTACACAACTCTGCGAGTGTGAAGCTTTTCTATGATCTACGTTGCATAAGTTCGATGCATATTTATTGGATACTCTATTTATTTTCTATACACATCATTTGGTGCTTAAGTACTTAGTCAACAAGTCTATTTTGTAAGGTCGCATATGCAGGTGGATATTTATATTTCAAGAATTTGACTTTACAGTTGTTGTGAAACCAGGTAAGATCAATTCAAGGCCTGGCCATTTATCAAGGATTAATTCTAGTGAGGACGCACAAATCATTGAAGATACGATGCCTGATGTGTAGTTATTTAGATTGAATTATGTGCCCATTGAGTTATAAAACATCATTGTATTCTTGCACTCTAGCATGGCACAAGAAGGAATGGATACATTAGAGAAGAAGAAACTTGTAATACGTGTAGCGCCTTATCCGTTGATTGGAGGAGAATTATACAAAATGGGCAGCTATGAGGTGTTGCCTGGTGTATTCTCGAGTATGAGTGTGAAGCTATTATGGAAGAGGCTCATGATGCAATAACAGGTGGAAACTATGCAGGTGATGAGGCGTGTGCAAAGTCCTTATGGATGGACTTTGGTGGGATACTTTATATAAGGATACCAAGGAGTATGTGAAAGCATGTGATCATTGTTAGCACCTTGGAAAACCTAGACATAGAGATGAGATGCCACTTAGACCAATTGTAAGCACATAACCTTTTGAGAAGTGGGATATTGACTTTGTAGGTCCTATTTTACCACCCACGCACAGGACTGACACACACTATATTATAAATTGTACAAAGTATTTTACCAGGTGGGCGGAGGTCAGCCTACAAAGGATTATCTTGCAGCTACAACAATAATATTTTTACGAGAAAACATTATTAGCAGGTATGGCTTCCCATTAAGCTTGACAAGTGATAGAGGAACTCATTTCATTAATGAGACAATAATAATCCTATTGGCAGATTTTATGGTAGCACACCATAAAACTACTCCTTATCACCCACAAGCTAATCGTATTGCGAATCTTTCAACAAGATTTCGAGACAGACCTTCACAAAAATTTATGATGTTGGAAGAAAAGATTGGGATGATAAAGTTTCATCTGTACTTTGGGCATACAAGACCACTTATAAAAGGTTGAACAAGGCTACACCTTTTCAATTGGTTTTGGCGCAGAAGCATTATTGCCACTTGAATTTATGTTACCATCCCTGCATATTACACACGCAGGTGGACTTGATGATGAACAATTTTTATCAAATTACATTGAAAAACTAATGCAATTAGATGAGAGGTGTTCCATTGCACGTTGGAACTAGAAGAATGAGAAGGAGAGAGAAGACATGGCATGATAGGCACATTAAGAACAAGACATTTAAATTTGGAAAGATGGTCCTTCTCTATGAATCCAAGTTTGTGCACCACCCGGAAATTTGAAGGTGCATTGGTTAGGACCTTTTGTAGTAACCAAGATACTCGAATGAGATGCATGTCATTTGAGCCTTTGGATGGTACCATGTTTCTTAGTTACTTTAATGGGAGTAGGTTGAAGCCCTACTATAAATAAAGTTCCTTGGTATTTGTAATAAGGTAGTATTTCCATTTAGATTATATTTCCATTTCATTTGTTTCTTTCTAGTCGTTGTTATGCTTTGTTATTTTATTATTTTGTTGTAATAAGCACGCTTGCACACAAGAAGATGGTTATTATCTATTGAGTTCATGCACAGAGGATCACACATAATTTTAGTGTGGAGTGAAATAGGTGCATGTGCATGGAAAATAAATCCATGGGTGTTGAAAGGTATAAACAAGTAGGCACGGTTGGAAAAGATGACATAGGTACAAGTGTGAAGTAAGTAAGCATGCACTCTGGAAGAGAAAAGGTGACACATGTGTTAAAGATGAAGGTGTTCTTAAGGAGATTTCTCGGGATCAAGATCACGTGAGAAGAATGATCGCACAGTGTAACACGAGGTAGGTGGTGACATAATGAGCTAATTGGAATATTGCGTAGAGGATTATATACTTCGGCATAGGGAGACGCACAAAGGAGGTCTATGGCTTGGAAAGTAGTAAGGTATGCTAGAAGGTTAAAACTATAGCACACAGAAGGAAGTTGGGTAATAAAGTAAAAAGAAGAAAAAAGGTGCTTTATTAAGAGAATAATTTAAAAAAATTGAAGTACAAAAAAATCATGTTGAAGGTGGAAAAAGTAATACGAAAAAGTTTTTAAAGCACCAAAAAAGTTATAAAAGGGGGAAAATCGAGTCATTTTCTACCTTGCATTCAAGAAAACTTGAGCAATTGAGCTACCAAGCGACTTGGTGTGACAGAGCAAGAAAAGTGACAAGCAAACCAGAGTAGCATGCATGAGGTGTTTATGTGTAGCTCCTTTGTGGAAGGAAGTTTGAGTTGAAGGTAAAAGTATAAACAAGGGCATGGGTAGAAAGGGGTTTGCAAAATTAGTAGTAAATACCTAGGGTTCACAAAGTCGGTAAGGGAGACTATTTAGGGCACAAGTTACGGGAGAGATGGCACCAAAAAGAGGAACTTTAGCATCTCAAGTGGGAAGGGGAAAACCCCACACAAAGAGAGTTTAGGTTGAAGTCGAGGAACCTCTATAAGATATCTACTCTAAAATGTAGTATCCTCCTAGAGTATTTATAGTCCAGACATGGAATTTGTAGCTCACCAAGTGTAAGATCAACGAATACAACCATAGGGCTCTTGGCCATGAAGCAAAGTTAAAGGAGGACATGTTATAGGAGCTACTATAGAATAAAGAAGAAGGAAATTACTAGTAGATGATTCGAAGGAGTAACTGGAAAGGGTAGGGATCCTCCAGTTGTTTGAGCTACCCTTCTTCATGAATCCCACACACTTGTTCAAGTGGCTCATGTCTAGGGTACATGAGGATTACTTCTATTTTGTGGGCTGAAGGATGAGAATTACAGCTCAACTCATTAAATGAATTACAGGTTTTAGAGGTATAGGAGAGGACATGGACCTGGATCTATGTTCTGATGTGAAGATTGACGAATTTTCCATCAAACTATAGTGTGAAAAGGGAGGAAGGGCCATGATTATAGATAAACTTACCAACCCCGCAATTGGCATTTTCGTCATACTTATGAGTTGTAAATTGGGAGCCTTGGAGAGGTGGAAATATTTAAAAAAGAAATTTTTGTATATTACGCACAAGATGGTGCACAAGACTTAATACAACATCACGTAATACATTTCCAAAGATATTATAAAGGAATATAAGACACATAATGAAGAGGGGGAAAATATCACTTGGGGATCGATCCTTCTACTTATTATTTTAAAAAATTGGAGTTACAGATGGTCCAGATGAGGACATGTGGGTTTACCCACCAATGAACAAGTCCCTTGTAGTTCAGTTTGTTGGTTAGACTTTTAATGAAGTACGATCTCAAATGTATACAAATCCAGAATAGACAAGTGGTACAACAGGTTACACACAACCTTTGAAAATGAATGGAACATTCTCGCATAAATTACCAACAGAGGTTGAGGAACACACCAAGTTTGCAGTAATGCAACATTATATTCTTACACATTTTAAGAAGCGGGATGGGGAGATGGGTCCATGGTGCAAGTTTTCATTTGCATTCACTTCTTTGTATTTCAAGTGCGTGGTGAATAGGATTAAGGACATGCGAAGGCTGACCTTTGATGTTGATAAGGTGGACTCGAATTAAATATTTTATGTGTGACCTATAGGTATGACTCTAGGCCTGCATATCTGGAGATGTTAGAACCAAATACTTTGGACTGCACATCCAGTTGATCATCACATTAAAGGGGATGATATGCAAAGTCTTTGTGGTTCTAAGGCCGAAGACCCAGGGAGGAGTAGAAATGGAAATCACAGATACTCACCTTCCACATCTGGGGAGAACTATTGTACCACCTTTGAAGTGAACGCGTGAAGATACTCTTGAAGGAGAAGAAGAAGAGAAAGGTGGGTTTTACCACTTGCAAAGAAAGAAAATGTACTATATAAGGAGGAAGAGTGGCGATGGTGCAGGAACATCTCAACCACCTAAGGATAGCACATAGGAGACAAAATTCAAGCATGGGGGATCTCAAGTTTTTCTAACAAGGAGTCCATTGAGGAATAAAAAGGAGAAACTTTATTGTAAGACCTTGAGTGCAAATGGGTTAATCAGTTGGCAAAGAAGAACACAAAAGAAAACTAACAATCTAGCGCTAAAAAGGGGGAAAAGAATAAAATTCCACCTAACGATGACACACATGTGCATGAAGAGGCACATAAGGAGAAGGAGATTGATGATGCTTATGTCATTACAAAAGATATGGCCGAAGAATATGGAACTAGCACATGATTTTTCACTCCCAAGAAGCAGCAAACAAAGGTGAAGGTGGTGAGGAAGCAATGGGCACCTAGGTCACCACATATGGACTTTGTGGATGACCCTAAGAATGTTCTGAGGGTGTGGCTCTAGAGCATAGTGCGCAATGAGAGATTATATGGATGGGACCCCATGGATAAAAAATGGTGGGGTCTTACGCATAAGGAATATGTTGTCCTAGAATTTTCATACGCACGCAAAGGATCCCGAGTTCAAGTAAGTAATAATTTTTCAATGGTATAGAATTGAAGAGCAAGCAAGGGAAGAAGTACAAGATACTATACCCTATATACTTAATAGATGAATAGGCATGTAATTCCTTGAATAAGTTGGCTGACGAGATATTACGCGCAAAAATTTGGATGCGAGGGCCACCCTACGAGTAATGGTGGAGGACAAGAAGAAGAAAGAGCATGAGATTGAGAATCTCAAGAAATATATCTAGGGAGAACAAAAATGTACTAAGGAAGCATATGACAGAGCATGCGTGTTGGTAAAGAAAATCTTAGGTCAATACCCAGCCTTATTTAACTAGGAGAGATGTGACTATAATGATGAAATGGAGTACCTCAAAGACCTGGTAGGGATGCTTCTAGTGAATATCAAAATTGGCATAGGAAAAACAGCTAAGGAAGTAGTTAAGGAAAAGGAATCTAATAAAGTAGTTATTGAGGTTAGGGTCACCGAAATTGAGGAGTTGTTCGTATAATTCAAGGAGGAAAGTAGTAAGGCTGACTTGTATTTTGACAGTGCCAAAAGAATGACCCTATCCTTAGTGCAAGAGTAAGTAGTGAAGAAGAATAACTTAGGGTCACACAAGAAAATACGTTGACTAATAATACAAAGCGCACCAAGGTAATGGCTGAGGTGACGAAGCAAAAAGAATTAACCAAGGCCATAAAGGATAAATTAGAGCTTCAGATAAGCCACTTTCAAAGTGTGGTGATGGAGCACATGGATATGGTCGAAGGAGTATCAGAAAAATTAATTGGGATCATCCATGAACTTAAGATTAGAGTTGAAGAGTTGGCACCCGACCAACTACCAAGGATCTTAGGGGCGGTGCACTGGAAAAGAATTAGAAGAACTTAATGAGTGGAATAAATTGAAGGGTGAGTTAAATGCTAAGATTCTAGAGTGAGATTATTCACTAGCCTATGGCTTGATTTTGGTGATATGATTCTTTTTGGACATCAACATATTTTCTCTTTTACCAATTACTTATGTTTTTGGAGGAAAAATTTGAACAAACTATTGCCAAGGATGGCAATACAAATTAGTGTGAGGTAATGTTACATGAAAATATTGACTAAGAACATGTCGCACATGAGGCATGCGTGATGGGGCATGCGCAAAATGAATGGGGTAGTGTGTGAAGGTTCATTCCCGAGTGGAAAGACTTTGGGACATATCTGAATTTTTATACCACGGACTAAAAATAGAAAAGAAAAGTTAGAGTATCGACTAAGCAACGATTCAAATCTGAGAAAATCAAGGATATGTGTTGGCGAAGGAAGGTTTATTTTTGATAAATCACATGCATTAAAAATATGAAGGGTCATGCATGGATTGATCTATTAATAGGACTAAAGAAGAGTTTATTTATAGGATAGTTTATTATTAACAAAGACAAGCTTTGATGCATGTAATTTATGCATGGTTATTTTGAGCATGCAATCTATTTTGAGAGTGCATAGGTAGTGAAGGGTAAGTCCCCACCCCTATATATATTTGTTATAAGTCATTTTTTTGGGTATCGTCACCATGACCACGTCCTTTTGTTGTGTGTCGAGTGCTATGAGAATTTGTAGGCAAGTTCATGGATTAGGGTTTATATGTTGTGCATGTTCCAAAGACCTAGTTATGGTGATGTATTCATCTTCTGTTATGTAAGACTTTGTTGTTAATGGATCATGGAGGTTGGATTATGGATATTGACATGTATAGATATGGTGATTACATGGTGTAATTAATCTTAGTTATTATTTGATTTATATGTTTCCTTATTACATGTTTTCAATTGAATGCACGATGGTTTAATGTGATTGAATGAACACTTGGTTAATTTATCTACATTTTTATGTATGCTAGCATCTTGAAAATCATCACAAAGGAGGGACCTAGTAGCATCGCGAGATTGGGTGAGCATTCGGATCTGTCTAAATGAGGTGTCAGCGCACATAACATTTAGGTGAAATAAGAGACTGCACTCTTGAAGGTAGAGCCTACCAATCCTTTATTAATTTTCCTTCAAAGTCCCTTACTAGATGGTTAAACATAGAATACTGGTTATAGGATTGTTTTGGGAAGGAAAAATATGAGTTTGAACTTGTGAATTAACTTTTAAACATGATTATCAATCTTGGTAAGACTATTTATCATTTTACCATCTATTTCACCAAGTTATTGTTAATGCAAATTTACAACACCCCTGATTGCTTGTGATTTTCTATGTGAGGCAATCACTGTAACTTGCACAACATGGGATTATCCTGTAATGTGGGATGTTGCAAGTAGGATAATCCTCTATAGAAAGCCAACTTCTTCTCCTAACCTAGTGCTAACTTCTCTAAAGTGCAGATAATGGCAAACTAATATAATCCTACCCTAATGCTTTCCAAGGAGACATGGATAGAAGAATGCATAAAAGTAAATCTACTCTAAGGGAAGGTGATGCACCAAGAAAGGGTGAGACAATCTAAGTGAGTGAAAAATAGGGAGCAAACAAGGTAAGAGAGGGCAAGTGGAGGTGCCATAGTCTAAGACAATATTTAATTCCCTATATTCATAAAGCACAACAAATTAAAGGTCCTACAAAGAGATATAAACATGCACAATATACCTGCAAACATAATGGAAGGAAAAAGATGCAATACAACTCAAATTAGGGAAAGAAAAGCCATAAAATACCAATTTTATTGCTCAAAAACATGCACAATCCATTACAATATAGGTACAAGGCAAAATCCTTTACAATAAGCCCAAATTTGAGGCCTTTAGCTCACAATAGCTCTAGAACAATTTTGAGAGTTCCTTTTCTTTTCAGAAAGTATCCCCTCAAAATGAGGAGAATTTTACAATATATAGAAGAAGAGCCTCAAAATTGCCTCACCAACCGACATATTTCATTAAAAGGGTATGGGAGGCCATACAAATTTGGTGTTTTTCTTGTACGAGGCAATCATGGGCGTCATACCTCATTAAGTTGGTAGTTGAACAACCTTGTACCACTTCCATTAATGTCTGGTTTGTTCTTGTGCCCGTCGGTTGTATGTATTTTCTGCTCCCAAACGGTATCACTTTCTTCTTTGGTGTCATTCGGTAGCATAAATGTGACCAGCTGGTAACATGCTTTTCCCACTCCCGATCGGTAGCTTAAAATCTAATGTTGGTGGTAACATCTTACAAGTGCTATCGGCACCTTTTTGTCGCCCACCTCGCTCTTCAACATTGCCCTTGTGTAACCTGCCGGTAGCACTAAAAATGCTATCGGTCGGTAGCATTCTTGACCACTCCCAGAACCTTCACTATCTACTAGCGGCCAGTAGCATCCATACATGCTACACCTGGCGGTAAACAAAAAAGTGTTACTTGGTTAGTAGCATTTGTTCTTGCTTGCTACCGGCCGATGGCATATAAAATGCTATCGGCGGCATTTTACCATTGTTTTTCCCTTTTCAGCTCAAACCTTCACCCCGGTGAGTGGAAGTGTTACACCCATCAACCACCATTGTTCAGACATGATGAGTTGTCCATTTTTTAGGGGTGAAAAAATGGATAAGAATTATGACAAAGGATACTTGCTAACGTAAGACCTTCAAAGAATGTAAAAATACTATATTATTGTAATGCTTTACCATCAAAATATAGGCTTATGCTAGAAGACAAATAAATTTATGACTTTAAAGAGACTCTGACTTTCTATTTGTAGTATGAAAAGAATTGGTTTCAAAGATAGATCATCATCTAACTCTTACTGAAAATACATAAATTATGAATGTTATTCGAATTTGGGAAATGAGTTGGTTGTCATTAAAAGACAATTAAATGATCAGCCCTCATCCTCAAAAACACATCTGCAGGGTCAAGTAAGGTAAAGAATGAACCTGGGAAAGTCAAAACAAAACCTAAAGAGATGTATTGTGGAGTTTGTGAGTAAGAGCATGACCGCAACACATGTAAAGTTGTTGAGAAATTTATGAATTTTATCAAAGGAAATAATGTTTCGACGTGTTGACTCTGATGTAAATGCAGTGCAAACTCAGTCAAAAGATTATGCTAAGAATGATGGTCAAAAGGGTAAAACAACTGATGATCCTAAAGGGAAACATAAATTTGATCACCTAAAAATTGAAGTCACATGATAAGCCAACCAAACCTATTTCAGAAGATGTTCCATCTAGTTTAAATAATGCTCAATATCAGCCTTATAAAGGTAAAAATTTTACAAATTCTTCTATGTTTCCTTCTGGATATGATATTGTAGCTGATATGAAGAAATCTAGGATCAATCTGAATATGTTTGAGATCCTTGGATTACCTGGTCAATTTGAAAAATTGGAAGCTACTCACAAAAATAGATATGAACCTATACCATTAGTGGTTTTCCAAGAAGATGAATATGAAAGTGAAATAGATAATGAAAAATATCAAGTAATGAGTTAGTCCAATTTTGCACCCGATTGCATTCCACCTTTCTATGTGACAATTAAAATTCAAGAATAAAATCATTCATAACTGCATATTAGATATAGGTGCATCAAATAAAATTATGCCTAAGTCTATTGTTATCAATTGGGTGTTCCATATGAACATGATAACAGAAAAGCTGGTTGGTTTTGATTCTTGTCAAACTAAATGTTGTGGTAAATTTAGCGACATAGTCATTAAGATAGCTCGGGATGAAAGAGTTAGATTTATTGGAAATGTGCATATCTTAGACATACCTACTAATTATGCTATTTTTTTTGGAAGATATTAGTCTCAAGCCACAAAGGCTTTTGGTGGGAAAGATCTTACTTGGGCACCAGTTGGAAATTCCATAACATTCATTCACAGAGAAGAATGGTCAGGTACACCAATTGAAGGAATTTCATCATCTGTTGCTTTTGTAGAAACTGGTATGGGAACTTATGGATTAAATTCTTTAGACATCAATGCTTTTGATGATGAAGACTATCAACATGCTAGATTATTACCCTCTGATGATGTTTGGAAAATGTGCTTTGATGGAGCTAGTTCTCAATTTGGAAATGGTGTTGGTGTAGTCATCAAATCACCCACATGAAGACAATTCAATAATTATTTTCAATTGGCATTTAAAGCAACAAATAACACAACTGAATTTGAAGCATTATGTTTAGGCTTGCAACAAGCCTTAAATCTTAACATTTAAAAGTTAGCTATTTTTGGAGACTCGGAATTAGTTATCGGATAAGTTAATAAGATCTACAAAACCAATCAAACTTGTCTTCACCATTACACTCAAAAGGTTTGGTCTTTCATTGAGCAATTTGAGGCCTTTAACATCAATCATATCTTTTGAGAATTCAATTCCAAGGCTGATAAACTTGTTGTTTTTGCTTCTAATCCCAATTTTGTTGATCAGATTGATTGCATCTTTAAAGAATTTTATAGACCTATGATACTTGATTTAGAGACCAATTGGATTATTTTCTCTTGTGATGAACATATTGATACATTTTTGAAAGGAAATTATTTTGATTCAGATGATTATGTGTTGAATTGTGGTGATTATTTATAGCTCTCTAGTAATAAACGCATGTTGGTTTGGTAAGTCTAAAATCCATGTTCTCACCTCATGATCAACCCAAAATATTTTCCTCGATAAACCGTGTAATGTCCCCATTCCTACCTCCACGGTCTAGCGACTGGTTTTCCGTCTTAGCCTTGGTCATACCCAAGGGGCTAGCGGCGTAGAGAGTTGTTGGGTATGGTTTTCACCTACATTTCACTTATATGTTATGTTTCGGCATTATATATGTACTTTATGATGACTTAAGTGAAAAAGGTGGGGTAATGTTCTATTTCTTCGTTGGGGTCACTTAAGTGGACTTTTTGGCCTAGGAGAAATAAAGTCACTTTAAGTGACGATTAAAATATGACATATCTCCAAGGGGGGTCAAATTAGGGTTTTATGGCCACTTTTATGATGGAAAAAGTTATAAAAGGTGGTGTTTGGGGAGGAAAAAATAGAGAGGTTCATTTTGCCATCTTATGTTGGAGCTTTCAGCTTGCTTTCCTTGCTTGTGGAGGTGAAATTCCGCAGGAACCCTAGCTTCGGTAGTGAAATATCTATCCCTAGCTAGTAGAGCACTCTTCAGTGGTGAGAGATATAGCCCTAGTTTGCTATTGTGGATTTTATTCAGATCGGGTTGTCAGATTCAGAGTTTCAAAGGCTTGTTGATCCAATTTCAAGTCCAGAAAGAGAAGACAACCATATTCAGTAAGAGAGATCATTTATTTTATTAGTGGAACTTCTTGTCATTGCATGTTGATGCATGTCATTGCATGTTGATGCATGTTACATGCATGTCATTGCATGTTGATGATGCATGTTACTTGCATGTTGTTGCATGTTAGTTTAATTGCAATAAAAGTGAAGATATTGGTTATTTTCTGATTTTATACCTTGTTGCCTTAACTGTACTTTGCTGTCATATTTTTCTATATACTGCTGTCATAAAATCAGATTTTTATTTGTGAAAAATTTGGT
Organism: Taxus wallichiana var. yunnanensis; assembly: GCA_018340775.1. Taxonomy (NCBI): domain Eukaryota; kingdom Viridiplantae; phylum Streptophyta; class Pinopsida; order Cupressales; family Taxaceae; genus Taxus; species Taxus wallichiana. The sequence goes on along the minus strand of CM031239.1, from coordinate 175,369,277 downwards.
TGGAAATCTTGAATATAAAATAAATCCGGAAAGGGGATATTTCATTTAGAGACCTATGATACTTGATTTAGAGACCAATTGGATTATTTTCTCCTATGATGAACATATTGATACATTTTGAAAGGAAATTATTTTGATTATGATGATTATGTGTTGAATTGTGGTGATTATTTATAGCTCTTTAGTAATAAATTGCTTGCTGGTTTGGTAAGTCTAAAATCCATGTTCTCACCTCATGATCAACCCAAAGTATTTTCCTATGATAAACCTTCAGGGTAATCATAGGTGAAATAATTGTTGTGAATCGAGTGCGAGGAAGAACCAAAATATTTCTATTTGGGTGCTTGCTTGACTCTTAAAGAAAAAGAGCCCTTCATTAAATTGTTTAAAGAGTTCATTGACGTTTTAGCTTGGTCATACAGGGATTTGAAAGGTTATGATATTAAGATCATTAAACATGATATACTTATTAAACTTGGAATCGAACATGTTAGTCAAAACCTAAAAGAGTGATCCCTTATTGGAATACACCATCAATAAAGAGCTCAAAAAAATGTTAGATGTTGGTGTCATTTACCCTACAAGATATTTTGAATGGGTTTCTAACTTAGCATCAATATGAAAGAAAATGGATACATTCATTTATGTGTTGACTTTAGATATTTGAATTGTGCAAGCACTAAGGATAATTTCCCTTTTCCAGGATATTGATCAAATCTTATAGCAGTCGTCGTCGGAAATAATGTCTCTTAGATGGATTTTCAAGTTATAATCAAATTTTTGTAAATTCGGAAGATAGACATAAGGCTACCTTTACTTTGCACCGAAAGGTACCTTTGAATTCAATCGTATGCCTTTTGGATTAATAAATACATGCATCATGTTTCAAAGAGAAATGCATGTGGCTTTTGATGATTTGATTAGAGTCATAATGCAGGTCTACTTAGATGATCTAACTCTATATTCTAGAAAAGGGAAAAAGCATTTCGATCACTTGCGAGAAATCTTCATTCGCTACCACAAATATGGTATATCCCTAAATCCAAAAATATATATTTTTGGCGGGATTGAGAGTAAATTATTGGGTCATATCATCACACAAATTGGTATTTCTATTGATCTAGAAAGAGTTAAAGTTATTCAAGAATTGCAGCCTCCTAAAAATGAATCTGGTTTACATTTTTTTGGAAAAATCAATTTTGTACAAAAATTCATATCTGATTTTTCTGATAAGGCTGCCCCATTGCAGATTTTGTTGAAAAAGAATCACGGTTTTCATGGGATTCTCATGTTGATTCTGCATTTGCTAACGTTAAAAACGTTATTGCTTCCACACCTATCTTGGCTAAACTTGACCTATCAAAACCATTTGTCTTATATTTAAATGCTACTGATAAAGCTATGGGTGTTGTCATAACTCAATATTTTGAGTCAAATAATGAAAAACCCATTGCTTATTTCAGTCAAACTTTAAAAGACATTAAATTCGGTATCCTTTGATTGAAAATTTTGTTTTTACACTAGTTTTATTATTAGGAAATTACAAGTATTTTTGATGGGAAATAAATTCATTGTTCGCTCTAATGTTCTGTTTAATCATATTTTCTTAAACGATTAGTGATTTACGGGAGGTTGGCAAGTGGATTTTCAAAATCCAACAATTTGATTTAGAGCTGGAAACATGAAAAACTATCAAAGGTAATGAACTTGCTAAACACATTAGTTGAGAATGTTGATTCCAACATTAATGTGGTCATCCTAGTAGTTGATGATGTCTTGCATGTTGTACCTCATTTTCAAACCATGACAGGTAATGAGTTATCATCCAAATTTAATATAGGTTTCAACATGCATGAATGGGATTGTCTGTTATCTCAAGATGATTGGTATCATGACCTCATTTATTACTTTAAAAACCAATCATGCCCTAAAAATTTAGATAAAAAATCATGTAGAGCACTTTGCTTTCAAGCTCTTAAATTTTTGCTTTTAGAAAATTTGTTGTTCTTGAATTTGGTCAAAGTCTATATAGCACGAGAGTCAAATTAGCATAGAAAAAAAAAACACAGTCTTCATATTATTTTGTTGTTGTTATATTCAAACCAAATACAATGGTTATTATATAGCCATAGAGATATAAAACCACCCTCCTACAAATTAGGAAATCATATAACCAAATATCCCGTTAATAACATTACAGTCTGACAACACACCTATACTAATTGTTGTTTTAGCAATATATGATAACAATATAACCCATATAACAAACTAACCAAACCTACAAATTATTTGTGATATATTGTTGTTTCGACTAACCACCCAAACAACTATTAACCATGTAAATATTAATTTCCTAACATTCCCCCCTTAATTTTTGCATGATAGCAATAGAACTTTCACACTTCCTCTCTGACTTGTTGCTCATGCTTGCTCATGATCTTGGTAAAACACTCAAAATGAAGGTAGAAGAAGGAACACATCAACTTCTTATCAATTATGCACTTTATCGAGAACACATCGACCGACGAGGATGGGAACACACTCAGCAATCATCTTCTTATTAAACAGACTCTAGGGAACACATCTGACCTAGTAATGTGGGAACTCAAGCAGGAACACATCTAAACAACCTTCAATGGTTTTCCAGAGGCTAACCAAAAACCTAGGTATGAACAAGAACACATCTGATTGTTCAACCTCTTCAAGACTCATGATGTTGTGTTTCTTTGTGCTATATGTTCTTCACTATGTTATTACATTAGGGAATTATGTAGGAATACTCACATACACAAGTGAACAGGAACATACCACATCTATTATTATTTTTCACACCACGCTGAAATCCACACCAAAATGAAATGATGAAATCAAACAAACTACACACACGTGCCACCAAATCATTTTAGGTGGCCCCTTCATTGGTGACTAACGAGAGGTCGTTGATTGACCTCCAACCTCCGATGCCTCCGTCCTCCAATATGCGTGTTGCTAACTCAACAGGATTTTACTTGGACGTTCAATAGTTTTCACATTGGGTTTATTTTGTCTCCCCCTAATGTGAAACACGTTATTTTTAGACATCGGGTAACACCAAAAATGTGTCAGTGAGGCAATTTTTCTTAGGGTTTTTTTTACAATGACACGACTTTTGATGACTTTAGATAATGACTATAAACACTAATTGATGAAAAAAGTAAGTGGACACAACACAAGTGGATAACAAAGACACTTTATAGCAGAGATCAAAAATAACTTGACCCGTAAACAAATGATGGAAAGACACGTGGACTAGGCAATATAGACAAATTAGATATAATGACTATCATGACTCTATTAACAAGAGGACTTATTTTGACCATGACTAAGACATCACATTAAATTGACTTTTTGAAACAAATGACTATTTGATAAATGTTTCCAAACAACTAGATCACACAATGATTTTGTTAACAAACTAAACAAAACATATACGTAATAAACACAAACCTCCTACGGTGACATAAAGATCAAATACATCCTATTATGGATAGGAATCGATCCAAGTGACAGAACACCGATGTGTTAGGAAATATAATGTTTACATTATAGTGGGATATTTCCTAAAGGTAAATAATAATTAGTTAGTTATATTATTGTTATATAAACAATAATATATTGGTTGGAGTTATTTTAGCAACTCGTATGATTTGAGTTATGTGTTGTTACGTGAGTACCAATCACAATGAAATAGCATTATGGAGATATTGTTGGGAAAGTGGTTTCCTAGAAAATAGGGATGTGAATACCTATTTATATGTGTGGCATATGTTGTATAAACATCCAAAATGAATTTAATGATAATTTATTCTTCCGTGAATTTTATTGTGTCCTGAATATATTATTATATTTTTCTTTCTCTGTGTTGATTGGATTTTCCTGCTACATAAACTCTAACCAAATTTCAGATTTGGTATCAGAGTGAGAATGGAGACCTGAGAGATTGTACGGGAGCAAAGCCATTCCACTTCTTGTCTTCCCCAGCTGATGATAAAGGATACTTATGGAATTGGTTTGTAGAATAAATTATTTTTGTTAGATGTGTAGGCACCAGTTTAGATCTACTCTCATCCGTATTCAATCTTCAAAAATCCATGTTACTTCTTCTTAGCACTCTCGATTGATAGAATTTGATCCAATCCACATCTATTTTACCTCTTTACTACTCACGTTTTGGTTAACATCTTTTTTTTATAAAGCCATTGTTTCAATCCCAATATGTTGGGATTTAAAAACCACGACCAGTCAATCAGTGTGTGTATCAAAGGTATATGTGTCATTTACATTTGGCATTGACAAAGTGATTTTGCATTTGGCTTGGGATCTAATTTTTATTGCATACTTTTTCCATGGTATCGGTTTGACATCTATTACAATTCAAGGTGTAGAAGAGTGTACTTCATTTTGCTTGATATCTCATTCCCACATCAAGAGCATTTGATTCCCATACTGAAATTCAACAATTGGATGTATTTGGTAAAGGAGGGTTGTGTTTGCAGTTCGGGCATGAAGAAAAACTCCAAATTCAATTAAAATTCAGTCATGAAGAGCTTTTAGGTCGGGTGATGAAATCAAATTTTGTTGGTACAATTGTAGAGATATTGAAAGCACCTTTCCAAAGACATTTTTGGTTTATAAAAACGGAGCTCTAGTTGTCGAATTATCGTATGAAATCATTCTCAGTCACTTCAATGACACCATGAGTTTTTGTAGCCATTTGTGATTGGCTATTTTTTTAATTTTTAGTAAATACTATAGTTTGAAAATTTTAATTTTACTATAGTTTTGTTTAATAATTGCATTTTAAGGGCAATTATTACGTTTTTTAGCCAAATTAATATTTTCCAACACCATTTTTTGGGCCTTTGACTTTTTGGAATCCTCATTTCCTGCTAGTTCCAACGAGTGGTCACACAATAAATTTTCTATCCATATGGAGTAATTTTTAATCTTTGATCCAATTTTTATTCAAATTGGGCCTTTTTATGGGAAATTAAAACCTTAATAACTTTTGCTAGGTACCTCAAAATTGAGTGTCATTTCTTGAAAAAGTTTTTTTTTCTATCCTCATTGCATTGATTCAAATTTTGTTGAAAATATGATGTTTGCAAAATACCCTTTTTTTAGCCTCATCATGTCAATGTCAAAAATTGTAAAAAAATTCCTTGCAGACGCATTTTCGATGTTACCCGATGTCCAAAGAAATAAAGTGTTTCACATTGCGGGAGGGAAGATATAATAAAAAAATTGTAAACAGTTGAGCTTCATATCCAAATCAGGCTGAGTTAGAGCATGTTAACTGGAGGACGGAGGCATCAAAGGCTCGAGGTTAGACAACGACCTCTTGTCAGTCACCAACGACAGGGCAGCATAGAGTTATGGTGGCATATATATAGTATTCTCGATTATGTATGTGATTATTCCTACATAAATTCCCCAATGTAAAAACATAGTGAAGAAAAGATAGCATAGTGAAAGCGGCATCACGATTCTTGATGACGTATAACGATCGAGATGTGTTCCTATTCATACCTAGGTTTGTGGTTAACCTCCACGAAAACCATTGAAGGCTGCTCAAATGTGTTCTGCTTGAGTTCCCACACTTAGGCCATATGTGTTCCCTAGAGTGACTAGTTGATTGATAAGCGAGATGATTCTGAGTGTGTTCCCATCCTTGTTGGTCGATGTGTTCCCGATGCGGTGCATGGTCGATAAGAAGTTGATGTGTTCTTTCTTCTACCTTGATTCGAGTGTGTACCAAGATCATGAGAAAACACGGGTGGAAAGTTTCGAGGAAGTGTGAAAGTTGTTTCTACCATGTAAACATTAAGGGAATGTTAGGAAATATAATGTTTACATTATAGTGGGATATTTACCGAAAGGTAAATAATAATTAGTTAGTTATATTATTGTTATATAAACAATAATATATTGGTTGGAGTTGTTTTAACAACTCATATGATTTGAGTTGTGTATTGTTACGTGAGTAACAATCACAATTAAATAGCATTATGGAGATATTGTTGGGAAAGTAGTTTCCTAGAAAATAGGGATGTAAATACCTATTTATATGTGTGGCATATGTTGTATAAACATCCGGAATGAATTGAATGATAAATTATTCTTCCATGAATTTTATTATGTCCTAAATATATTATTATATTATGCTTTCTCCGTGTTGATTGGATACTCCTACTGCATAAACTCTAGCCAAATTTGAGAAGATGGAAATTGTTGGCTCACTGGAATAAAATACCAAAATTGAATCAAAATGCCATGATACAAAATCGATCTCAATATTGAAAGGAGGAATTTTAGGTCCAATAACATTGTTCATCACCTTAGAGGAGTCATTCTTGATGTAGAAGGATTCAAGATAACCTTTGACTCAAACCAGTGCAGATACTTATATTGATGAAAGACGTGTTGGGTTTATATGCAGCCAAATTTGGAGTGATGCACAAGTTGCAAAGTCTGTCGCTACGGGAGAGTTAGAAACAATACCGAATTGCCAAAAATATCATGAGTCGGTAGTGAGATCTAATGCACCTAAGAAATATTTCACCAAGTTGTAAGGTTCATGGATCCACAGAGATCTAGATTAGGTTCGTACGCATGGTCAAACTTCATGCTAATTTCCTTCTCAACACCACGCCAAGATATTAGGTGCAAAACTGATATGTGTCTGAATGCAGGACAAATAGAATGAATTAATGAAATACATTAACAGACCGTTTGAGTGCAACAAATACAAACTAAATGAATCCTTAGTTAAATTTAAGGTTGTGTAAGTAGATCTTAATCAACACATGATTAATTTTGATGACATCCTTCCTCCTTGCAGAGACACAATGTGTTCTCTTTAACACACAAAAATAATTCAGTCACCACACAACAGTGAAGACACAGAATGGTGCCTCAATCCACACAAAATCAGAAAGATGTATTTTCTAGTAGATCTCAATTCTAATTGCTAATCTTTGAATACAAAGACTGGAGACCAACATATAATGGAAGCTTCACTACCAATATAATGATCAATAGACTCTCATTTTAATTCGGTCACTATGATACCAAATCTTGAATTTGGTCAAAGTCTATATAACACGAGAGTTGAATTAGCACAACAAAAACATAGTCTTCATATTATTCCGCTACTATTATATTCAAACCAAATACAATGGCTATTATATAGCCATAGAGATATAAAACCACCCTCCTACAAAATAGGAAATCATACAACCAAATATCTCGTTAATAACATTACGGGTACAACACACCTATACTAATATATTGTTGTTGCAACAATATATGATAATAATATAACCCGTTTAACAAACCAACCAAACCTAAAAATTATTCATGATATATTGTTGTTTCGACTAACCACCCAAACAACTATTAACCATGTAAATATTAATTTCTTGACAATTGTTTTTCAAAAATCGTGATGGTATCCTTTTGAGATGTTTAACACATGACCAAACTGAATGTGTGCTTAGGAGTTGTCATGAAGGTGTTTGTGGTGGAAATTTTTCTGCCAAAACAACTACTCATAAAATATTACGTGTCGGTTACTATTATTGGCCTACTTTATTCAAAGATGCATATAAATGGGTAAGGTCTTTTGTTCCTTGTCAAATGTTCACAGGTCGTGAACGTTTAGTAGCCATGCCCTTGAATTCAGTCATTCCAGAAAGACCTTTTTCAAAGTGGGAAATTGATTTCATCTCAGATATTCACCCTCCTTTTGTTGATCATAGACACATCTTAACAGCCATTGATTACTTTACAAAATGGGTTGAAGCAATTGCTTTTAAAAGTTATGTGGCTAGAGAAGTTGTCATTTTTAAAAAAAATCAAATTTTTCACGTTTTAGAGTACCTCGGGAAATTATATCTGATAATGGTCCACAATTCATTTCTGAGGAATACTTAAATTTTCTTAGTAAATACTTCATTATTTCAAGTCATGCATCAAAATATTACCCATGGGATAATGGTCAAGCTAAATCTACGAATAACAATTTGATCAACATTATGAAAAAGTTTGTTAATGACAACAAAAGAAATTGACATCTAGTCATTTGAATTATTTCCGATCTATTGTAAATCGAGTTAAAATCAATTAATATTTCATTTGATGAAGAAGTGAAATCACTCTTACTCTTATGTTATTTGTCCGATATTTTGGATAACTTGGTAATGGTTGTTAGTAATACAACATCTGCTAATAATATTTTGAAGTTTGATGATGTGGTTAGTATAATCTTGAATGAATAAATTCATAGGAATAGTATAGAGGAATCATCATTTGGGAATGTTTTGTATGTAGAAATCGGAGGTAGACGAGAAGGAGAGATCCAAGAGTAAGAATAATGGGAAATCAAAGTCAAGGAATGGCATATCTAAATCTAGAGGTAAGAGAATTACCTATTGGAGTCATGGAAAGAAATGACATGCAAAGAAATATTGTTGTTCAAAGGATAAAGAGAACCAAAACCCGATAAAGGTAAAGAGGAAAATATTGCAGCGAGAGGTAATGCAAGATGTTATTATTATTTGTTTGGATAATAGAATAGAATCTTGGGTTTTAGATTCAGGAGCTTCTTTCCATGCAACCTCTAATAAGGGTTATTTCAGAAATTATGTCTAGGACAATTTTGGGAATGTTTATTTGGGTGATGATGAACCTTGTAGTATTACTGGTAAAGGGTAAGTTCATCTAAAATTGTAGAATGGAAATACATGGGTATTGAAATATGTGAGGAATGTGTCAAGCCTCAGGATGAATCTTATTTCTGCAGGGCAACTAGGTGAAGTTGGTTGCATGGTTACATTCACAACAAACTCTTGGAAAGTCACCAAGGGTGCCTTTGTTGTGGCAAGAGGAAAGAAGGTAGGAACATTATATTTATCTACCCGTATTCTTGATCCCTTTTCTTGATTATCTGCTTTAAATTCATATGCATGCATGTGGCATAATCGATTAGGACATATGAGTCAAAAAGGAATGTAGATCTTAAAGGCTAAGGGTAAGTCATCAAATTGAAAGATTTAGATCTTGATTTATGTGAGCATTGTGTCTTTAGAAAGAAAAAGAGAGTGAAATTTCTCAAAGTTGTGGCAACTAAGAAGGAGCAAAAATTGGATCTTGTACACTCAGATGTGTGGGGACCATCCTAGGTAGCTTCTCATGGAGGATCCTAGTATTATGTTACTTTCATTGATGATGCTACAAGAAAGGTATGGGTTTATTGTATTAAAAATAAATCTGATGTTTTTGAGACTTTTAAAAGATGGAAAGCCCTTGTTGAGAATGAATCAAATTCAAAGTTAAAGTGCCTTAGATCTAACAATGGTGGTGAATATTGTAGCAAGGCTTTCAATGATTATTGTTCAATGAATGGAATATGTAGAGAAAGGATGGTTCTAAGAACACCACAAGAGAATGGTGTTGCAGAAAGAATGAACAGGACAATCATGGAACGTGCTAGAAGTATGAGGATACATGTTGGATTGCCCTTCCAGTTTTGGGCAGAAGTAATTGACACAGTAGTCTATTTGATTAACCATGGGCTTTCAAGCTCACTAGATGGAGGATTACCGAGAGGAAGCTTGGACCGGAAAATAGATAGATCTTTCTTTTCTTAAAGTTTTTGGTTCATAAGTTTTTTTGGATATTCATAAGGAAAATAGAAAAAGTTGGATGCAAAATCCAAGAGATGCACTTTCATTGGTTATGGATCTGGTTATTTCGGATTCTGCTTTTGGGATTTAAATAATTCTAAGATTATTAAGAGTTACAACATTGAATAGAATGAAAAAAGACGTATAGGGATCAAATTTTTGTACACAAGAACAAACCAAATGAGAAGTTTATGAATGAAATTGAACTCTCGGATTTAAAACTCATACCTACATGGTTACACACTAGGCAGTGTCAATTGACCCCTTACCAACATCAGTCAACCAGATCGGTATCGAGTTATAGAAGATCAAAGCGCATCGGTTAGCCAAACCGCGTCGATCACTCGCCGAATTATAAATAAATTTCCAGGAGGTCCAGAATGAGCCTCTGGTACCCCAAACTCTTATGAGAAGGTCACAAAGGGTAAGTAAACCTCCGAAAATATGTATTCCCTCTCTATCTTATTTATTATTGACTAATAATGTTGAACCAAAATAGTTTTGAAGAAGCAATGCGGGATGAGACCCATGTTCGGTGAGAGCATGGCATGGATGAGGATATGGAATCCTTGGAAAAAAACCAGACTTGGGATTTAGTTAAGTTCTTTAACGAGTAAGAGGACATTGCATTACAAGTGGGTTTATAGGATCAAGGAAGAAGAGGGTGGACATAAAAGGTACAAGGTAGGGCTTGTAGAAAAGGATTTACACAGAAAGTAGGCATTGACTTTGGTGAAATATTTTCTCTTGTTGTTAAAATGACTTCCATACGTACTTTGTATTGAGTTTAGTTGCAGTAGATGATTTGCATTTAGAGCAACTAGATGTGAAGATGGCTTTCCTTCATGGTGATTTGGATGAAGAGATTTATATGCAGCAGCCGCACTTGGGTATGAAGTCAAGGGTAAGGAGAAATTAGTGTGCAGGTTGAAAAAGAGCCTATATGGACTCAAGAAAGCTCCAAGGAAATGGTACATGAGGTTTGATAGTTTCATGCATGAGCATGGTTACTTGAGATGTGAATTTGACCATTGTGTTTATTTCAAGAAGCTTGAAAATGGGAGATATATTATTTTGTTATTATATGTGGATGATATGCTTATTGCAAGATCTAGTATGTAGGACATTGGTGAGCTTAAGGTAAATATAGCTAACATATTTGCTATGAAGGATTTAGGAGCTGCAAAAATATTCCTTAGCATACAAATACATGGAGACAGGAAGAATGAGAAATTATATTTGTCTCGGGAGGATTATATCTACAAGGTGTTAGAAAGGTTTAAAATGCGAGAATTCATAATTTGTAAGTAAACCTATGGTGGATACTTCAAATTGAGAAAAGATCGGTGTCCTTTATCACATGAGGAGGTCAAATACATGTCACAAGTACTATATGCTTCAGCGATTGGGATTATCATGTATGTTATGGTTTGTACCGATCGGACATTGCATAGGCAATGGGAGTTGTGAGTAGATTTATGGCCAATCTAGGTAAAGAGAATTGGAAAGTAGTCCAATGGATACTTGGGTATTTAAGAGGGAAATCTAGCATGCGGTTATGTTATGGAGGTTTGGATATTTCTTTATGTGATAATGTTTATTCGGATATGGTGGAGATCTCGATGGTAGAAGGGGCACTCTTTGGATATATTTTCATAGTAGGTGGGACGGCAGCTTATCCTGGATATCGAGATTACGAGAGGTTGTGGCTTTGTCTATTACAGAGGCAAAGTATGTTGCAGCTACAGAGGCTAGCAAAGAGATGATATGGATGAGCAAGTTCATGGAAGAGTTGGGAAAGGAGCAAGATGATTACAAATTGTTCAATGACAGTCAGAGTGCAATTCATTTGGAAAATAACTCAATGTTTCATTCTAGAATGAAACACATTCAATTGAGATATCACTTCATACGGCAGGTATTGGAGGATGGGCGGCTGAAACTGGAGAAGATTCATACGAATAAAAACATTGCGGATATCCTAACGAAGCCATTAGCAAAAGATAAGTTGGAGCTACACTCCACTTTTATTGGTCTTCAAGTTTGAGACTTGAAGAAGAAGAAACAAATCAAAGGAAAGGATTCAAGGATGACGTTATGCAGTATATAGTGTCATAATTTATCTCCGGTGGGAGATTGTTGAGATGTGGAGCTCAATTACTTGATTTAACATGTTATATCAACTTGCTGGAAAACACGATGCTCGACATCGGTTATAAAGGGACCGAAATCGGTCACCTATGATTGACATCGGTCAAGCAAGTAGGAACCGTCATCGGTTAGGGATAAACGACATCGAGTTTTACGTGGCATGAGTGTTTTATTTAACGCACGAAATTAGATCTAATTTTAGTATTAAAGCGATTTATTGATTGTAATTGCATGGCTAAGTGCCCTAAGTTTGTATAAGGTAGAAATTTAAGGTTAAAAGAGAGAGTTAATGATTATTGTGAAAATAATTGTGAGAGAGAATTCTTGGAGAAGAAGGAGAAGCTTGAGAGAAAGAAAGTATTGGACATTGTGAGAGGTGTGGAAGATTGTAAATTTTCATTATATATCTTCAAAGCTTTGGATAATAGATTGGCTTGTTTCTTGGTGGATGTAGCTCACCTTTGGGTGAACCACATTAAATCGGTGTTGATTTATATCTCTTGTTTTGTATATTTCTTCCGTAGAATATCCACTTTTATTGCATGTATGCTTAGATCTGATATATTATCTATACAACCTATGTGCTAATCTTAACACATTGTTAAGTCAGTGTGAGATTCTCACCGTTTATGCTTGTTTATGGTTTGAAGCCACTATGCCCATTGAACTACAAATATCTTCAGCACATACTACTTTAAATTTTGGCATAGATGACTTAAATGACCTATAACTACATTTAGACAAATTGTTGGCTTTAGATAAAATGAATATCATCACTTTGCAGAAGCTTTAAAAGGGTAAAGAAAAGTTAAAAAGGTTGTTTGACAAAAATGTAACTTCAAAAAGTTTTAAGGTTGGAGACTTAGTCTTATGTTGGGATAAAGCAAGAGAGAACCCTAGGAAACATCATAAGTTTGATTCATTATGGTTGGGTCCTTACCAAATTACCTCGGTCTTAGGAAATAATGTGTTTCATTTGGCAAAAATCAATGGTGATTAGCTAAGATTTACGGTGAATGGACAACATTAGAAATAATTTTATAATTAATTCCCTTGACTATATTTTATGTATATATTTTGTTTGTTGTTTTGTTTTTCTTTTGGTTTGTTTTGCTTTGATTTCTTTTCTTCTCTTTGGTGTTTGCTTGTTTTTTCGGTCTTAATGAGTTGTCATGATCATTTGAAACTCTAACATGCCGCATTGCATTGAGGTGAAGGTATTTATAAGACTTATTGGATGGTGAGTTTACTTGAAGCTTTCAGTTGGATAAGTTATAGAATATATTTATCGATTTTTAGTAAAAGATATTTTCTGATATATTTATTATAGAAGAAGGCATAGTTAATTTTCAAAATAATGAAGGTGACTCCATATTTTGAGTTTTCCAGCCCTCACTTCCCAATCTCTTGTATTCCCTTCTTTACTCACAATCCATCAGAGTTTCATCCCTTTGATCTAAAATAATTACGGGTCCGCGTAGATCGACTCAAGAAACAATGAACTGCATTGTACTCTTAAGCATGTTAAAATATAATCATTTGATGCAACCTAGCCTTTTGTTTCAAGAATCTAGCCAACATAGTCGCTAGTGTTATTACAAAAATTTTAACACCCCCTTTTTTCAAAATAATCATAACTATTTGTATCATTACTTCTTTGCCATTGCATTCATATAGAGTCGGCGGAGGCCACTAAGTATTTAATACACTATTTTGATTGTTTAACATTAAGTGATTTTGTGGAATTCTTTAAAATTGTCGGCTATCATCATAAAATTTGATGTGTGTGTGTACATATATATGTATATATATACATATATACACACACACACACATATATACATATATATACACATATATATACATATATATATATATATATATATATATATATATATATATATATACATATATATACATATATATGTCACCTTGTTTGTGATATTGATGTTGAATGATTAGCATGGAGATTAAATTTCATTTTGTAATAGCATCATTCGGGTTTCGTGCTCACATTTTGATCTCTTTAGTCTTTCTGTTCTAGAAATTATCAATGAATGAGTGATGATTGAAATTGGCATTTTGAGATTCACTGGTATATCATTTCGTTGCGTGTTTCCACTCTTATATCTTGTCTATACATGATGAACATTTCAGGAATGGTAAATGGGTTTCACTATTTCTAATGTTATGTTTGGTAGTTTTGATTGAATTTATTGCCTTCATATATATGTTAGACCATATGAGGTCTATGTGGGTAATTACATATAAGAGATGGTATTAAATCTTGTAAATTAAATAAATCAAATGGTCTTTGTTTTTTTTTCCAAACCTTAGTCAAGCCTCCAAATGCAAATACCGAGTTTTAAGGTATGAGTTGGCAAGAAAATAGTGGGAAGAGTAATGGTGGCGAGTTAATAACATTCAATGCATTCACATGGACATCAAACAAGGTGATGGTGTTGGTTTTGGGGTCATTTTGATTTTACATTGTAAAATTTTCAAGCTTAGAGTTTTAGGTTCTATGACAAGTGGTCTCGACTTTGAGCTTTTATGCGTGTCAACTAATAACATGTATGAGCTATTTTACTTGACATTGCTTTGTCGAGTTGAGTTAGTATGTGGATAAAAAAATTTGAAGCGGTATTGAAATAAACTTATTGGGTATTCTGCCTGTAATTTTGAGCTTACCCAAGTAAATGCTTCACATAACCAGTTTATCTTTTCGAAATCTCCATGCAATAGAATGGATACCCTCTGCATATTGAAAATAATGTTCGATTCAAGTTTTGTTGGTATTTTGAGAAACAAGTGTGAATATTTTTGGGTTTCCATAGTACAAGTGATTATGTGTTTAAGCCTGTGAAAACTTGAGCTTACCCGAGTTGAAATTTGTGTATTCATTCATTTTTTTTTAGATAAGGCATGCATGGAAAGATGGGTATCATTGTTTTGTTAAAAATAATGATCATTTACTCTGATTCCATTTGCATTTTCAAAACTTGCATAACAATCTTTGAACCTTTGCTATATAAAATGATGTAAATGGTTCTTTTAAGTTACAATGGCTCATATTATGGCATTCGACTTGGGTATTGATTTTATCATAAGATTATTCAATATGAAATGAATATCAATGTTTTTCAATTGTGGGTGAAAATGGATTTCTTTGTTTGATTAAAAGGAGCAATTTTTCAGTCATCTTTGTTAATGTTAGTACTCGGTGATTGATTTATGAGGAAATATTGATAGAAAAGAGGATTCTAAAGTTCATTAGTTTCATTTCAAGGTGATTTGATAGGTTTTTTAAATCCTTGTAGTCTATAACAAAGACTCTTGATCCATGTATTTGTTTTGATCAAAATGGTGATAAGGTTTTTGGTGATATAAGTTTTTGGCCATATTTGTATTTGACGCTTCGATGACAATTATGAAATGGAAATGGTGGAGCATTTTTAATCAATTGATTTCTCACCTATGCATTTGTATTTTGAGGGTTTACTTGTTTCAAGGATTCATATTGTGAAAACTCAAATTGGTGCAGACACTTGTTTAGTTTTATACAGTGATGGTATTCTGATTTGTCATTGAACTATTTGAAAAATTTGTTTAAAATGACATCAATAAACTAGAATAATATGGTTCTGCAGAAAATATAGAAGCCTGCTTTTCTTTCCAAAAATTATATATTATCCTTTTTCATTGACTTTCATTTGTGATTTTGATTGATAACTCGTTCCAGGAGGTTAAGTGGGACTTGTAATAAAACTCAATGATTACCTTTCCTTTTTAGAACTTCTTAATGTCTAGATGGGATGGTCGGGTTATAGAATGTCTAGGTCACATCACTCTTAGGGGTATAATATTTTATGAGGACAATCACAATGACATAGGGGTTCACCTAGGGGTGGCCAAAGGGGAACTAGTATGCTTCGAGGAGGTAGACCTTTTGTTATACATGGACCTACACATGTGTTTGTCCATTTTGATGCCAATGAAATTTGTTTCCTTCATGAAGTACTTCAAGTAATTTAATCTTATCCACGCAATCAGCCTTCCCGCGACATTAATAATCCTCCTTTGAAAAATATTGAACATGCACACACTGAAAATAACCCAACCTCCTCTAATAGGTTTATTTAATCCAATCCATATCATGTACCTTTGCAACATACTTTAATTATTACTTCACCGCTATTACTTGAAAGGAACCAAACTCTTCCTTCTCATGACTTCCCGTAGACCTCTAAGCATGTTAGGTCCTCTTCCGCAGTGCCTGAGGTGACCAGTGCAGTTAAAAGAGTTAAATTAGAAGTGGAGGAATAATCTGGTACCATTACTTTCACTATAATTCATGTGGAACCATATGAGTATGTCAAGGTGGTCATTGAGGTGGGTACACCACTACTGAATTTGAAAGGAGATGATTGATTATGTTGTTTGGATTTGATAAACTTGTTGGAAATATTTGATACTTTGCATGTACTTCATACTTTGGATATTATACTTCGATATTTTGAGACATATTTCGATATACTAATGGTGATAGTATGGTATATTTATGTATATAAATGGAGGGTTGTTGATATTTGATGTGGGCCCCTATTTAGATGACTTATACCTCATTCGAATGCCTAAGTGAAAGTTTATAAATTGACCCAAGTCCTTAGTTTGATTATATTTTATTATAAATCTCGACTTAAGTCATAAGTGAAAGCTATGATAAAGTTATAAAATATTTTATTTCAAATCATTTAAATAGTTCAATAGGTTATAACATATTCTATTTGAGAGCATGTTATATAAGGACTTAGAGGATTCGATTACAAAGGATGAGAAATCAGGTGTTATGATGACATTATTTTGAGGTTTGAGTATGAATTTTGAATGTAGCGAGTATAGCGGTTTAATACTATTTCTCTAATTATTTGATTTGATTATTCTACATTGTATCTAGTTAATTACATTTTTTTTGTCATTTCCATAGCAAGACTTAATGAGATATTCATTCCAATCTCAAAATAAATTCAATTTGTAGCCATGTTGGCTTTGATTTTGAATCATGACCTTGTTAAGACGTTGTTTTTGCAATCATTGTACTAAATTTCATTAATGCAAAATTTGTTCTCTTCATCATGTCTATATCAAATTTTCATCTCATCAATTGTGTAAATATGTTTATATGTTGATACTTTATTTTCTATTTCTCTTTGGTTTGTTGTTTGTTTTGTTTTCAAGATCATAATAATATTGGAAAGTAATTGCAAAGAAGAGATTATAAAATATCACCAGAGGTATTTACCTTTTCAAGAGGTTACCTAATCGATAGGTTTCACTCTGTCGGATAAAGGTTGATGACATATTTTGATACAAAAATTAGTTTTGATACACAAGTGATTATTTTCATATAAGGTCATTGAGTTTAAGGAAAGTCTCTTATTGATCGTATTAATCATTGTGTGGTCTTGTTGCATCTTTTTATATGTTTTTTTGGTCTTTTCATTTATGTATGTATATCCTCATTGTTTCTAGAAATAGAAACTTATTAAATCTTAGGTTGAATCATTATTTAGCCTATGTTAAACTACCCACGCTTAAGCCAATTCTTAAGTATAACTACGATTAAATTGGTATGATTTCATCTTGACCTTTTGTGTTAGGCAAAAGGGTTGATTGGTTGTCGGTCTAATTTTCATTGACAATAGATCCTTATGTTTACACTTACTCATTCCACTATTTCCAATGAGCCCAAAGTAACATCTATTCTATTTTCTCCTAAGTGACACATTCTTATTGCTTATACACTTCCTATTCATGTTATTGGGATCTTAGATTCTATAGGGTTTTCCCCTCACTATGTTGTAATCATTCCCTGGTAGCTCTTCTTCTCAATATTACACCTATTTTGGTTTCTCCACGTGCATGACATGCATTTTCATGTGATGATAGGTCATTGCTTCATGTTCACAAGTGTTCATCTTTTTACATTTATAGATACCAAACACCTTTGTCCTTGGCTCCTCCGGCCATCCCATGTTAATTTTCTCCAACTCCCAATGCATCTTCTCATATTCACAATGGCTCCTTATCCTTGAAACCTCTTATGGTATCTAGAGCCCTTGTTCCTCTTGTGGCACCTTTTGCACATCCATCTCAGTTTACTTCACATATGGCTACTACTCATCAGCCTTGTTGCTTCTATAGATCCCATAGCCCACCTCATAGGGAAATTCTTCACATAGGTCACATGCTTCACATACTCCATCTAGACATGTTTCACGCTCTATTTCTCCACATGCTTAATCTAGACCTATTTCATATACTTGGCCTCATGCACTCTCCCGTGACCATAAAATCCTAGATCATGTTCACATGCATAGTTCTTTTACATTAGTTAATCATAGGCCCTTACCTCGTACTCTTATTGCATAGATCATTTTGGCATTCACATTTGGGGGCATCTTAATTCCCCCACACCACCCGATGATGCACTCTTGTTCTGGTTCATACTTGACTATTGAGGGTTTCTTCACATGGACCTCACTTTGCACACACACACACTAGGGGAATCTTTATTCCTCCCTTTTAGATTGTTTTCTTTTACATATTTGCAATCAAAAATATAAAAACATTATCTTAGATCTTGATTGGATGCATTTTTCCTTACTTATACTACTATATGTTGCACCTTTGCTTATCATGTTATTATGATTCATAGTATGCTTTATCATTTTTCATACACACATGCACGTTCACATGGTATCTTGAGGTGAATGCAAGTCACTTATAGATTGTTACACGATGTACAATCCTTGGCCCCATCCATTACCTGTCCCATTAAGGCTCCTAGGGCATCTACCTTTTCCTTCTTCCTATCAAGTTCTATTGTTGTAATATTTCACATTTTCATTCCTATATTTAGATATTACATTGTCGCATACTATTTATCTTTCCTAACATGTTAACAAGTGCTTCATGTGTAGTATTTTCCTTACGGGACTGCTTCCAAACATGGTTATTTGATTTGTTTGTACCTTGTTTTTCATTTTTGTGGGTTATTCCCTAGGTTTGCTTGATTGCCTTGTTTGTACAAGCATTGATGGCTCTGATTGTCTTGTGCAATCTTGATTAGTGTCCCGTGTATGCAACCAACTAGTCATTGAGTCTTTGTTTATTGTTTTCCTATATGCCTTTATTAGTTGTTATTTCAATGTGCATTTCTTGTTTATCACTAACACTTGTATGCTATCATTTTTCCCTTATTTTTCTTGTGTCATGGTACCTACCATGCATAATCCCTATTCCCTACAAAATTCTTATATCAAGATGTGCACAATAGTTTTGACCTTCCTCATTTGGGATCCATTCACATTTGTTCATCTCACGCACCCCAAACGAGTGGGGGTAAACATTGGTGAACCTTTTCACCCTCCCAACAATCACATAACACGGTTAAAGAAACATAGACACCATGAAAAAAACACAAATCCGTTATAGAACAGGTCAAAAACACACTTGGCCACAAAACTCAACATGGACAGAAGTTCCTAGAATAGACAGAACACCCGAGTGCAATGTCCCACATGGGCGCTCTTATCCTGGGGAAAAATATTTACATAGCAGTTTTAATAGTTGCACAATCATAATTTTATCTGATTTCGGTGGTTACACAACTAGTTTCAAATTGCAATCAATCACTAATAGGAACTAACTACTAATTCAGAACCAAAACATGAACTAAATAAGGGAATGACACCTAGGGCATATGTAAGACAATGATATGCCTAGATCCTTTGTGTCACCCAAGGAAAGTTACAAATCGGGTTTGTGATCATCTACAATGACACTTATCCATAGGGAAGCATTAACGGTTGGAGGGAAAAACATATCGCTCTCCCAATACACTTTCCCTTAGCGGTGACAGGACACCTAAATATGAAGTTTAGCATTGGGATGCTCAAATCCCTAGTTTAGTGACAGGATTCCCAAATCCTTTATGTTATTCCAACCAACTCCTAAGCATTGGGTTTACAAGAAGGAAAAAAATTATACCCATTTCTCTTCCAACGCTCCAGGTGTACTATAACCCTTTGGTTTATCTTTTCCAATTCACATTTTCTAAATAAAAGTTCAATTGAATTTACCTAGAGTGTTGGCTACACTTGTTTTCTTTTACAAGTCCTATATATCCTAATGAAAAGAAAACACACAAGCAACCATGAAGCAAATCTCAAACATGCTCTGGAAAAGGTGACATTCTAAGGAACTACACACACATGCCATTATCACTCCATGCACACAAAGATCACCCCTAGGATCCTTATCCTTCCCTCTCCTTAGAATTTCATGGTACACATTTTGCACTATTCCATTTGACATGCTACAACACTCATTCAACACGTTATTGGGTATAATATTTATTTAAATCTCTAAGGTATGATTTTCTATTCTAATATTTGCTACCAAATCCTTATTCACCAACATAAAGTGGGGAAAATGTAGTCACTAAATCACGCACTTACCATGTACATCTAGCCTCTAAATAATTCATTTATATGCGTGATTCTTGATTAACTAAAAATGGACTATGTAATAAGGGGATAGTTAATCTAAGCTATGAACAATTGTAATAAAGTAAATAAATGTAGTAAGTATGCAAGTAAGATAAATAACTATACAAAAGGAAATGCTAACCCTAATGTGAAAGAGAGAAGAGGAAAGAACTCAGTTGAATAATAGATGCTCGCAGGAGATGTGTCACACTGATGACTAGAAAATACGAGAAGCGAGAACGAATGTGCAAAATTCTGAAAAGGGTGAATCTATAGGATCTAACAGATGGATCACCTGGAGAGGGACTTGGTCACCTATGGGCACTGCAGTCATAATCGGGGTTCCCGATCTGTAAAATCTCTCAAACCATCTTCACTAGTTCGGAAGATGGTCTAAAACCCTCATTGTTTGTTGCATCATATTTATTGTCCCATGCCATATGTCACCAATAATCCAAGATGAAAGAAAAAGGCATAAGTCCCAAAACAAGCATCAAACCCTAAAAATATTAATTCATATGAAGGGGTCGGCTTGACCTCATATTCCATAATAGTGGACTTATTAAATAATCATTGTACTACATCTCAAACCCGATGTAGTTCTATGTGCAAGTGTGTGTGAACATTCCTGGTCAATCTTGTGTCGACCACACTTAATGAAGTAGTGAGAAATAACTATGTGTAGAAAATGTAAAAGAATGTGTGCATGGAATAGAATGAATCCCTCCCCCTATGAAATGTGATACAAATTTCCTATCCTTGCACCTTGATGATGGATTTATATGGATGAAAGTGATCTCCAATGTAATATATAGATGCAACTCTAGATGGCGGATAGTAGTAAGTGATGATAGGTCCCTCATTATGGTCTCATAAATTTATATTTATAGGGTTCTCTTGATCTAATTTCATAAATTTGTATTTATATTTGTAGTAAACAAGTATGCAAGTAATATAAACAACTATACAAAAGGAAATGTTAACCCTAATGTGAAAGAGAGAAGAGGAAAGAACTCAGTTGAATAATATATGCCCATAGGACAGTGTCGCAGTGATGACTGGAAAATACATAGCGAGGAATGAATTTGTAGAATTCCCGAAAAGGGTGGATCTAGAGAATCTAACATGACCGGGAGTGCCTAAGAGGGACTAAAGCGCCTACAGTGCTTTGGTGCATGTCAGTGCCACGGCCTATGTAAAAGCTCAAACCCGATCTTCACTGGTTCAGTAGATGGTCCGAAACCCTCGTTGTTTGCCGCATCAGCTTCGTTGTCCCATGCCAGATGTCACCAATAATCCAAGATGAAAGAAAGACCTGCAAGACCCCAAAACAAACATCAAACCCCATAAAATAATAATGTGTATGAAGGGGTCGACTGACCTTAGCTTCCATAATGGTGGACTTACTAACTAATCGTTACACTACATCTCAGACCCGATGTAGTTCTATGTGTAAGTGTGTGTAAACATGCCCTGGTTCGCTCTTGTGTCAGTCACACTTTGTGAAGTAGTGAGAAATAACTATGTGTAGAAAATGTAATATAATGTGTGCATGGAATAGAATAAAATCCCTCCCCCTATGAAATGTGATACACATACCCTAGCCTTGTGCCTTGATGATAGAGCTATAAGGATGCAAGTGATCTCCAATCTGCATAGATGGATGCAACTCTAGATGGCATATAGTAGAAAGTGATGATAGGTCCCTCATTATAGTCTCGTAAATTTATATTTATAGGGTTCTCTTGATCTAATTTCATAATTAACCCAAAATAGTTGCCCACTAAAAAGATAAAGACCTTAAACGACTAGAAAGAGCCCAAAAAGTGGTGGGAAAGTTCAAGAAGGATTGAGGTGCCCATGGTGGGACCAGGGCACCCATGGGTGCCCTAGTACTATCTTGGGCACCCGATCAAGGCTAAAATGATGGAAGATGATGAAAATTGACTGGGCATGTGTGTGGTGGAGGTCGGGAATGACGATAGAAATCAAATAAAAATGGCCAAGAGACGAGGGTTAATTAGTACTTTCTTCTCTCAAAAACCCTCTAAATAGTAGTATGAGATCGGGACTAAATAATGTCTAAAGTGCATGATTTTGTGACTACATTTTCCCCCACTTTATGTTGGTGAGCGAAAGCTCGGTAACATAAATTAGATAGAGATGCATACCTAATGTCCATGAAGAGTATATTAGAAATGCGTTGAAGGACTAGATAAAGCATGGAATGAAAAAAAGATGGAGGAGCCTAGAAACTAAATATGAAAAATGTGTAAAGAAAAAAGTGATGAGAGTGAACCTAGGGCTAAACACGTGTGTACCGATGCGGTGTGTGATGTACCCGCATGGTTAGAAAAGTATGTTTTGTTGCGAAGTGTCATTGTTAACATTGTTCTCGTTGTTTCCCCCATTTGATTGCTTGTTTCTCATATGGTTAGACCTGCAAGGAGAAAACAATCAAGTAGTCAAATATGTATGTATGTATGTGTAAAAATATAATGTAAAATATGCATGTAAAAGTATGTAAATTTAAAATATGTAAATGAAAGAGTGTAAATGGAACATGTGCACCTGATCCATGTCGAGAAAGAGAGTGTAGAAGGATATCATGTCTTTGCAATTTTTTTGGGTGATCTCATGCCACCCTAGCCAAAGAAGTGTAGGGAGAAAGCTGCATTATTCTCCTTCCTGTAACTGCTTCCCTGAATGTGTGTGAAGATATCTCTATATCGTCCTGGTTTTTTGGGTGATCCGACGCCACTGGCCAAAGTAGTGTAGAGAGGCACACCCAATGTAACCTCTAAGCTTGTAATTGCTTCCCATAATGCTAAGGACACCATGTCCTATAAAAGCCGTTGTGTATGGGGTTTGTAGACTGGTTTGAACCCACTTGTTGTATATAAATTAACCAAATCAGTGTAGAATCTTTGTGTTGGTATGTAAAAACCCCAAATGATACCCCCTCTCTTTAGGGGTTCATGTGACGTTGTTGATAGGATAATGCGGCCCCAAAAGATGACCAACCACATGAACTTTGAAACTCTACCCTGCAGGAGGAAGGGAATGCTCTTGGTAAAAACCAAATCATGCACAAACAAAGATGGCTAGCCACATATAAGTGTTAGTATGAAAACACATGCATGTAAGAAGACAATGTGAAATCCATGCAGATAATGTAAAAACTACCAAGCATAGTAGTGTAAACACATAAGAAGACAAGTAAGTCACACAAAGCGGGTCACAAACATGGGACATCACTCATGATGTTGCAAGACATGCAAGGCCATCATGTCCGCAAACAAAAACAAGTGTGCACACCAAACATAGGGCAAGGCCCGCATACAAGGAAAAAATAATGGCAGACAAAACAAGCAAACAAAGAATTCATGGTAACATGTAATCCTGCAAAACAAGTGTTGCACATGAAACCATCATTAACATGATAGAGATATAATCAATATATCAAAGCATGAATAACTAATTAATGTAAAGTGTTAAGTACAAAATGAAACAATAACACCTAGAAGAGACGAATGTGGATGCCCCTAGCGACCAGTGAAGGAAGGGTAGAATGAAAGCATCTATGCTCTGTGTAAAAAATATGTATCTTTGATCACAACTAGACAAAGATGTGAATGTGCATGTGTGGATGATATAGATACTGGCATAGAAGAAATCAATCTAACATGTGTCGTAAAGTGATCATGTAAAACACTAGTAAACAAGAGTAAACCCCCAAGACAATGCAATATGTTGTGAATGGATGAGATGGAATGAAATATGGAATGGTAGGAGCCATGTGCCCCCGAGTGAATGGAAGTGTATGTAATGAGGTTAATTTTGTTTTCCCCCTCAGTAATCAATAATGAACCATAAATGAGAGTGCGTCATCGGGAAATGGTCGAAGTGTGTGTTGTGTCTAACGCATTGTGATGAATGTGTAAGTGTAGTGATGAGATGTGACCTAACAATGATGTGTGTGTGAACCCTATAGCCAAAGTGTATATCACGACTAGATGAACATATAAGTGATGATTTAGCCTAAGTGTATATCACTATAAGATGAATGGATGAGTGATGATTTATCCCTAAGCGTATATCACTACAAGATGAAAAGAGGGAGTGGTGATGTAACCTAAGGTGTATACCACTACAAAATGATAGAATAGGTGACAATTTAGCCTAAAGCGTATGTCACTAGCCTAGGATTATCGCATGATGAAAGGTCGAATAGTAAATGTGTGATGAGTGTAAGGTCCATTTGATTTGTAAACCCTTAGTAGTCGAGTATGGACCGAGGAACTAAAGTTTGTCATAGGGTAGTGAGTGCAACACATAGAAGACAATGTAGCATATGTAATGATAAAATATGACCATGGGATGAAGAGATTATGTAAAAACACGGTGTGCTAAATGTAATGGTAGATGTGTAGAATGTAGAAAATGTAATGTGTAACATGTGATGTAATATGGGGAGATAGATGAGTAATGTAGTATGTAAAATGATGTAAGGCTAGACTCATATGTGATGAAGACTAGTATAGTATGTAGAAAATGTATGACATGAAGACGCATAGTGTATGATGTATGGTATATGACTATGTATAGGATGTGTAAATATCCTAATAGTGTATGTAATGTATAGGATGAATAGTGTATGATAGTAAATGTATGGATGATATAAATATGGTATATGTAAGATGAAGACTAGTATGATGTGTGATGTATGAATGTGAAAATGTGAAAAAATTTGTAGATTAAATGTTTAATGTATGGTGTATGATGTGCGATATGTGATGAAACGCAATGTATAATGCCTATAGTGTAGTGTGTGGGGTTCGGTGTCGTAGTAAGCCCTCAGCAGTCAAGTGTGAACCGAAGCACAAGAGTGTGTCATCGGGTAATGGTGCTAGAATGTAGGATGAATGTGACATTGCTAAGATAATGTAGAACTATATAAATATACTAGAACGAAGGGGGATTAGATGTTATGCCCCCAAGTGTGTGTAAGAAGATCATGTAAATTCATCAAGAAGATCATCGTCCTTTGGGTCATAATCAAATGGATAAGCATTAGTAACTTGATAAGCAATAGTGTCTGGTTGATCACGCAATGAACCATTGAGGTGCAAGTTATACATACCCATGGCATATTCCTCATCAGTAAATAGAGGAAGAGGACAAATGTGTGCATACCAATGAGTAATATTTTGTGTATAACCTAGGAAATAACTATTGCAGATGAAAATGTGTCCAAAAGGCATGGGGAAAGATATATCTGTGTGATCAGGATCTAGAGTGCCCCCAATATAATCAAGCCATGATTGTCCTAATGTGAGTGGAGAAGTAGTAGGAGTATGTGCAAGAAAGACATCAAGGTGAAATACACAAAGACCATAGGCAGTCGTAACATGAACCAACCCATGATATAAATGAGGGTCATATGGTGGAGGATGGATGTCATCAATAGAAAATCCTAATTGAGTTAATCCCATGTGTGTACATATGGTTTCTAGTGAAGTAGGGTCAAATGGAATGTGTTCCCAATATGAGTCATTCATGAAGAGTGTGCAAGTGAATGGTGGGCATGCTAAGGTAGGTGGTTCATGTGAAGGTGTATGTGATAGAGCGACGTCCATAGGTGGGACAGGGCCCCGATAAGGAATCATACTAGTAGTAGCAGGCGGTGTGGCATAGAATAAATTACGTCTATCACACAAATGGTACCGTTGAGGGTGGTAAGTGTGGTGGTTCTTCCCTAGGTTGGATCTCATATGTAATGTCTATGTGTGGGATAGGAAGATTAGTATTAGGAGCCCTGGTCACAATACTGAAATGGATCACAATCATGAAAAATGGTATACTCCATGCTCTCATGTAAGAATTTAACACAATTATGTATAGTAGAGGTGAAAACTTGCATTGCATGAAGCCATGGCATTCCCAAAAGACAGTTGTAGGAGATTGGGAAATCAAGAATGAAAAAGATAGTGTGGACAGATATTTGGACCAATAGTAATAGGTAATGCAATGTGACCAAGACAAGGACGGAAAAAACCATCGTAAGCACACAGTGATATAGAAGATGGACTAATGTCATGAGTGGAAAGACCTAAAGTCTCAAGGAATGACATAGGACACAAGTTAAGTTCATATCCATTATCAATCAAAGTATGCTTAACATTGACATTATAAATGCGAGAGATGATATGCAAAGGTGGATCATTATCGAAAGTGTGAACATCAAAGGGAAGGTTGGACTTAAATACTAAGTTTGGAGAGAATGCATCAACAAAGGCTTGATAAATTGAGTCTGGATGCATGTCAGCATGAATACGAGTAATAAAAATAAAATGTTGGACTCCATGTAGTAAATCAGGATTTGCAAGCAAATAATCATTGATTGAGATACTCATAATGACTAAACCCTAAGATGGAAAGCAATGAAGGAATAATCTAGAAGTGTGATTGATCGAGTCGGGTTCACCAAAATGATTAACTAAAAATGGGCTAACTAGGTAGTGTGGGTATAGTTAATCTAATCTATGAACAACTGTAATAAAGTAAATAAATGTAGTAAAGAAGTATGCAAGTAAACTAAAAAAATATACAAAATTAAATGTTAACCCTAATGTGCAAGAGAGAAAACGAAAGAACTTAGCTTAATAACAAATGCTCATAGGACAGTGTCGCAGGTGGTGACTGGAAAATACGAGTAGGAACAGTGTATGCGAAGTCCCAAAAATGGTGGATTTAGAGGATCTAAAGGATCTAGCTAGACTGGAGTGCCTTGAGAGAGATTGGGGCACTGTGGACGCTCTAGTCTATAATCTGGGCACCCTATTCTATGTAAAAGATCTGAAACTAATCTCCACCGGGTTCGACAGATGGTCTCAAACCCTTGTTATTTGTCGCATCGCTTTGTTTTCCCATGCGGATGTCACCAATAATCCAAGATGAAAGAAATACCTGCAAGACCCCAAAATAAGCATCAAATTCTAAAAATGAATCATGCATTTGAAGGGGTCAAAATGACCTCATTTACCA
Organism: Taxus wallichiana var. yunnanensis; assembly: GCA_018340775.1. Classification (NCBI taxonomy): domain Eukaryota; kingdom Viridiplantae; phylum Streptophyta; class Pinopsida; order Cupressales; family Taxaceae; genus Taxus; species Taxus wallichiana. The sequence continues at coordinate 175,341,802 of CM031239.1, read as the reverse complement.
CCACAATGGTGGATTTACTAACGAGCGTTGCACTACATCTCGGACTCCAATGTGGTTGATGCAAGAGGATATACTTCTTTAATGAATTTCCTTATCTAATTTCTCCTCACATATGTCATCCAATGTCTCTTTGCACACTTAGTCACTTATGCCTCCCTACATAACCTTATACTCCTATAGGCCACTATATGAATGCAAGTGTGAAAGTGGTTATCTGAAACTATCTTATACTCCTAATCTATTATCAGCCTTTTAATGTTTGTTATATGAACCATCAACTATGGTTTTAGCTTCTTAGTTCTAACCCACCATGCATAGCTCTTATACACTAGTCATGGCCTAAATAGACTATCAATGGTCTAAATGCTCAAAACTTTTAATAGATCCGTGGATCACTCTTCACATGTATAGGACATTTAATCCAACCTATTAAAAGGTGTTAAGACCCATAGTTTATTCACTAAATTGGTGTTCCTTTTAGTTCTCTCCATTATGTCTATTTGCTTTCTAGCCTCCTTAACCATAGATTGTGTTCTATCTGAAACTCCCTTGATGATTTCAATCTTCTTGGATTTCTTGAGTACCCTTTATGGGCTTCTTTCTTAGTTTGTGAAGACCAATGCTTAGTACTTTGTACAGATATTGACTTTTCTAACTCTATTTTAGGCAAATTAGGTCTAATTCTTGCTTAGTATCATGACAACAGGGGATTTTGGAGTTAGTCCTACCTAAAACCTAATTAGAACACCTTTATCATGCCTTCAACATGCTCCTTGAACATTCCCAGACCTTCACTCTCTTTTCTCATGCATGCATCTAAATCTCTCTTTCCTGCACACCGTAACAAGCTACAGACACAAACTAGGTCATATTCCTAACACACTTAAGAATTGAAGGTTGATACTTTGCACACCCCTAATAATCCCCTAGACATAGACAATATCAAAATTTCATTGTTTTCTTATGGGTAAATTATTTATACAGTGATGCCCTAGTTTGGGCTCGAGAGTAAGAAAGTGAGGCTACAAAAATTATGAAGTGTTTCATAGGCTAAGAAAATTCTAGGATGATCTACTCCTACCTGCCCTCCTATCTGAGTCTTCAAGATCCATAAAAACCACTATTTCTTCACTGTCATAAACTTAGCTCTCATTTAGAAGCGAGATATTTGCACAATCTATACAAAAATATAATAATCATGCAAAATAGGGATTAAACCTCTACAAATTTAATCATATTTCATCATTGTTCAACTTTGTTACACCACATCACACATCTTCACACGTTTTTAAAATTTCTCTTCTATTTGAGTGTTTCTCATACTAGCATCAACAAACAACAACTCCTAAAATGGTGTAACCACCCCCTATTCTAGACTCCATAATAATCTAAACTTGAAACCTAATCAAATCACCTATAAACAACCTAATACCATGTATGAAAACAATCTTACATATTTTTATGGCCTATATGGCCTTATTTAGCCTACATTCACCTTATCAAGCCAATTTCACTCTTTACCAAGCATATTTACTCCCTCAAAACCATTTACATACACATTTTGGCTTGAACACTCCATTATGGTAGGGTTCATTTTAAGAAGCCTCTGGTAAAATGGAGGTGGAAAATCCCCAATGAATATACCTAGAACCACTTTCACATAAAGGTGAATTTTACAATTTTTGAGAACTGAATTTTAGCCTGCTATTATTTGAGTGAGAGTGATCAGAGAAGGAAAAATTCTACAAACATTGACGTAGAGTTGCCACGCAACAACAAAGCTTTATTGTTGCAACTCTACGTCGATGTCTGCACTGCGAAATTTTGCAAATAGTTTTGCAAATGAATATAGAATACAAGGATTTGTGGATGCATGTGATTTTGATGGGCTCATTAAGATGCCCCAGTTTGAAATCGATCATGACATTATGAATTACCTTCTCTCCTCAGTACAATATATAGGACGGTTTGTTTACTGTTACTGTGGATGATGGTTGTATGTTTCAATTCGGTGTCGATCCAACTGATATCCATCGGTTGACAAGCCTTCCATATAAAAATTCCCCCATTGTTACAATGAAAGCAACCCTCATTGAAAATGATAAGAAGTACCTCGAATCTACTTTCGGTTTCCATGTTGATTGTACGTGTAATTTGTTTTCAATTTTCATTTGATATTTTCAGTTTTTATTTTAATACAATTCAAATCAATATTAATTCCAATGACTTTTTGGCATTTGCATCTCATGTCCATAAATCAAGATTTGGTGTGGATACACAAGGAATTGCACACCACTTTCTTGCTTCTATGATTTCAAGCCGCAATTATTTTGCGGGGTCGTGAACAAATATACTAAACTAGGTTATTGCATACATTCTTGCAACTATCACAAAGCTAAAATTTGATTGGTGCACATTTTTATCCAATAAAATAAAAACTGACATTACAAATGCATCGCTTTCTGAAAAACTAGTCATTCACTCAATAAACTATCTATGTGGCCTTTATTACGAGGCTCTTTTTAATTTAAAAGACAAACCAATTCCTACTTGCACAGATGAGACAATGAAGAATTTTTCAATTCCATTTCAAGAACGACAGGTATAAAGTTTATATTTCGACATTAGACTTTAGTATGGTTTGTCTTGATTATGTACTTCTAATTAAATATTGACCATTTGTAGAGAAGATTTATGGAGGCCCTTCCTGAAAAAAGTGGCATCAAGAGGAAGAGGCCAACAACACACTAAGGCGTCGACGAGAATCATAATCGAAATGGAACTTCACTCATCTCTAAACTATCAAGCGTTTGCATTAGTTAAATGCTAAAAACGTAATACCCTAACATTTACTATTTAAAATTCCCAATTTCTATTTTCAATTTACCATTTACCATATTGAATTGACATACGCAATTGATTATTGTTGACATTACAGGGACTTTGGACAATACGCGTGCTTCTCAAAGTCAATCATCTACGCTAACTCACTTAGTTTAGTTACATGCAATTGTCTCTTCTCAACACCCTTCTCAGCAATCCCAACCACACACAACTCAAACATAACCAATTACTACTCCAACATGGCCACCTCAAGCACCACGACAGGTTACCCCTCAACAACAAGGTATGATTTTATTGCTTTAGTACAAATTTTGAATATTTTTTCATAGTTTTTGCATAGTTTAACAGTTTTTCATATGATTTTTCTTCCACTTTTCAGTACATTTCAGTCCTTTTCCTTATGTACAAACAACAACACCGCCACCTCCTCCACCAATACGATTTAAAATGCCAACTAGAGGTTTAGGAAAAAGAACATTGGTAAACACATGTCAATTCCTTCGGCCCCTAGTGGGACACTAAACCTTGCCTCCTCGTTTTGAATTCTAACCCTCTCTCTCGATGGCTTTCCCAGCACAATGGTCGTATCAATTTTAAATAATACAAATTTAGATGAAGATTACTTGGGTATTGATAGCAATAACTCGACATGATTTTTCAATACATGTGAGATGATTCAAGGCCAGCAGGTATACTTCTATTTCAACGTAATTTATTCAACTTTCATTACATTTCACTTTCGATTTATTTATTTGAATATTGATTTATTTTATCACAAATAGGATCAGGCCACCCAAAGGCAAAAAGAGGTAGCAGTCGATGATCAACCCGAAAGCCCCCATACCTCTCCAGTGACATCATCTTCTTCAGATATAGATGGTGAACAATTACTACCATTTCCTTTAGAGAACTTGATTGGTTATGATTGTCAATCCCATGTCCAAGAGTTTATTGTACCGCATATCAGTCACTTCGTATTAGAATAGAATCATAGATATGGATTATGATGAATTGTATGTGGACGCCGGATTTAGCTTTAAGCACGATCATGGAATCTGGATTTGAAATTTGAAACTTGAATGTGATGGTGTTAGAAAATTTGAAATACTTTATAATCTGGATTTTTATATCTTATTATATATTGTAAATAGAATTTCTAGATAGTATATGGTGTTTATGTTTGATATTAATGTGATGGCATTATGATAATGGTTAATTATTTATTTTAAGAAAATTTGGAATGTCGTATGAGAGACATCTTAATAGAGTTAAATCTTCTTCTCTCTACTTGTAAAATTCAAACTCTGTATTAGGTTTCTTCACATTTAAATTTTCTCATAATATTCTCTCTACTTGTAATGATGATTGCATTGGATGTGGATGATGACATTAGAATAGATATGGATGATGATGAATTGTATGTGGACGTAGATCATGGAATCTGGATGATGATAATGGATAATTGTTTTAAGAAAATTTGGAATGTGGTATGACAGAGACATTTAAACCTTCTCAAAATCTTCTTCTCTCTACTTGTAATGATATGATGACATTAGAATGGATATAGATGATGATGAATGATGATAATGGATAATTGTTTTAAGAAAAATTGGAATGTGTTAGGACAGAGACATCTTCTCTATACTTGTAAAATTTGAACTTTGTATCAGGTTTTTGCACATTTAAAACTTCTCAAAATCTTCTTCTCTCTACTTGTAATGAATCAATGATATGATGACATTAAAATAGATATGGATGATGATGAATTGTGTGGACTTAGATTTAGCTTCAAGCATGATCATGGATGATGATAATGGATAAATATTTTTTTAAGAATAATTGGAGTGTGTCAAGAGTCTAGGACAGAGACATCTTCTCTCTACTTGTAAAATTCGAACTCTATATCAGGTTTCTGCACATTTAAACCTTCTCAAAATCTTCTTCTCTCTACTTGTAATGAATCAATGATATGATGACATTAGATGTGGATGATGACATTAAAATAGATATGGATTATGATGAATTGTGTGGACATAGATTTAGCTTCAAGCACAATCATGGATGATGATAATGGATAATTGTTTTAAGAAAATTTGGAATGTCTTAGGATAGAGACATCTTAATACAATAAAATCTTCTTCTCTCTACTTGTAAAATTAGAACTCTGTATCAAGTTTCTTCGCATTTAAACCTTCTCAAAATCTTCTTCTCTCTACTTGTAATGAATCAATGATATGATGACATTAGATGTGGATGATGACATTAAAATAGATATGGATGATGATGAATTATATGTGGACGTAGATTTAGCTTCAAGCACAATCGAGGATGATGAATTGTATAATGGATAATTGTTTTAAGAAAATTTGGAATGTGTTATGACAGAAACATCTTAATATGGAAAAATCTTCCTCTCTCTACTTGTAAAATTTGAATGTGTGATTTTATCCCACAAAGTTTAAACACTTTATCAAAGCATTTTGCAAATACAAAAATAAATTAAACATAATTGTAAAAACTCAAGCAATGTCATATGATAGGGTTTAAGTTACCTCTTGTCTTTTAGATGGTGTGACAAATCATATGGAAGGAAAATGAGAAATCATCCTTCGTAGCATGCTAGAAGATCTTCTATTCAAGAAAACTCAACACGAGAAATGGATTAGTATATAAATGGGTGAGTTGCCTGACATTGTCAGTCTCGAGAAGTGAGAGCTTCCTCGGATGGATGTCAACCCACGTTTTCAAGAAAAAAATATGAAATAATGATTGATCAGATTAAGGAAGAAACAAAAAGATTAAATAAAATGCAAATGATAACTTGTACATGTCTGGACAATAGAAGTATGGAAGTCTGGAAGAGTATAACAATGGAAGAATATGTAGATCTGAACTCTGAAGGCCTTACAAATTAGTATTTGACAAATGCATGTAACAAACAAATTTTTAAAACAGAATTTGGTATTCGACAAATCCAAAATAGTAATTATATAAAACATATTTTTTATAAATAATTATATTTAAATAAATGTAAATATATATACCTGTAACATCTTTAATGATAACAAGAGCTGAAACAAAATATGATAAAAAGCCTCCTCAGTCAATATTTGCATCTATAGAGTTAATATGAAATTGAATAAATAACCACAGTTAAAATGTAAGGTGACAAACAATAAAAGTAAGGTCAAGGAGATACCTATTTAAAGCTGAAACAATCCATTATCAATAGCTTCTTCAAAGTCGATGTTCTCTTCTGTAGAGTGTGACGACGCACCAATTCCAGTCTCATCATTGGGAACAGTTGTACTTGTAGTTGTATTATTTACACCTCTTCTTTCGGAAAGGGAATTCCAATGCATAATTGCTCTGTCAAAAGGAAAGGTTTCCATGGAGTAGCGAGAAACATAACACCTCATGCAACTTTCTAGATTTTTATCCAACTTGTTTCTCAGTTTTGATTTTATAAATGATAAAGCACTGAAAACCATTTTGTCCTCCACAGACCCCAAAATCATTATTTGACATAACTCATATAATCTGAAATATTCACTAATGTCTTCTTGTAAGACAATACTTTGATAGATTCCTTGCCAGAGCATTGTAATAGCACCACTCTTAGAAAGTTCATCTAAATTTTTATATTGATTCCTCATTGTTGTTGTAAAATTTGTTGATTGAGAATTTAATAAATCAACATTCAGTATACCTTTGATTTCCATACCCTTGACCTCTGAATTCTTTGTGAAATGTTCCATTATTGTACCCATGGATTTATGGAAATGCTTTCTTACAAAGTTTACACGAGCACCTTGAAGTATTCCAAAAATTAGGATTCGTCACACCTATTGCTTCAAGAATTTTATCTTTGGAGAAACGTTCTCTAATTTCTGATGATAAGGATTCTGAATTTTTTTAAAGCTTTATTCTTGTTTCAACTATAATAGACTCAAAGAGATTACGTGTCACAGGAACATATTCTCTTTCCGATCTTGTAATATCTTGACTTTTTGTAAAATGTGCGGTGCCATGTCCCTCCCATTAACATTTTATTATTATTAGATAGGATAAAAAGCGAGAGCAGGATCCCGGAGGCCGAGTAAAAAGATAACATCGTGATGAGAAGAAAATCGGGACAAAAAGGTAAAGGACCCCGAGTTAAACATGCTTAACTCCAAAAATAGAAGGGGGTCCAAGAAACATTGAGCGAGAATAGAAACTAAGCCATAAAACAAGAAAAGATAAATAAATTTCCTGAAATTCCATGAGACAATTTAGAAGAAGTTCCACTAGTTAGCTTTACTTTTTTTGGAGGGATTAACCTCCCTGGTCTCCTCTTTCGTGATAGAATCTGAATTTAGCTTCATCAAGGGGGTTTCCTCAAATGCCTCCTCCTCCTCGAGACTCATATTCTTCCTCTTTATCGAATTGATCCACCTCTTTTTCTGCTTCTCTTTTTCCACAACATCCAATCGAATGCCCAAATCTCAAACCAAAGAATCCAACTGCTTGATATCCCCATGGATGTTCTTCTGGGCTAAGCATATTTGCTTAGTGGCTTCGATACTATCAATCATGCCCTTTCTCACCACCGAGTTAGTCTCTTCCAAGACTTGGAAAGTTGTTTCCAAGTACTGAACTTTGTTCTTCCACATATCAGTACCATGTTCTCCTTCTGAGGTAACTTTATCCTTCCCCTTCGACGAACTGGTTTCCTAATTTTCCTTCCCTTCCCCATTCTTCCCATCACCCATCTGGCTTAGAACCGAGATTTCCTTCCCTCATTTGGATAGACACTCAGCTAGGGTAATATCCTCTTCCTCTTCAATTAGGGGCATTTCTTTATCCCGGGTCAGATTCCCATTACGAAACAGGAGAAGAATGAGGTCCTCGGGGATGGGAGACTCCACCTTACTCCATTGGAAATCCCTCGTTGAGGTGGTCAAAGACATAAAAAGATAGAAGGGGATATCGAGAAACTTCTTATGTTTAAACATGTTCAAAAATGACAAGTGGTGGGTATATATCTTGCGATACTTACCCTCCAGAGTCAAATACTTCATGATGTGCAAGCAGGCCTCTCTCCACACCCCGGAATGCGGGTATGGGAGATACCATCGGTGAAGTAATGGACGGTTTCCTTTCTGATAAAGAAATTGTTGATTTCTTACTCTCTCTGATTCCTATCCTTGAAGATTTTCAGACCTTCCATGTCCATTCTAGTAGCACAGGATATGGCTTCCTCGACTAATCACTAGTTTCCCTTCCTTCCACACCAATCCAAACTCCATAGTAAGTGAGGGATCATGCCCTTAGAGTCTGGTGATAAAGTTCCTGAAACCCCCAATTCTAAAAAAGGTGCCACATAGACTTATCCTCCACAATACGCCCATGGCTGGACGACTTGACTCTGGTTCTATCACCGCCCATGGTAGCCAAATAATGCACAACACTTTGAGGTTTACAATTTTGAAATTAGACTTGTCTTTCCAAGAATAACTTAAGCCAGACACGCTTTTGCAATATTGGAAAATGAACCCATTATTCTCCCTCGTGTTGCTTAAGGTGAAGTGCTTACAACTTTTCATGATTAATAATATCATTAATATGCACTGGTATGACCTCACCTTTTTGCCACACCTTGTAATCATTATTTTGAACTCCCTCATTTTCTAATTTGTCACACAAGAATTGCCTATGCGAGGGATATGAGTAATGATATGGGAATCAAAGTACTTAAGGTGTTATTTAGTATCATTAATAATATTTCCCAAGACCTAATTATTGTGACTAGTCTTATTGATTACATTTAAAATGAGAAGAGAGTCCCCCTCAATAAGGATATGTTTAATTCATTTCTCCTTTGCAAGACTAACACCCCAGAGAAGAGCACGAGCTTCAGCCACATTGTTGCTCTGAGTCCCCAAAGGACCAACATAGGCTAAGATCCAATCCCCATTATGATCCCTAATTATGCCTCCTCCACCAGCCAGGCCAGGGTTACCTTTAGAAGCCCCATCAAAATTAAGTTTGACTTTTCCCCTTTCAGGTTTGGACCATTTAATTTTAGTGGATGGGAAACTGACTTGAGGTGGAATGAAGGCGAACTGTTTGAGCACTTCCTCTTCTCTACTAGAAGTGGCCTTTTTAGACTTCACCTTAATGAGTTTGGAGTTCTCTTTAATTGAGGAAATCAGCCCAACACTGACCTTTCTGAAATTGGCCTTTTGATTTCTGAAGATGAGAGCATTTCTTTCCTTCCATAAGCTCCAAAAGAAGTGTGGCAGGGCCATTTTCCAAGTAGCCATAAGAAAGGGATACCTAAAAGGCAATCCCATTGTAACCAACATTCTTCAATGGACTTAGGACAGACCCATTGGACCTTGAAAAGCTCCAACACCTTGGACAACACCACCGAGAAAAGGGGCATGAGATGAGGAGGTGGTTGACACTTTCCTCCTCTTTTTGAAAAGGACACACATGTTGGGGAGGAGCATGCCACGTTTCCTCAAATTGTCCATAGTGAGGATTTTATTCTGAGTAGCCAACCATAGGAAAATGTTAACTTTAGGTAGAAGGTCTTTTACCCAAAGTTTACTCCAGTAATATTTTTGGCTAGAATTCTTGAAGTTAAGGAGGTAAGAAAATTTAACAGAGAAATTTCCAGAATCCTCTTCCTTCCAAATAATAGAGTCCTCATTTTGTTGGAAAAGAGGAATATACATGTTCTTTAACTTCGAGTTGAGGTCATCAAAAATTGAGTGTCCCCAATGAAGTTGGGAGGGGGAAGCACCTTCTCCCAAAGAACAAGATTATTGGAGAAGCTCCAATAGTCCTTAACCCAAACTTTACCATTGTCTTCAAAGAACTATGCCACAGTTCTCCTGGGATCATCCTCCACAAGAGGTTTATCAGAGATCCAACAATCCCTCCAAAAGTGAATTCTATCACCTTTCCCAATGTTCCATTTAATACCCCTACTCAGGATCTCCCTAGAAGAGAGAAAATAATTCCAAAAAAGGATCCCTTAGGGATATTGTCTGTAAAAGAAAGTCTCTATTCTGCCAGTATTCCTTAAATATTTCCTTTTGATGATATCAATCCATAGGCCCTCTTCCTTTATCACTCTCCAACCAGCTTTAGCCATAAGAGCTTCATTCATGAGTCTCATATTCTTTAATCCCAACCCACCACAATCCTTAGGCTTGGTCACTTTTTCCCAGGCCACAAGAGGAAATTTGAACTTCTCCTCAGCCCCAGCCCACAAGAACCTTTTTTGAATTTTTTCAAGAGCTTCCAAAATCTTACCCGGAAGTCAAAAAGGGACATGACATAGATTGGAACACCTTGAAGAGAGCTTTGGAGGAGTTGAATTTTTCCAGCTTGAGATAGGAGAATCCCTTTCCAAGAAGACAACTTATTGGAAACTCTCTCAAGCAGAGTGTTCCAGATGGAATGATTCAGTTTTTGTGAATGAGGGCATTCCCAAATAGGAGTTAGGAAAATTCTTTATCTTACAGACCAAAAATGTGGGCCAGTCTCTCTTGGAAATGCTCTTCCACATTTATGAAGAATATAGCACTTTTGAGGAAGTTGACCAGCTGGCCAGAGACCTCCTCATACTCATTCAAAACCTCTTTGAAGATATAGGCTTCTTGTATAGATGCCTTCCCCATCAAGAAATTGTCATCCACAAATTGGTTGAGGTAGGTAGGTTGAAGGCCATTAGAAATTTTGAGACCTTACAAGAGGTTAAGGGAAACCACCTGATTATAGAGTCTTCTTAAATTTTCCACCACAATCGTATAGAGGAAGGGAGAGGGGGGTATCCCTATCTGAGACCTCTACCAGCTTGAAAGAAGCCTTCTAGTTTACCATTGATCATAATAGAGAAACTGGCAGAAGAAATGCAGACCATAACCATATTGATGAAGAAGGCATCAAACCCCAACTTGGACAGAATGGCATGGAGGAGGGCCCACGAAACTCTATCATACACTTTGTGCATATCCAACTTGACAAACATGGCGGATCTTCCTAAAATTTTGACAGAGTGAATGGCTTCTTGGATGACCACAATGCTATCAAGAATTTGTCTCCCAAGAACAAAAGCTCCTTGGGGATAATTTTGGTAATCAATTTGTATCTGGTATTGCATAGATTGATGGGTCTAAAATATTTCACATCCTTGGCCCCTATCATCTTGGGAATAAGGACTAGGAAAGTGTTGTTGATCTGTTTGAGAATCTGACCATTACTGAAGAAATTCTGGATCATCTCAATGACCTCATTCTTGACCACTTCCCATAATTGTTGGAAAAAGAAGGTCGGGAACCCATCTAGTCTGGGAGATTTATCCAGTTCCATGTCAAAAACAACATATTTGATTTCTTCCTCCCCGGAATGAGCATGAGATATCTATTTTCTTGATCCAAAATGACATTCTGGAAGAGTTTGAGGGCCTTCTCCCAAGATGTTCTATTTGGATCATCCCCAGGGAGAAAGAGGTCCTTAAAATAATTGACAATAACTTCATTGATTTATTTTTCATCTTCTGTGAGAGTACCATCATTTTTCCTAATCTCCTTGATCTTGAGATGATTTTTCTTGGAGGTGGCAGAGAAGTGGAAGAATTTAGTGTTTCTATCACCCTCCTTTAGCCATTTAACTCTATATTTTTGCTTCCAGTAGACTTCCTCCTTAGCTAAGATATCATGGTATTCAATGAGGAGAGCTTGCTCTTGAATTTTAAGTGCTTGGTTGAGCCCATATTCCTCCATCAGTTCCTCAATAGTCCTTAAGTCTTCCTCTATTATGCTCTTAGACTAAAAATGTTCCCAAAAATTTCCTTATTCCAAGTTTTTAGATTTTGTTTAACATGCTTCAACTTTAAACTTAATTTGTACATCGGTACCCCATGGTGTGATCCCCACCACTCCTGAATTCTCAAGAGGATGTTAGGATGTTGGAGCCACATTTTTTCAAATCTGAAAGGTCTAGATTTTTTAGGAATAGCCATACCCAGCTTGAGAATGATCGGATTGTGGTCAGATCCAATTCTAGGCAAGGTGGAAAGAGAGTAGATTTGATTAATCATGCAAGAATGGCTCACCACAAATCTGTCCAGTCTAATCTGTATAAGGTCATGTCTAGTTCTTCTGTTAGCCCAAGTAAATTTGGACCCTCTAAGCTCGAGGTCCACAAGATCATTATTAACTAAAAAATTAGCTAACTCATCCATGCTATCCGTATAGGAAATGGATCCACCTTTTTTCCCCTAGGGAAAGAGGGGTATTGAAGTCTCCTCCAACAATCCAATCACCATCTTTAAAAAGGGACCTCCCCTTAGAAAGTTCTCTCCAAAGATTCCTTCTACCAATCACAGAGTTGGGGGCATAGATATTAGAAACAATCCAAGACTTGTTTGAAGTTAAATCAGTAAAACCCATTAACATTGATGCAGAGGTGATCATGGATATTAAATCTCAAATAGTTACTGAGATTTTTAAGATCTAATAAAGCTTTCCAATTCTTGAAAATAGGTGTATCAAAACTATCTTGGGAACAATACAAGACATCAAGACTTTGACATACCATTTTTCTCATCCGTATAAAATCCACAATATAGATTAATCTCCCTTGTGCATGCTTCATCAATGTATTGATCTCCTGCAACATTAGAAGAATACCAACCAATGTAAGCAATGTCTCCAAATCAGTTAAACGGAACAAAAATTCCCTCGCCCTGTCAACTTCATGACGATATTTGTGCATGAAACCAACCAATGAAGGATACTTTGTTAGTGCAAAATCATAACACCCCCAAATGAGTTCTAAAAATATGCTTTTCTAAGGTAGACTCATTTGGTGTGATTGCATAACATTGAACTTTCCCCAAGGTGTGGGACCTTGCAAAATGGGAAAGCTCTCCAGATTAAAGGTTGGTTCCTTATTCCTCTGTTTAGATGCATACGTGAGAACTTGCAGAGGATTTATCTCTATACCTAATCTAAAACTTGCCAAGGAGACATGGATAAGAAAGGGGTACAAGAAATAAACAATAACTAAACTACAAGGTGATGCACCGAAGGAATGATGAACACTAGTTCTGCTGATAGACACAAACCAACAAATACATGCAATAATCAAACACAGATAACTAGATTTATAATGAAAGACCAAATGCGAGCAAAAGAGACAGAAAGATCTAGAATCGATCACAAACGTGTTTTATTGCTCTGCAGATTGATACAATACATTACAAAACAGCCAGGAGGCAAGAAATATATTGTGACTTTGATGGAAGGCCTGAAATTCCACAAATTCCTTTGCTAGAAGAAAAGGGAGCCTGCAAAATAAGGAATGTCCAACCCTTTACAATGAATCCCACCCCTGTATTTATAGATTCAATCAGAGAGGAGAAAGAGAGGGAGAAGCGGGAAAAGTAGGTTGAAGCTCAACCACTGTTAATGCCTTTGACAAAATCTCCCCCCAAATCTATCTTTACTGCATCAATCCTTGGTTCGGTGCCTTGAAGGAAGAGGAAACGACAGAACAGATCGAATCTGATTTGGTTGTTGAGGCGAAGAGATCCTGCATTAAAGGCCTGAAGATGTTTCTCCATTTCCACCTACTAGGGCCATACAGCAGCCTGGCGCTCATTTGGGCTTCCCTTTTGGATTCATCTTTGGAGAAGCGTCGTTAGGACACGTGGTTCTTTCCATTGCCTCCTCCATACTTAGTCAATTTCAGACCCTTTCCAATGAATCTGAGCCCAGGGACTTCGGATCTTTGTCATTTCTTCCCCTTCTCCTCTTTGGTCTTTCATGCACATTGCCCCTTTTTGTCGACCTGCTATCCCATAGTTGAGTCAACCTATAGCTTGAAGAATAGATTTAAGATGTGGAAATGGCCCGACAGAGTCGTTTCTTTTGCGCATGGTCCTTTAGCCTCTCTTGGCCTCCGCTACTTCTAATTTTGAGTCCCTCTCGATCAATTTGCAAGATTTGAACGAGTTTTATCAGGTTCCTTCTATGCGGGGTCATGGTCGATCCAATATTTGGCACAGGCGCGAAATATGGATAACAGATACTCCTCACGAACTTTGCATGTAGGTTCATACAAAGAAATCCATCTCGTCTCAACATCCTTCAGAAGTTTTTTGCCATCTGTAATTCCAATTGCGAATTTTGGAACTCAAGAAAATTCTTTGGGTTGCTTGCCATATAGGCATGATGTTCTCTTATAAGGTCTTCAACTTTAACAACATTTTCGTAGTTGTGTACTATTTTATACGCTAAATTCATTATGTGAGCTATACAGTGAATTGCTAGCATATAAGGGGCCATTGTTGTTTGCAATCTAACACACAACCCTATTTGGTGACCCTGCATGACTGATGCACCATCTACTCCGACGCATACCAACTTCGTAGCAATTTCATAATCAATCATTCAAATAATATCTTTCAAATGAGAAAAAACTATTTTATGTAGGTATTTGGCATTACAATTTTCAACCATTTTCATAACTCCCGACAGATGAGATGTCCTTATATGGTTTTCTAAAGTATAGAAATGGATACATACCCATGCAGTGTTGTTGAGTGTTGTCACTTCATCAATTGAAAGAGAGATAAACTTTGCTTTTTTTACATTCTCTTTCAAATCTTCCTTCTCTATCATCAAAAGGCATTTTTCCATTTCCCATGCACTACTGTCAGACCAATGAGATTGAGGAACATTGGGCATTCTATTATATTAATACAAAACTTTGAAAATCAAGGAAATCTGAAATCGGTCTTCCTTTCTTTAGTATGTGAAATAAAGTAGAGAATTGTATGAGTTTTGCAAGTAAATTTGTTTGATTCATCTTACCAATTTGTGATGTGATCGTTCCTCCCTTTTCCACGAGATGTCTACATTTTTACGCTTTGCTTCATACTTTCTTTGCATATATAACATGCATGCATCCTTTTTATTTTTCCACCTATGTGTTTTGATTTTCTTACCATCCTCCCCCGTTTACGATCAAATATTGTTTTCCACAATGTTTTTCTATAGTTTCCACTTCAATTGGATTTTTGTTGATTTCCCAATTTCCACGTACATATTGTACATGTACATTTAGATGGGAGCTCTTCCAATTAGATGGTTGTGCAGATTCGATAAACGAAAATTTGATAGCCCAATCAAACTTGTATGCCCTCCTAATTGTCC
This sequence comes from Taxus wallichiana var. yunnanensis, assembly GCA_018340775.1. NCBI lineage: Eukaryota > Viridiplantae > Streptophyta > Pinopsida > Cupressales > Taxaceae > Taxus > Taxus wallichiana. The sequence goes on along the minus strand of CM031239.1, from coordinate 175,326,740 downwards.
ACATATTCTTATTCATTTTCATTGTTTTACTTTTTTGATTAGAATTTTGAGCATTATCACAATCACCCTAGGTTTCCTCTTTCGTGAACCAAAGATTTGAATTTGATTTTTGTGTTCAATTTTTCTAAGTATTTGTATGTGTGATATCTTGATGCACTCCACAGTTGCACCCAACAAGAAGAATATCTTCGAGGACATGACATCTCAACAGGTATATCTTCAAGATCTAGCATGGTATCATCATAGGTGTCATTTGGTTGATACTGTGCAGAATGCATGTCCACCTCAATATTACCTTCCACATAGTCTATACTCTAATTCATTCCAATGGAAACTATATGGGTGTTGGTGGTTGTGGTATCTCATGCGACGAGTTTCCAAAAATACTTGAACATGGACTTAAGATTTCTTAGTTACTTTTTGGGTCTTCTCATTCTGAGCACTAACACCTTCCATTATTATGAATTGAGTCATGCATCAAAAAACACACTAAATCGTGCATCAAAGAAAACTAAGTCGTATAGCGTCGAAAAATACACTAAGTCACGCGTTAGAGAAAATTGAGTCACGCTTCAGCAAACACACTAAGTCACGCATCAACAAATACATTGAGTCGCACATCATAAAATAATCTAAGTTGCGTATGTCGAAAATACATTGATTCACGTGTCGTGAATACACTAAGTCACGTGTCAACAAATACACTATGTTGTGTGTCAACAAAAGTACAATTGTGTGTCAAAGACCAGTGTCGGCGTCAACAAACAAATCCCTATCGCACGTCGGCATTCCTTGTCACCCGTCCATAGAAAATCTTTGTGGTGTGTCGTGAAATGCAATAAGTCACACATAAACAAATATCCTTGTCGTGCATCGGAGAAAAAATCATGTGGTGTGTGTCAACAATAGTATAGTCGTGCGTCAACAAGATCAATGTTGGGCGTCAACAAACAAACCCTTTTCACACGTCGTGCCAAAGATCTCCTTGTCACCCGTCCACATAAAATATTTATAGTCGTGCATCAACAAATAACACACACACCCATTGCAAACTATTAACAAGATAATCAAATCTATATTGTGCTTTGGTGCTTAGAGTATGCAAGTTCACGGTATTGGTAAGGTACTGGTGGTAGTATACTACCCAACGAATCACCTAGGTTTTTATAGGAGATGTTTTCAAATGTAGGTGAAGCCGACCCCAAAAACAAATATACTGTAAATTTTAGGCAAACGGGACAACGACGATGCACCAAAAATTCACCTTTTCAAATTTTCCTAAAATGAAATTTTCGTCATATTACGAATATTCGCCACTAAAATTATCCCTGCATTATGGAGGAAACACTCTTGTTAGTATGCCTAGATTGACTAACACACTTGACCACCTAAGCACCAATGATGCTCCTATATTAGTAGTTCTATGTGCAAGTGTGTGTGAACATGCCATAGGTTGCTCTTGTGTCAGTCACACTTTGTGAAGTAGCGAGCAATAACTATATGTAGAAAATGTAATAGAATGTGTGCATGGAATAGAATAGAATCCCTCCCCCTATGAAGTGTGATGCAGATGTCCTAGCCTTGTGCCTTGATGATGGAGCTATGTGGATGCAAGTGATCTCCAATGCAATAGATGGATGCAACTCTAGATGGCATATAGTATTAAGTGATGCTAGGACCCTTATTATGGTCTCATAACTTTATATTTATAGGGTTCTCTTGATCTAATTTCGTAATTAACCCCAAAATAGCCAACCACCAAAAAGATAAAAACCTCAAACGACTAGAAAGAGCCCAAAAAGTGGCGGGAAAGTTCAAGAAGGATTAGGCGCCCATGGTGGGACACTGGTGCCCTAAGTACTAGCCTGTGCACCTAGTCAGGGCTAAAATGATGAAAGATGATGAAAACTGATTGGGCATGTGTGTGGTGGAGGTCGGGAATGACGATAAAAATTAAATAAAAATGGCCAAGAGACAGGGGTTAATTAGTAATTTCTTCACTCAAAAACCCTATAAATAGTAGTATGAGACTTGGATTAAATAATGTCTAAAGTGCATGATTTTGTGACTATAATTCCTAAGCAAGAGAACTAGTCATTAAAAGCCCTATTTACTTTGCTTTGACCGGAAACCACAGATTGTGGTGACTAAGAGGAAGATCCTAGCTGCCATAAAGGAAAATCTCAAACTCTTTAAAAGTAAAACTAACAAGATTTGTCCGAAAGGGGAACAGGCTATCTTTGGAAAAGTTCACCTATAGTCCGATCAAGATCCATAACCCTGATAAGATTGTGAACTGGAACAAGCCGGTGGGATCTACTATCAAGATCAACTTTGATGGGGCTTCTAAAGGAAATTCAGTCAAGCAGGGGGAGGGGGTATCTTAAGAAATAAAGAGGGTGATTGGTTGTTTGCTTATGCTGGCCCTTTAGGAAAACAAACCAATAACATGGCGGAGGCCAGAGCCCTCCTTTGGGGAATTTTAATAGCTAAGGAAAAAGGTATTAAGGATATACAGATTGAAGGTGATTCCCTAATCATCATAAGTGCTCTCAATAATAGGTGCAAGATCAATTGGGCTTTAAGAAACATCATCCAAGACATCAAGGAAATGCTTAAGGATTTTGATAAAGTTTCTATTAATCATACGTGGAGACATGGTAATATTTGTGCAGACAAGATGGCAAATATAGGTGTCCGGAGCCATGAGTACAAGATATGGGGCGAAGGAGATAAGCTTCCCTCTAATATTAATGATGAAATCATTAAGGAAAAGGGGTGCTAAGTTTCATAATGTTGGCACGAGTGGTCGTAAGTATTTCAAGTACCCTGGGAACTTTCACAAAAATCATCTTCTCCGCTCGCTTTTGAAAGGGTGAACTTGTTGCTTTGGTTGTGGGAAGCTGCCGGTTGAAAGGGAAGTTTGGTAAAGCTAAGATGGGAGGTGACAGAATCAGGGTGGAGCCTACTAGTCGAACTTTGAAGAGAACAATCTGAGTCTGTGGAACAAGCTTAAGGTTGGGGGATTCAGCAATTTCATCACCAAATTACATGGTCACGACTCAATCCTATCAAAAGATTTTGGCATTGCTTGGAAGGAGGGGGTTTTTAATATTCGCAGCATGGATGTAGAGGTCTCAGAGACCAATATAGCCAAGATTACTGAAATGAAAATGGAAGGGTTGAAGCTCTATAAGGATAGAAAATGCAGGGATTTGGAGATTGACAGGTTTTTTGTTGGCAAAGAGAGGTGTCGGTTCTTCATGGATGGTATTGCCCACTCTTACATCCCTAGTGTTTGGAAGGACGTCTGCCTCCAACTCATGAAATACATCACGTTGGAGGGCAAGTATAGAAAGATCTATACCCACCATATGACCCTACTCAACATGTTCGGCACAAGGTGATGATCAGTATTCCTTTTTCCTTCTTTACCTCTCTCACGAATTCCTTGATTGCCTTTCAGCAAGACAAGGTTGAGCTTCCCCTGCATGAAGGTTTGATTCTCCTGCTGGTCGAGAATGGTACTCGACCCTGGTCCCTCCTTTGAGGACAGTGATGGATGAGCATGCTGAGGAGGACGATGTCACTCTCGCTATTTGCCTCACTAAAATGAAGGCGGGCAAGGGTATCGATGTGGAAAAGGAATGGGAAAATGATAATAGAGATGGTGGCCTTGGGGAGGCCAGTGCTTCCAGGAAAATGGATTGTGTGGGTGATCCCAATGTCTTTGATGAATGGAGTAGGAAAATGTTGTACCTGGAGGGTGTCCTGAAGGCCATGGAGGCTGCCAGTGCTAGCCAAAGAGATTATATGGTGGACATTATCAATATTTCAAAGAAAATGGTCACCGATCAAGTTCAGACTAAACATAGAGTAAACGAGCTGGAAAATCAAGTGAAGGTTTTGTTGGAAAGGGTGTAAATGTTGCAAATAGGAAACAAAAGAAGGAAATTTAACCTCCGGATCAGTAGCTCTGAGGAGGAGATGGATAATGGAGGCCGTGGCGTGTCCCGATCCCCAGTTGCTATGTTTGGTCGGTGCTCCTTGGTCGTGTGTTGCGGAGTTCTTTGGAGCCCTCTCGAATCAGTGGGTGGAAGTTTGGTGAACTTCGTGTTCTTAGTTGTTTTTTCTATCTGCTTTTAGGGTTCCTCTCTTGGGTCTAGTTTACATTGTAAGATTTAAGATGTTTTGACTCATTTTATAGGACTCTCTTGGTTTGGTTACTCATGTTGGTTATCTCTTTTTGTTCCTCTCTCTTGTATGGCCCCCCGAGCCAATCCTGTTTTTGCCTAATCTAATAAAAACTTTGCTTTGACATTAATTTTATCCTTTTCATCTTTGTTGTTTTCCACTTTTATTGACAACTTATAGTTTTACATTCCAGCCAACATCCTACTTAACTTTGATTTCATTGTTTGACCTTTTGAGCACCCTGTACAAGACCGTCCATTAGGGGGACAGGGAGCACTCGTGCACTACTATCCCTCCGGGTGCATGTGTCCTCTTTACCTTTTTTTCGATCTTTCAAATGTTATTTATTTCTTGTCTTATTTTATCACCCTTGGTCGATCTTTCACTTGTTAATAACAAAACTTAAGTAAGGGAACCATATATATATGCATGTCTTACTTAACCTCATTAGGGTAAAAACATTCAAGAAGCACATACTACTACAAGGAGATAATATTTTCATTTACTACATCAAGGACTGCATTTGCACCGCATACTTCACCGAACAAGAGGGTTTACTCACGAATTCCATACCACACATTTGCATTTGGGACAAATTAGTCATAGCCTTCTATCTCTTTGTGTGACTAACATTAGGGCACCCTAACTTAAGGGACACTATATCGATCACACACACAAGAACTACATATAGTCTCGAAATGTAGTGCAACACTAGGTGAAAATCACATTTGGGTAACCGTTGAGGTCAATCTAACTCAAGCGGATGCATATTTTTATTCATCTAATGTGTGCTTGAGTATTGTGTAGGTAGCTAGGGTTTATTTTATAGGTACATGTGTGACACAAAAATTTGGCGTGACCTATGAGGAACAAGGAACAACACTAAGTGACATAGAAAGAACTAGATCTTGAGCATATTTTTATTCATCTAATGTGCGCTTGAGTATTGTGTAGGTAGCTAGGGTTTATTTTATAGGTACATGTGTGACACAAAAAATTTGACGTGACCTATGAGGAATAAGGAACGACACTAAGTGACACGAAAGAACTAGATCTTGAGCCACTCCGCATGACACCATCGCCCAAATTAGACGCTAGCGTCTAGGCGACCCTATCCTAGTCTAGGCACTCCTACCCTAGATATCGTCATACTCCATAATTAGAGCTTACATAGTCCATAATTAGTTGTTCTAGACCATCCAACCCGAATCCGTCCGGATCTTTGGTTACTGGCCGAGTCATTCTCCAAACCCTATTTATCACTCTTGTTTACATTTCCTTTACTTGATCTTACTTGAATACTATTATATTTATCTGATCAGTAGTGTCCTTACATAGATTTAAATTTTATTAAATCGAAAAAATTATAAATGAAGTTTTGAGAAATAAAAAACACACCGAAAAATACACTTATGCTGTATTACTTTGAAAATTGGAATTGAGGACTTAAGAAACAAAAACACCACAATACATAAGAATGTATAAGCTCATAACAAGACACTCGAGAAAAATATAACACATTTATAAATTTACTAAGAAAACCAAACCCAACTAGAAAAAGGCAAGAATTTTAAATTTAAAACGAACATATTACCTCTCGAAGAAAAGCGACAGATTATGAGCCTCATTTTGGAGCAACCTCCCTTACTTCATGCTAGAGTAGGTATTTACCTTAGCTCATGTTCACCTAGGTACTTTATTTACCTTTATTGTATTTATCCTCACCCACTTATGTGTGTGGATATTTCTTTTATCTTATTTAGATATTAGGAGATATTATCTAGTTGTTAGGTATAGTTCTTTCCTTGATCTATGGTCTTGACTAGTTCTTTGATGACTAGTTATTTCCTTGATTTATAGCTTGATCTACGACCTTGACTGGTTCTTAGATTTTTATTCCTTGCCTATTTAAGCCACCCAATTCTCATTGTATTGCATTGAGTTCCATAATAATATATGATATTGTTGCTCATTTGTTTGCAAAGGTTTATGTAAAGTTATTCTGGCGAATTACTTTCATCTTATTGATCATGGTGTTTGATTATCATCTGTGTTCTTGGCTTGGTACGATCTGGTTATCATTCCTTTTATGGTATCAGAGCTGGAGATTGTTGTTGACATCCGTCTGTAAGTTTTATTTTACAAATAAATTCTTTTTATATTCATATATTTGGGATTTGGTCGTATTTGGGATTTGCACTTATGAAAAGAAACTATGGAAATCTTTTTATGGGTTTGTTGGATTTCTCAATATTGCACGCTTAGCCCTTGGTCATATGGTATGGTCATATGCAAGATTAAATCTTGTGATCAACATTTTATTTTGTTTTAGTGGCAGCTAAAATAAATAGCAGAGCAAAATATTGAAAAGTTTGTATCTTTTGCTCGGTAACTCGGTTTTGAGTGTTGTTTTTTGCAAAAGTGCTTGTTTTTTCGTGCTCTTTCCATTGGAAATATTTATTTTGAGACTTGCACTATAATTATAAAGTGTCAAATATGGAGGAGTGTTGTAATCAATTGTGGACACAATTTCGGCTGAGCCCGACGTCCTAAACTTTTGGGAGTTACATTCTTCTCTATCATGGATTCTGAGAATGATATGCTTTTCTCTGAAGTATGTGGACTTCAAGAGGATATTGTAAAATTTGTGGAAGAAAATAGATCACTCAAGAAGCGAAATTCTCTTCTACAATCACTCATTCATGATAAGGATATAATAATCCACTCCCTGCAACAACAACTTGCTAGCCTACAACATCACCATGATATTATGGACAACCATATCCATGCTCCTAGTCCACTTGCAATTATTGCTCCTGTACCCACTGACATTGATCTGTTAGTCTTTGAGCTTGTTCCTGCTCTTGATGCTTCTAAACCTGTGAGGCTTGTTACTGCATGCTCTTCCACATCTGTGCCTATTATAGTACCACATGTTGTGTATCTTATTTCTACTCAACTACATGGCCTTTTTGAGAAGCGTACCACTTGCCTTCAGTTCTCGCATGCTCTGTTTTATGGGTTTCATCGGCGAAGGTATTGGTAGACACTCACAGGGTATTGTTTCCCCTCTTTGGCATGTTAATTGGAATTCTTTCCTCGATATTGGTTTTCATGCGAGATACTTCATTGGGATCACACATTGACATAGCTCCTTTGTTTATTCGCTTGACTCTTTTTGAGGATCATGAACAACACATGAGTTCTACATCTTCACTCAGGCTTGAGAAACATGAGATTTCAGTTGTTAGACATGATCAACCTGACACATATTCTAATGTTCTATTGCATGCATCCATTGTGCATTTTACACCTAGTCATATGCAGGCATCTTCTTCATCCATCCATGTTGATTTGGGGTGGATATCTGATCACTCGTGGTGGCGACATAGGCATTCATTGAGAGGACTCTATAGGTGTGGCTCCTCCACCATTCGACCTCTTGATCCACTTTCTATACATTTTGCATTGTGATGCTTCTTGTTTTGAGCATTTTTCTTTAGCAGGTGTAGTGTATCTCTCTTGTTTGTTGAGAGATTTTGTATCTGTATTTTTGACACTTTTGACATGTTGAAAATATCTCTTGTGGGGATCTATTTTGGTGCATTCCAGTGTTAGTTTGTCAGTGTTCGAGTAGTTGTTTTGACAACTCATACAGATTTGTAGCGTCCCTCCACCCATTCAGTAGTATGGGAGGGTGTGGTGTTGATCCTGCTTCTTCGGGTTTTGTGTCCTTGCCTTGTTACCTTGGCTTTTCTTGGATCGTGACACTCTTGATTTTGTGTCCTTACCTTGTTGCTTTGGTTATTATTCTTGGATCATGGCACACCTATTTGCAGCAGTTGATCAAATTATGTTTGGTGTTTTTACACTTTTGACATCACTCATAATGAGTCTCCTTGTATGGAGCTATTCTCAGTGAAGCCCAGAGTCAGTTGTTTTTGAGTTTTGTGATCGAGCAGTGGATTCAGACCACAGTGCACACCAAAATTCTTCAACATTGTACGAGTTTTTTGAGTTGAGCTTCTTGGGATGCCTTGGAGCGGGTTTTTACTCTCTTTACTTTGTTGTTATTGGTTTTAGGTACCTTGCGGTGTCCCTTTTCCCGCTAGTGTACATGAGTACCTCATCAGGCCTAGTTGTTAGGACTCATATTGTGGACATGCCACTTCTATTTTGGCCCTAGCTTCACTTGAGGGGGGGTGTTAGAGTAGGTATTTACCTTAGCTCATGTTCACCTAGGTACTTTATTTACCTTTATGGTATTTATCCTCGCCCACTTATGTATGTGGATATTTCTTTTATCTTATTTAGATATTAGGAGATATTATCTAGTTGTTAGGTATAATTCTTTCCTTGATCTATGGTATTGACTAGATCCTTGATGGCTAGTTATCTCCTAAATCTATAGTCTTGACTAGTTCTTTGATGACTAGTTATTTCCTTGATTTATTATGGCTTGATCTACGACCTTGACTGGTTCTTAGATTGTTATTCCTTACCTATTTAAGCAAGGCCCATTCTCATTGTATTGCATTGAGTCTTGTTGTCTCCTGAAAACTCGCTTCTGCGTTTTCATAGAAAAATTCTATTTTTGAGCTCATGCCCTTCGTTGGTGTTTAAGCCAAGTTAGAGATTCAAGAAATTAGCAAAAGTCATTCCCTAGAGCTGTTTAAACCTCTGTTTTGCTCATTTTAAGAAATCCTCCATTTCCCGGTCTGTGCACATAATATCCTCTTTGCAACCTCCATTTTTGATTGAAATTGTTCACTTGCTCTATGGCTTGGGTCATCAAATCATTGTTTTGCCTCCATGCCTTTGGTTCGTGAAGGAAATTCGAAAATTGGACTCAAAATGATGAAGTTCTCTTCCTCCGTGTTTTTTCCACAGTCGGGATGACGGGTGTCTTTTCCCAATCAAATTTTGGCCCCAATGAATGTAGGTACATGGTCAGATCCTATTGGATGGAGAGGAATGGGCTTTTTGGTGAACTTAACACTTTTGGCAAAAATGGTAAATTTGCCCTGGACCCGAAAGGTGAAATTGCTTTGAAAAATTCAAAAGCGTGAGAGCGGGCCAATGGAGAACTTCAATTTTTTTAGCCTTTTTTTCTAAAAAGGGTTAAAAAGGATAAAGGTTTGCATTCCCGAATCCCACAACCAATCGAGAGGATGTCATGCATCGAAAGCCAAATCGGAGAAGCGGGTCGGCAGAGAAGTTTGTGTTTTTGAGCCTCTTTGTAAAAAAGGTGAAAAGTTAAAAAATGACCCGCACTCGATCAAGCTATAAAGGTAAAAGTCAAAGTTGAAGCCCGCAGGAAAAAGTCAAAGGTGAAGCCCGCCATTGAAAAGTCAAAGTGGGAGAGTGGAACGGTGGAGGAAATTGAGGTTTTGAGCCTTTTTTCCAAAAAAGGTTAAAATGTTTAGAAAAGATCCGCAACCCCGTCTTCAACTAGAACGTGCTGCGTGTCTAAGTTGAAAAGTTAAAGCGGGGTTGTGGGCCAATTTGTTCCAAATTGCCGAATCTCACAAAAAAATCACAAAATGCGAAAGGCTTCCCCGTGACCGCTCCAATCCCTTCCTACCACGTGGACAACCCAATTTCAAAGTTAGAGGAGCAAATCAAATGGTTTATATTTAAACTGGCAAATCGAATGTAATGGTTGCTTTGTAAGATCTGGTTTTTACCCACCATGAGTGTTTTCTTCATAATAAAGGAATTTGAAAAGGTGTTGAGGGTTTGCGAAGTTGTAGCAGATTTCTAGCGAAGAATATAATGGCTTCTCGAAGCCATTCTAGGTGGAGAATTGATTTCAAAAAGACCAGAGTACTATGTACCTAGAAAAGACAGAAAAACGCCATTCTTCTTCTATTTTCTCTTCTTCCTTGAATTTCTTCCATTCTCAAGCTATGTACAAACTCTTCTCGAGCTTCAATAATAAAAGAAGGAATTTTTGCCTCTTTGATTGAGGAATTAATTAGTACTTTACGACCAATGAGTTTCATTCGGTCTTGTAGCTTCTCCTGCGGATTTATTTTTCTTCTAATTATAAATGCATGTAACTAAAATTTCTAATTAATGTGTGTGGGCATCTGATATTCTACTCACAACATTAGTTTCTTCCTACCTCCATTTCCACTCCCCTTCCCATTTCCAAGACAAAGTTTCTTCTCTAGCGAGACATTGCTAGCTTTGCCACAGGGTCAGTGGAGTGCCCCTGCTGGATCTCTGGTCGAAAGGCCACCATTGACACCGATATTTCATGCATGCACCTACGGAAGCTACAATGTTCAAGTAGAGGGACTTAGATTCCCATAGCATTGGCTTGAAACCCACCAATTTGTTCACAAGACAAATTTTCTCGCCAACAATTTTTGGTGCCCACCGTGGGGTAGATTTTGCAACATCTGCACCTAAAAATGACCTCAAGGTCATAAAATATAAAAAAATAGAAGAAAAGTTTCTGGAGATTGAATAATCACACAAACTACATGGATGTAAATCATGGCTATTCTGGGAAATCCTCCTGTTGGGAGACCTGATTTACTCTTTCACATCCAAAAAGACATTGCTTCTGCTATGAGAGAAGTTATTTGGCATAATAGACAAAGTGTCAATCAATACTTCATTGCAATAAGGATTCGGACTGGAAGAGAAATGTGTTGTTGAATTGGAAAGACAGAGACAAATTCCAAAGACCCCAGAGAAGAGCATAAACTTTCAAGTCGGTGATAAGATACACCCGACAAGCAACTGAGGCAAGGAGGAAAAATTGATCCCACATTTGAAGAGCTTGAAAGAGAGGTAGTTGTTGAGGAGGAGATAAGGGTTCAACTTGAAGAAATAGAAAGAATCCAAATTGAAGCAGAAGAAAGAGTAGCAACAAAAGCAACCTTAGCAAGACTGGAGGATAGAAACAGGAATAGAATGGGTGATCATGAGCGTGAGGAACGTAGGCCTAACGTACCATGGGGAAGAAATACTGGTCCACTTGCTCTTCCACAACCACTTCATGAACTCCCAAGAGGCTCAAGAAAGAACTTCCCAAAATTCAAAGGGGATGGTTCTTAGCTCCTCGAAGAACATGTAGAACATTCATCACTGCTTGTGGAGTGTTGGGAGTTGAAGATGAAGATGTTTCAATTAGGATCTTTGTGGAGTCACTCCAAGAAAGAGCTGCTGAATGGTTCTACATGTTGCCCCTAAGATCTGTCACATGCTGGGAAGATATAAGAAGTGCATTTGAACATAGGTTCAAGAGCACAGAATATTGTTAGGATCTGCTAGTCCAATTAGTTCAAATGAAGAAGGAGACCTTTGAATCAATGAGATATTTTTTAGCAAGGTATAATAGGTTGTGAGAAGGATCCCATAAGATGTGGTACCCCAAAAAACAACTTGAAAATGTTCTTCATCGGTGCTTTGCCATCGAAGTTGGTTTCTTCCTCGAAGAGCCCAACTAAGAACATTAAGAGAAGTTCAAGATTTTGCAGTTGAGACTGATGATGATCTAATTCTTTCTGGCAGAGTGAAAGGACCAAATGGGAAGTAAAAAGATCAGAGTTCAAATTCAGTCACCAATGATCCAATGTTCCAAAAAATGGCAAATGACCTAGTTTCTTTGAAGAAGCAACTGTCACAAATCACAATGAGGAATGCTCCAAGGAGACCAAATCCTCCTGATAGACCAAGAATTTCTCCACCTCCTTGTAGGCTTGCTCTTGAAGCACCACCACTCAATGTTATCTGTGACACTAGGGAATCAGAAGAAGGAATAAACATTGAGGAAACTGAAGAAGAAAGCATGGATGACTATGAAAACTATCTTGAAATTGAAGAGGTTGGCATGCACAATGGCTTGATTGAATACATTGATGATGAGGAGGAAGGTGATGAAGAAGCTCCAAGTTTTTCATGTGCTTATTTTCACTCGTGCACAACCCAAGAATGGTGTTTCAACCTCAACAGTTGCAACTGAGAGTAGGAAGAACAAAGAAGATAGCTCTTCAAAGCCTCCACTAAACAAGATCATCAGCAGGGGATCACCATTACCACCTTCCATGGAATCAACCAAAGAGAAATCAAATTCACTGGTTGCCAAGGATCATGTTGTTATGCCAAGTAAGTTATCTGATTCTTCTCCCAACTCAAAAGCTATTAAGAGCAATTCTCTTCTAAATGTTGGTTTTACAAAACATCTAAATTTCAATCAAAGGCTATACCCTCACCTCCTTCCAAGCCAATTGCTACATTTGAAAAGGAGAACCCAGCACCAAAAGTAACAAAACCCCTGTCATTTAAATCCTCTCCCACTGTTGGAACCTCTTCCTCATCTACCATAACTCCATTTGACTTTGTGGAGCATGCAAGCAAAACCAAAGTTCAGCTCTCTGAGATTGAATACCTACAAACACATCCTGCCCAATTTGACAGATTCATCAAGGCAATTCGTGGTAGTAACCCTTTTTCTTCAAGCCCAATCTCTAAAGGCCTATTACCCACACCATCCATACCACCTTCTCAAAACATGTTAGCCCTCAATGCCTCCAACACCAACAGAGTTGAGCCTTTTACTGTCACTTCTCATCAAAGGCTTCCAGTTGAACAATTGCATCATAGACTCTGGAGCCTTAGATAATGTGATGCCAAAAAAGTTGCAAATGCTCTTGGCCTCACTTTGACTGGGTAAATGGCACATGTTATTCAATGGAATCCAAACAAGTTCCATTGGTAGGAAGAATCAAGGATGCTCATGTTGCACTAGCTGACTACCCAGACAAGAAGATACTCCTGACCATCTTGGTGGCAGACATCCCAGATCTCTTTTGGTATGTTGTTGAGCAGAAGTTTTTGTAGAGACCTAGGTGGAGAAATAAAAATGGATTGGTCATCTGTAACTATCCTAGTGAAAGGAGAAATGAAGAAGTTGTTTCCAGTCAAGAAAATGAAATTCACAGTAAGGAAATCTGATGATCCAAGAGCTAACATCCTCTTTCAAGATTGTGGGCTAGGAAACTACTTCCTCACATCAGAAAAAGAGGAGAACTTGCCACTTCTCATGGAGGAAGAGGAAGATCAAATTTGGACAATGGAATTTGATGGTAGTCATTCCATAGTAGGTTCAGGAGCTGGTGTAGTATTGTACTCTCCTTCCAATGAGGTGTACCCTTTTGCCTACAAGCTGCAATTTGACAATACAAATAATACAACAGATTTTGAAGCATTACTCTTATGCATGAATGTAAAAAAGGACATGGGAATCAAGAAGCTGAGATGCAAAGGTGATGCAGAGGTTGTGGTAAAACAAATCCGCCAATAATTTCGTGAAAAATCCAAGGCTTAGGCACTATAGAAGCGAGTGTGGGACTGCATTGAATCCTTTGATGCATTCTCCATTGAAGCTATCCCTAGGGGGCATAATGAAAAGGTTGATTCTCTAGTAGTGTCAGCTTCCTTAGTGACACCTCGCCCTTCTTTTGGAAAGGATAAAGTGACCATTGAGATGGTGTTCAGACCCAACATACCAAACAATGCAAATCACTGGCAGGTCTTTAATGATGATAATCAGATCCTAGCCTTCTTAGAACAAAGGGATAACTTCAATAACCTTTTCTTTGAAGGAAGTAAAAACCCACATCATGAATCAGTCCCCAAAGAAGAGAAGGAAGGAATTGAGGGAATTGATGAAGAGGGAGTAATCAAACTGAAAGGAAACAAAATCCCCAAAGGCCTAGTTTCTTTGGAAGACCTCTTTAACAAGCATGACAAGTTCATCTAAGAGAAAGAAAAATAGTCTTCTCGGTGTCCATCTGATTTTGATCAAGAAAACATTGGCACTTTAGAGAATCCAAGGATGGTTAACATTGGTAAATGCTTGCTCACCAAAAGAGAAGAGAAAGTTTGTTGCTCTGCTAAAAAAGTACTCAGACGTCCTAGCCTATTCCTATGATGAACTCAAATCTTTTCAACCAAAGGAAATGCATCACTCCATCCCTTTGAAGCAAGGAGCTAAGCCCTTCAGGTAAAAACAAAGGCCCTACAATCCAAAGATTGCCGATGTTATCAAAGAAGAGATTACAAAGATGCTCAATGCTAGAATCATCTTCCCCATCCACCATTCGACATGGGTGGCTAACATTGTGCGAAGAAGGAAGAAGAATGGGGAAATAAGGATTTGTGTAGACTTCAAATCTAAATCGGGCATCTCTTAAGGACAACTACCCTCTTCCAATCATGGATCATGTTTTCTGCAGATCACGGATCTCGAAATGCTCTTTGTGCTTGATGGATTCTCGGGTACAACCAAATCAAGGTGGCGAAGAGGATTACAAAAAGCAACCTTCACAACACCTTGGGGCACTTTTGCTTATAGCACAATGCCTTTTGGCTTGATCAATGCTAGAGCCACTTTCCAGAGAGTGATGGACTTGGCCTTCAAAGATTTGAAATATTGCATTGTCATTTACCTTGATGACCTCACTGTTTTGTCAAAGAGGAGGGGAGATCATATTAGTCATTTGGAGCAAGTCCTTGCAAGGTGTAGGAAACATGGCATTTCTCTAAATCCAAAGAAGTGCATTTTGGAGTCACAGAAGGTAAGTTGTTGGGACACATTGTGAACAAACATGGAGCATACATTGATCCTAAGAGGATCAGAGCTATCTAAGCACTAGCCTTACTAACCAAAGCAAGAAGGAGTTCATTCATTCTTTGGGAAGTTAAACTTCCTTCATCGTTTTGTGCTGAGTTTTCTACGAGGCGACTAAGCATATAACTTCCATGATGAAGCCTCGAAGCAAGTTTCAAGTGGAATAAGGAAGGAAAAACAACATTTGAGGAGATCAAGAAAGCCATTGCCATAGCTCCAACTCTTGCATCTCCAGATTTCAACAAGGAGTTCATCATGTATTGCTATGCATCAGAACATACACTCTCTATTGTCCTTGTTCAAAAAAATGATGAAGGTTTGGAAGCACCCATTGCTTTCATGATCCGTCCTTCGAAAAATCATGAGCTAAAGTACAACCAATTGGAGAAACATGCCTACGCAGTGGTCAAAGCTGTTCAAAGTTTCAGATTCTACATTCTCAATTCCCATACGGTGGTGATGGTCCTGGAAGTGCAATCAAGTCCATTTTGACTCAACAAGATCCTAGGGCTAAGAGAGGAAGTTGGATTGCAAAGACCCAAGAGTATGACTTGGAGATTAGACCCTCTAATTTGGTAAGAGGAAATGGTTTGTGCAAGCTGATTACTGAAGATGAAGCTCTCAAAGCTCAATAGGGAGAAAAAGATGGTGTTTGCTCAACCTGTTCAGGAGACAATCCAGAGGTGCTCTTTGTCACCACTATTGACGAGTGGTATGCTGACATTACTTACTATCTCACTTATGGAGAATGCCCTCCTCATCTTGATTACAAACAAAGAAGGACACTCAAGCTAAAGGTAGCCAAGTTTGTGATTTGGAATCATGCACTTTACAAGAGAGGCCTAGATGGTTGTTTCCTCAAGTGTGTAGATAAGGAGCAACAAGAAAAGTTACTCAAGGCATATCATGATCAAGCTTGTGGTGGAAATTTCTTAGCAATGGTCACCGCACATAAGATCCTCAGAGGGAGATATTATTGGCCCTCCATATTTGCGGACACTCAGGATTGGGTTTCCAAATGCAATGCATGCCAACAATTTGTTGGAAAACCACAACTAGCTACATTGCCACTCGGGCTGTGGTGATTGAAGAACCGTTTGATAATGGGGCTAGATTTTATTGGTGTTCTGAATCCTCATTCTAGTGCAGGGCATACTTATGTACTCACTGCAATTGATTACTTCACTAAATGGGTGGAAGCCATCCCAACCAAGCAAGTCAGTTCTGAAACAGTCTGCAACTTCATCAAGGAGAATATCATTATTCGTTTTGGAATACCATAGAAAATTGTTGTAGACAATGCCACCTATTTCTCTTCCAAGGAGCTCACGAGTTTTGTTATGGCTTTGGAATCTCCCTATCCCACTCTTATGACTACTACCCATAGGGAAATGGGCAAGCTGATTCAAGTAACAAGAACATTGTGACCATTGTTTGCAAGCTGGTAGATGAGAATCAAAGGAACTGGCATAAGAAGTTATATGATGCATTGTGGGCCGATAGGATCACTCCTAAGAAAGCAATAGGTATGTCACCTTTCCAAATGTTGTATGGAGTTGAGGCAAAGATTCCCCTCACAATTGAGATGCCAGCTCTCAAGTTGCTACAAGAAATAGAAGATGGTCAATATAAAGACTCCATTAACAAGAGGATCCTCTTCCTGGAGAAGCTGGAGGAAAGCAGATGCCAAGTGGTGGATAGAATTAAAGAACACCAATTGAAAGTGAAGAAGATATTTGACAAGAGGGCAAAGGTAAGAGAATTCAAGGTTGGAGACTTTGTCCTACTATGGGACAAGAGAAGAGAACCAAAGGGCAACCATGGAAAGTTTGATTCATTATGGCTCAACCCATTCCAAATTCATGGAACTTGTGGTGAGAATGTTTTTCTCCTCTCATACTTGGATGGAACGCCATTGGAATTGCCTCGAAGTGGGCAATACTTGAAACTGTATCATCAGTGAAAGCGGGTTGTCCCCGCCTGTACCATAGGTGATTTGCGTAGGTGTGTTTTTCCCTTTTTTTGTTGCGTGGTTTTGGTTTAAGTTTTGTTTGGTTTTTGTTGTGTGTGGTTTGGCTTGTGTGTTTCCTCCTTCTTCCAGTATTTCTCAGAATTGTACATGACTCTATGGCCCAATGGATAAGGCACTGGTCAACGTAATATGTTTTGAAACTCGAGATTCTGGATCCTCATGTCATGCCCTAGCCATGCCCAGTTCACGCCATGTCCCCAAGCTAGAGCCAATTGTTGTCTCTGAAAACTGCTCTGCGTTTTCATAGCCAAATTCAAATTTTTTGAGCTCATGCCCTTCGTTGGTGTTTAAGCCAAGTTAGAGATTCAAGAAATTAGCAAAAGTCGTGCCCTAGAGCTGTTTAAACCTCTGTTTTGCTCGTTGTAAGAAATCCTCTATTTCCCGGTCTGTGCACGTAATATCCTCTTTGCAAACTCCATTTTTGATCGAAATTGTTCACTTGCTTTATATGGCCTGGGTCATCAAATCATTGTTTTGCCTCCATGCCTCTCGGTTCGTGAAGGAAATTCGAAAATTGGACTCAAAACGATGAAGTTCTCTTCCTCCGTGTTTTTCCCACAGTTAGGATGACGGGTGTCTTTTCCCCGTCAAATTTTGGCCCCAATGAATGCATGTATGTGGTCAGATCCTATTGGATGGGGAGGAATGGGCTTTTTGGTGAACTTAACACTTTTGGCAAAAATGGTAACTTTGTCCACGGACCCGAAAGGCCAAAATTGACGAAAAATTCAAAAGCGTGAGAGCGGGCCAATGGAGAACTTCAAAGTTTTTAGCCTTTTTGCTAAAAAAGGTTAAAAAGGATAAAGGTTCACCGCTTCCCGAATCCTAACCAATTAGAGGATGCCACGTGTTGAAAGCCAAATCGGAGAAGCGGGTTGGTAGAGAAGTTTGTGTTTTTGAGCCTCTTTGTAAAAAAGGTGAAAATTTAAAAAATGACCCGAACCCCGATCAGGCTATAAAGGTAAAAGTCAAAGTTGAAGTCCACATGGAAAAATTCAAAGGTGAAGCCCGCCGTTGAAAAGTCAAAGCGGGAGAGTGGAACGACGGAGGAAATTGAGTTTTTGAGCCTTTTTCCAAAAAGGTTAAAATGTTTAGAAAAGAGCCGCAACCCCGTCTCCAACCAGAACGTGCCATGTGTCTAAGTTGAAAAGTCAAAGAGGGTTGCGGGCCAATTTGTTCCAAATTGCCAAATCTCATGAAAAATCACAAAATGCGAAAGGCTTCCTCCGTGATCGCTCCAATCCCTTCTGCCCAAGTGGACGCCCCATTTCGTGAGTTAGAGGAGCAAATCAAATGGTCTATATTTAAACTGGCAAATCGAATGTAACGGTTGCTTTGCAAGATCTGGTTTTTAACCCGCCATGAGCGTTTTCTTCACAACAAGGCGTTGAAGATTTGCGAAGTTGTAACGGTTTCTTACGAAGAATATAATGGCTTCTCGAAGCCATTCCAGAAGGTGGCGATTGATTTCAAAAAGACCAGAGTGCTCTGTACCTGGAAAAGACAGAAAATGCCATTCTTCTTCTATTTTCTCTTCTTCCTTGAATTTCTTCCATTCTCAAGCTATGTACAAACTCTACTTGAGCTTCAATAATAAAAGAAGGAATTTTTGCCTTTTTGATTGAGGAATTAATTGGTACTTTGCGACCAATGAGTTTCATTCGGTCTTGTAGCTTCTCCTGCGGATTTGTTTTTCTTCTGATTATAAATGCATGTAAATGAAATTTCTAATTAATGTGTGTGGGCATCTGATATTCTACTCACAACATTAGTTTTCTCCTACCTCCATTTCCACTCCCCTTCCCCTTTCCAAGACAAAGTTTCCTCTCTAGCGAGATATTGCTAGCTTTGCCACAGGGTCAATGGAGTGCCCTGCTGGATCTCTGGTCGAAAGGCCACCATTGAAACCCATCTTTCATGCATGCACCTATGGAAGCTGCACCGTTCAAGTAGAGGGACTTAGATTCCCATAGCATTGGCTCGAAACCCACCATTTTGTTCACAAGACAATTTTTCTCGCCAATAGTTCCATAATAATATATGATATTGTTGCTCATTTGTTTGCAAAGGTTTATGTAAAGTTATTATGGCGAATTACTTTCATCTTATTGATCGTGGTGTTTGATTAGCATTTGTGTTCTTGGCTTGGTACGATCTGGTTATTGTTCCTTTTAATTTCGTCTTAAAGAAGATTACGAGAAGGGGGTAGAGATTCGGTACACGAATCAAACAACGCGAGGCCAAAAAGATATAGATTCTATGTCAACATAGATGCTCATATGAATGTAACTATGTATGGTCCAACAACTCAATTTTTACATATTTGGGTACTCGTGTCTCGTTGATAATAAGATGTTTCCACATCCTCTCAAACAAGAACAAAATGCTAACTTCTTTAGGGAACAAGTCCTTTCCAAAGTAGCTCGACAAAGGAACTAGAAACATGTTTGCCTTGAAGCATATACAAATAGTGAAAGAAAATGTGATGTATGGATGAAGTTAGGCTACATGATCACCATAGACATGAAACACAAACAAACATGATAGAAAATACAAGAAAGAGTAGATATCACATAAACATGTAGATGATATAAGAAAATATAAGAAAGAGCGGATATCAATCCAAATATGTGAAACCCAAAGTTGATGTGGGCTCTACGGCTAAATGGAAATGGCATAGATCGGGCGAGAACAATTGAGGTTAGAAGTAGTGGAAAAGGTGAAAGATGGCTCGTAATGGACGATGGAGGACCTCCTCTCCCTAAGAGGTTGAAGGCTAGTTGGTGCTCATAGATAACTTTCGGTCCCTCTTCTATTTCTTTTAGGAGATTTGAGTCTCCCCATCTTTAGGTGGTTGTGTGTGTTTCTATTTGCTTTTTGTTGACTTGTTTTAGTTATGATATATTCTTCTTGAATTTGGTATTTTCACTTTTGTTGATCTTTTAAGTGGTTACACTGGGTCATTGCTAGGTCCCGTCGGTTGTTATTAGTGATGATATAACTTTTGGGGTTGGACCCGTTTTGACCTAGCATTGATTCAAAACTCCGGTCAAAAACATTACCCTAAAAATAAATAAATAGATAAAAACATGCCTTTATACAAAGGTTACATATGTTTATCACATATATTATTATAGACTCTATACAAATATTAGTCATCTAATAATTGGAACTGCATTTCAAATCAATCACCATGTACGTACTATCGTGCACAAGTGCATAAATAACTTTAATTTGCTATCTCAGAATTGAGCCCTAAGCTTATATTTCTCTATTTTTCTTTAAATTTTCTCATAGGTAAAAAAATGAGTGAGGTGTTTCCAATAATACCTGCTATAAGTAGATGTCTTTTGGGTGAAGCAAAACAATACCAGCCGGGAGCAGAAAACGGGCATCAATACACAGACAATAACCTTCGCATAGGAGAGGCCAAAAAAATGCATAGAAAAAAATCCAAAATAAAAACAAAAACATATTTAAAGAGCAAGCTGCGACAAAGCAGGTGTTACTTATTCAGAGAGCAAACAGGGGCTACATATCCCACGAAAATTGAGTGTGGGTGTGCCCCGAATTATCAAATTTAGACACCTAAATGCTCGGAGTACGGGAAAATGCTTGCTGGTGTTTATCTAATCATGAAATTCACGTACCCAAATTCCCTGATTACCCGAAACTGCATTTGGGTGTTTATCGAATCATCAAATTTAGGAACCCTAATGTCCAGATTACCCAAAACTGCACGTAGGTGTTTGTCAAATCATCAAATCCAAGCACCCAAATGACTGGATTAGAACTCCCCGATGAGAGCCCATTAGTTAAACCTCCTGCTGATGATTGCGAATAACTTCTTGGCTTCTACCCATTAATTTCTGTTAACTAATTGAAAAATTTGTACTCAAATTGGTGTGGAATGCACTCTGGCACTCACAACAGTATTAGTGAAAAGAATAGTAGTACTAAAAAGAGGAGGAAGATCAAAGAAGAATCAGCATTATCATCCGCTGTCACCATGACAGGCACTGACAACGCACAGAGCTCTGATGATTGTCCGACTTTTCCTGTGGAGGACATTGTTCAGTACCCTCTACCTGGCTATGCTGTGCCTTCTTCCATCGCGTTCAGTCCCGATGACAAGCTTATATCTTATCTCTTCAGCTCTGACAGTACATTGAATAGAAAGATATTTGCCTTTGATCCTACTAGTGAGAAGCAGCAGATGCTTGTGAGCTCCCCTGGTGGGGATTTGATGACAGCAACCTGTCCATAGCAGAGAAGCTCAGGAGGGAGAGGCTCAGAGAGCGCGGCCTGGGTGTTACCCGCTACGAGTGGAGCAAGTCTATCCAGTCTCCTCGTATTATGGTTCTTCTGCCGAATGGGGTATATAATTCTCAGTTTTGTTTTTTCAAATTTGAATTAGGTAGGATGATCATATTCTGAAGGACTTATCAATCGTGTAAAACAAGAAAAAAAATAGGTTTTGGAAAATCTTTGTTGAAAGAGAACAGAAATCAACGTTTTTGTGAGTCTTCTTTGAGATACGTCATCGGTTTTCGAACAGTCCATTCTCCATTCACACAGTTTTTCCAATCAGCGCAGTCAGCAGGCCTTATGTTCTCTTTAAACATCCTCGGAGAACTTAACGACCTTTGGATTAGACTATCTGCTTATCTACCAAGCATAGTCATTCCAAGATGTGGCCTTGAACCGATTAAGCCCACATGGTTATCCATTTCTGATACCAAATCAACTATAGGCTCAATGAGGTTTTTTTGAAATGTTTATCAATGCTTGGATTTACTGATTCAAACTTCTATTTGAGAACATTATTAAAAAGATTAATATGGTTTTGAGCGGTGTAATTACATTCTAACCGAGTAAGAGTGAGTTGGTAGTTTGACTTTTGCTAGAATATAACTTGATTGAGTTTAATTTTGACAAGTGAAAATGCTAACAATAATTGAAGATGGATCTGAGTGCTGTTATCCATCTTTAGTGGCCAAATCATCTTATGTGATCAATGACAGTATTTTGAAATGCTGTCTACCTGTTCTTTAGTTTTTGTATAAGCAAACCATAGAAAATTGTTCTGAATGGTGTAATTTTTATCTTCACGACAGTGTTAACTGGCTTATAAATTTTTCAAAAATATATACAGGTGCATCGGGTTGACAAGATATGTTCTGTATTAGCAGATATATTTCAAAGATGCTCCTGGTTCTGAACTTCAGTTGAGACTACCAGTAATATTATGGTCTCGTATTATTGATCCCCAGTTCTCCCCTGATGGCACCACAACAGCTTTTGTAATAGATAGGAAAACAGGGCAGGTTAGGCAAGGTACAGTTTGTTTCTTGGTATTCTTCGCGGCAGAGTTTGAAGGAGTCCAATTATTGACTGCCTCGTCGTCTAGAATCATCACTCTTAGTTTTCATCCAATTGGCCTCAAATATTTAAGCATGAATTCCTGCTGCTACAGATATTCATATGCTAAGCCATGTTATTGCATATTTCATTGACATGATATTGATGTTCATTCAACTTTTACGTGTTGTACCCATAACCAGCTGTTGGCCTGGTAAACATGACTTCTATCTCTTGTGATAGTGGGATTCAAGTACAACTCTTCCAGGTCAATAGACTTCTCTTAGAGGCACCCTTCCCACGAACCCTTTTGTCTTGCTTCCAATTCTAAGCGATTTGCCTTTCTCTGTTATGTTCTCGATCCAATGCTGAATCTTTGTGTCTTACAGGCTCTCCTGCAAGTGCTGTCCAAATTTAGCTTCAAAATTGTCAGCAAATAATTTGAACTTTTTGCCTTTGTCCCTTCTTTCCTCTTCATTCAGGCTCGTAACTCCTAGCTTTGGCTGACTTTGGTTCCAAACATGGATTTCTGGTTCTTTTTCATATCTTTCACTCGCGTGACGAAGTTCTCATAGCTTATTTTGTCGATGTGACCTTGATGTTCAATCAACTGTATTATGTTATCTCCATAACTGGTCATAAAATTGTGGACTCCTCGTGTTATAGCTACATGGAACATGTAAACACAGCATCCGCCTCATGCTAGTGGGATCCAAGTATGACTCTTCAAGGTCAATAGGCTCCTCCCAAAGGTGCCATTCCCATTCATTCATTTTTGCTTGCTTCCAATCTCTACTTAATTTTCTCTCTCTGTTATGTCCTTGATCAAATTGTAAATCCTTGCGTCTTTCATATTTTTGGCAACTTCTGCGTAAATTGAGCTTCAAGATTGTTAGCGAATAACTTGAATTTCTTCTTTCCTTTGCTCCTTTCATCTCCCTCCATTGACAAGGTTTCTGAATTGGAGTCCTCAGAATGCACCTGCAAATGATGAAAGGACAAAGCCGAGGATGATTGTGTGATGAGACAATGAAACGTCAGTAGAGCCTTACTTCTTGGATGTCATCACCAAATGAAAATTAGACAATGCTCCATCATAAATTATACTTTAGTTTTGATGGGAGCAATTTCATGGGTTGTATAAGGAGGCATATTCTATTTACTATGCTCTATCACTGCAGGTGATT
Organism: Taxus wallichiana var. yunnanensis; assembly: GCA_018340775.1. NCBI lineage: Eukaryota > Viridiplantae > Streptophyta > Pinopsida > Cupressales > Taxaceae > Taxus > Taxus wallichiana. The sequence continues at coordinate 175,303,318 of CM031239.1, read as the reverse complement.
TATGAATGCAACATGTGCTTGTGGTCATAACTAAATTGAGTGGAGCAAATCTCAAGGGTGACGGTTCTAATGCCTTAGTTTATGGATATCATGGGGCAATCCCTATTCTTTAAGTTATCAAGTTATTAGATTATAGCAATGTTATTTGCTAAGTAAACATGGTTGATAAAACTAAATTTAGTCCTTGATCTGTCACTGTTGTTGTTCACAAGTCAGCCAGTTAATTGCAATTCCTAGGAGTAGAAACATGTATAAAGGAAGTCTAAGCAATCTCTTGGGATTCTTCTATTACACCATGAGTTTTGAATCAGGGGAGCATTCGTTACTCTGCATAGTGCACAGCAATCCTAAACCATGGTTGGATCTCCCTTCGTTTGACTTTGTGTAAAGTTTATATCGAAGGCCGTTTCAAGGCCTGAAGTCTTAAAGAGGAAAAGCAATGCATTTTCCATTTTCTACCCTTAAGAAGAAACATGCTCTGGTTCGTCTATGGTTTGCGGTGGCAGCTCTGCCAAAGTTATTATTGAACTTGTTGAGGGTGGATTCCAATCCAACTCTTGTTTGGATGGTTTATTGATTCCAAAACCTTCAACACTGAAGCTCATCTTTAATGTTCCATGAATTTTGTTTCCTATATTTGAACATCTTCAGTTTCATCCTGGATGGACGGAGATTTCTTTTTTTTAAATATAGCTGGTAGCATTTTCAGCTAAGCTTTTTCTATATTGCATTTTCCATTTTGAAATATTGTCTTGCTTTGTTCAAGCCATGTGAACCAGGAGAGAACTTGAGAATTAAAAGGAATTTCTTAGAACTCTCCAAGAGGAGCAGGTACAAGAAGATAGTGACTATCTGTATCATCTTGCATAGATTACACAGCAAGGACCATTAAAACTGTTTATGCAAATATGAACATAGGGAGGACTATACTGTGGGTTGGAAGTCAAAGAAAAACAGTGGCATTTTGTCAACCTCAGTGATCTACATCTTATTGTAAATTTGGCAGATATTCTGCATGGTGAGTAATAAGAGAATTATGAGTTGCAGAAACAGAGTACTCACCTTTACTAACAGTGGCCACTACAATTGATCTCATGCCATGCACAGAGTGACAGATCTCTACAGTTTTTGTTTCCAAGAGTGCAGGAGCAATTTGAATAGTATATATGACAAGCTATGAACAAATATTATATTATCAAAAGATTAATAGTAACAGTTCTGTTTACAATTGAGCAACCATGTCTATGGGGATTGCTATGGTGCTGCTACTATCATCAGAATCCTTACAATTTTTATGAAAATAAAAATCCCCTATATTAGGCCTGCTAATAAACAAACAAACAGAACATTGAGAGCCCGAAAAGTGATGCATTTGGGATGTGTAATACTGCCCCTCCATCAGCTCCTCTTTGACCTCCTTCATAGCCTAAGGCCCTAAACCTGTTCCTCCGCAATTCATGACTGCCTCCTCAAGTTTGGTTTCCAGTTGGGCCATCCCGTCATCAATCTAAGTGCAAATTTGATCTTGGAAAGGTGGCACGGTATGAATTATGCTGTTGGAAATCTGCCTTGCTATGATTTCATTAATGGTGTTGGAGGAAATGTTAAGATTCTCAACCACATTTATGAGAGCACTCTGAACCACCCCCTCAAAATGACCAACCAGCTTGTCTTCCATGATCCTAGATTCCTCAGTCATCCTAGGATCATGTCTGTTTTTCAGGAATGGGGTGGCCAAATTGACCATGTCACGATTTTGCAGCGCACTTCTTCTATTATGAATGTGAACTCCTCCCCCTTCATAATCCATATCTTCTACTTCCTGATTGACTGGGTACATAACAAGTCATGCAGGACTGTACCCCGCGGAATTGTTGGTCCCCATACCTGCTCTATTTTTTCTCTCAAAATCACAACACCATAAATGATTCAAAGAACATAACCTAAGTTGCCAATACGTTTTGGATAGGGTTACGGGTACGGGCACGTGCAGTATCCGATATGTGGATACGGCAATTTTTTTGGCCCCGGATATGGCATTGGATGTGGCCGTACAAACAATATATAAAAATTAAAAATATATAAATTCCAGCATACTAAATAGGAATTAAGTTATTAACCACATATTATGCATATGAAAAACAAAATAACTTATAAGTTATAAGCTAAATAACCACAAAAGACAACTCATAATTTGTTAAAGGCTTAAATTAAACACAATGTCATGATATATTAAATTCAATTTATTACACCAATGATCAAAGTTCAAACTAGTATTCAATATTTATCATATTCCTCTTCATCAAGAGCTTCAACATCGACATTATTATGTGATTCATTAGAACCACATAGACTCAAACCACTTCCGCTAGGGCCACTACCACTAGCACCCCCTTGTGCATGTAGGTCTTGCGGTGCCAAAGAAGTCTCCAATCCCTTGTCATCTAATGACAGGTGGGAAATGAAAGCATCCAAGTCAACTCTCTCTAGATCAATATTCCAATGTTTTGTGGACCCTTCCTTGTACTTTGGCTACTTGAGGGATAGAAGGCACAAGTTGATACCAAATCTTCGGCCTTTTTAGCCCCTAACTTTTTGTGCTTCTTTAAGTGGATGAAGGTATATGTATTCCAGTTCGCGCTTAGAGGAAGATGAACTCACAACTTATTGAGGCAAAGTCAATGCAAAATTAAACACTCAAATTTGAATTTAAAAAAACTAAAAGTTATAACAAAAACTCAAAAGGAAAGAGAATTAAAACAAAAAAAAACTTACATGTGCCAAGACCTTGATTGCAAGAGGTTGTAGGTACACAGATGCGTGACCATGGAGGTATTACCACATATGAGCATCCATCTTGTATTTGGACTTGAAGAGCGAGAAGGCTATGACTTGTCTCCGCTATGAAATTGACAAACTCTGTCATAACCATGTCCTTGGCCTTAGGATCGGGAAGAGCCTAGACAATGCCAACATATATCCCTCACTAACTTCCGCATCCTTGTATGGTGTTATCCTCCACGATAAATAAAGGATCTGTAGAATCTAGGAGTCAATGCAAAGGCAAGTAGATGTAGTGGGGTGGTCATTTTGTTCCACCACTCAATGAGGATTGATTGTACTTCTTTGAAAAATTTCTCCTCGGGATCTTGTTCTTTTGCATTTATGGACTTTATCTTCTCAATCATTGAGTCGATACCATCATATATCTCTCCTAGACATGGCTGATCCATGTCAATAAAACAGATCATGCTCATAATGGGCTTAGTAAAACTCAACAAATATTCTACTCGATCCCACCAGGTGTCATCTAAGATCATTGCCTTCACTTTTTGGGCTCATACAGTGTTTGATTGCCTCCATACAACCCATAGGTTAGAAGTTACCATCTTGTTAAGTGCCTCTCGCACCTTCACAAGTCATCTCAAGACGATCGTGTGTGATGAGAATCGAGTCTTAATAACCTAATACTAAATGAGAAACAAATTTTTATTTTTTTTAAAATTTTTAATATTATATTTTAAAAATAAAAAAATTACATTATATTTATAAATAAAAAGGTAGCTCCCTCACCTTCAATAGCTCCAAATGTGAGAAGAATTTAAACATGCCATGCGATTGGTGATGGTTGGTCACAAACTTTTGGATCCATTCACCCTTGGCATACACTTCACCGAATCCACTCTATTTTTGACCAACTTATTTAGTATTAAATTGAGTGAATGGACATCATGTGGTGTCTAAATATTATGTCCATACCTTGCCTCAACTAACATCCAGAATTTACAATTCTTGGCATTGTCCGCTATGACTTGGACAACATTTTGAGGCCCCACCGCCTCAATAACTTCGAAGAGGATGTTGACTTTGAATTGGACATCCTTGATCGCGCCTCAATCAATCGCTTTAAAAAACATCACTCCTTTAGGGCATATTGCAACCACATTGATCAAAGGGTAGTTTCTTGCATCTTTCCATCCATAAAAAATGATGGACACCCATTTTGGCTCACGAGTTTTTAATTGGCTGCAATGAGGTTTCCACATATTTTCTTTCCTTTTCCAATAAGGTGGTGCGGAGCTTCTCATAACCTGGCCCTTTGTACCCTTTTGGGGCCTCGTTGATTACTTTCACCATCTCTTGCTAATATGGTGACTTGATAACATTGAATGACAATCCATTTGCTTACACACATCTTGTAATGTGCTCATTCGCAATACCCCTGCTCTCATTTTGAAAGGTCTTTTCCTATGGTCCTTTTGTTCTCTTTCGTGAAAGAGGTGAATCCTCATCCCACATGGAGGTGGTCGTCCCAAATGGATGTGGCAAGGTCACAACTGAGGAGCCAATACTAGATGGGGCAGTAGGTGGCGTCGTTGATCGAGATGTCCTTCCTTTTTTTGACAGTGGGATGCCCCATTTTCAAAACCAAGGCTGTTTCGCATCTTCTTGCTCGTCGATATCAAAACCTTTGTTGTTGGCACCCCTACGTTATTCTTCCCCTTGCAAGTTCTTATACCATGACCCGGTATTGCACACAAGTGGCCTTTCACCCGACTATATGAGCCTTTGAATACCGTTTCACAATCATGGCATCTCCAAACAAAACACCCACCACTTGAAAGTTGCTCTAGTATTGTGACATGCCTCCATAATGGTGAATTCGGGTCAAATTCTTTGAATAGGGATTGCCTAAAGGAGGTGGAACTTGTTGCCATTGTACTACTACCTACAAGTTTAAAAATCAACAGCATAAGCAAAAAAAACAATAGTAAAAATTAACTTAAACCTTATGCCCTAGGTCATTAACATATATAAAAAATAAAAAAAAAGATTTAAAATTTCAAAATGAAAATAATAAAACATAAAAAGAAGCATGAAGTGTGTGAAAGATTAAAAACAAAAAATTAAAATCAAACTTGAAAGTTAAAAACTTTAAACCTTACCTTCAATGAATAATCCACAAATCCTCCTTCTTTGAAGCTCCTCAATGACCTTAGCAGTGAATAGGCACTCGTACTAGCTTAGGAAAATGATTGCAATGCTTATTGACGAAGTATCAAACCTAAATGAGAAAACTGAAAGCTTAGAGAGGCAAGTATGTAATGAGGGAATGGGATGTAAGTTGCTTTGCTTTTATGTTTTGTTTTTGTGCTTTGCTTTTGTTTTATTCATTCTAATTCACTTTTAGGGCTTCAAATCATAAAATATAATATTTTTGGTTACTTTATGTATTAAAAAGAATGAAAAAAATGATTTTTACCGGAAAACGTGCGAGAGAGAGGCTAGGGTATAGTCGGGACACCTTTGGTATGGCCGGCACGTCTGGGCAGACGTATTTGGGGTCACGAGATGTACCACAGCCGCTCTCGGGAATGTTTTTGGGATGTATTCTCTTGTATCGGATACTTACCGTACCGGTGCGAGGGCTATTACCCTGCCGCACCAGCTACTTAGAATATAACTAGCAAACATAACAACTCATTACTTTGTACATCACTATGTGTGTAATCACATTACTTGCCGCTTCTTGTAATTGTGAAGGGATTCAAGTCCTATTTTAGACAACAGAGGCCTTATCAAGGCACAAACATAGATGTGTAATGTCCCCATTCCTTTACCAAGGGCCTAACAACCATTTTTCAATCTTAGCCTTGGTCATACCCGAGGGGCTAACGGTGTTACAGGCTATTGAATATGGATACATGGTTACCACCTTGCTTTATGTTATATTTTGTCGTTGACATTAAGTTGAGCGACTTGGTGGTAATAATTGTTATATTTTGTCATTGGGTGACTATATGGCACTTTATTATTCTATTTCTTCGTTGGGGGTCACCTAAGTTACTTTTGGCGCATGGGGGAAAGGTAACTTAAAATCATATTATATTTATGTGGTTTTCCCAAGGGGGTCGATTGGGGTCTTTTTGGGCCTCTTGTTGCATGGTGAAGTTATAAAAGGAGTGCTTGGGGAGAGTTATTCATTCATTCATGCACTCACCTATTTTGATATTGGAGCAACTACTGTTTGCACTTTCTTTGCTTGTGGAGTAAGATCCCACAGGAACTCTTGCTTCGGTGTTGAAAGAACCACACCTAGCTAGCAGAGCACTCTTCGGTGGTGAAAGATCCTCCCTAGTTTGCTATTTTGGAACTTTATTCAAATTTTTGGATCAGATCTAGAGAGTAATCAAAAATTCAGTTTTAGAGTAAGAGGACAACCATTTTTCATCAAGGGTTTTAGTTCAGATTTGGAACAACTATTTTCTAGGGTTTTATCTACTCAGTTTCAGATTTGAGGAACAATTTTGGAGGGGTTTTTGTGGTCAGATTTCGGAGATGTAGATTGTTATCATCATGAAGATGCCCTAGAATTCATTTCCATCATTTTTCCATTGTTATTCTGGAAATTACGGTCAACTGTATTTTTCTCTCATTTTCTACCCTAAAATAAATAAATAAAATCAGATTTGAGAGATAAAAATTATTTCTCTCTTGTTTATTGTTCTATATATTTTTCTGAGTTGTTTGAAGCTTCTGGGTAGTGCTGGAAGTGATTAGTTTGCAAAATACAAAAATTCTTTATTTCTGCATATTGCTGTCATAAAAATCAGAATTCAGTTCACTGTTATTTTATACATATTTTGTGAATTTCAAGTAATATCCCACAAGGGATATTTCAAGATGCTTCATAGACAAAGATCATCTCCTTTGTTTATCATTATTAATCCATTATCATTTATTATGGGATTAGTTAAGGGTTTAAAACTAAACCCCTGCTACTTGTTCCTAAAAAGAATGCAATGTCACGACACTGTTGATAAGACAGTAGCAACTGCCACTCATGTAATTGGAAGCCTGCCGTAATTCAGCGAAAGCTGTTTAATTGCTCCCACCATTTATATATTTGGTGTCTCCGTAGTGCATCATTATGTAATATCATTTTTGGGAAACAAGCTGTGCAAGTTTCTGATCAATCTTCATGACCCATATTTCATGAATGATAACGGTTTATAAGAACCCATCTCTCATGAGCATGAATGTTCCACTCAACACTCATTGCATCGAGGTGATGCTCATAGAGGTGAAACATTAGGACTTCTTGGTTGTGAGGTCATTCATCCTAGTACTACTCCAATCAATTAGGGGCATTGAGAAGCTTTCCTGTGTTGATACTTGATACATTGATCTGATGCTTTGGTATAATAATTAAGAAGCTTCTTGAAAGCTTTGGCTTCTTCCTCTTTTCCATAAAAATCCGTGAATTGATTGTGAATTTGGGGATCAAATAAAGAACATATTTTGAGGCCATGGATGTGCCCAGGTGTTCAATGAGCCTGAATTGCCCTGCCTAAACTTCGCCAGAAAGATGAACAGGTAAGGAGAGCAAGGGTCTCCTTGTTTAATGCCTTTGTAGGATCGGAAAGAGTTGGCAAGGTTGTGGGTGATAAGAAATGAGAATTGAGGGGAATAGATGAAACTATTTTCCCAACCACAACAATCATCCCAAAAGTGAGACTTGGCAAGGATTTGGAGACGGTTCTGATCCACCCATCAAAGGCTTTGCCGATTCAAGTTTACTAACCATAACCTGATCTTTTCTAGTGTTGGAGGAATGAAGGAGTTCGCAAGTCATCACTACTCATTCAAGAATTTGTTTGCATTCTAGAAACCTTCCTTGTTCTAGAGAGATCAGAGAAGGGAGAATAACTTCCGGACGTTCCGCCATGATTTTGGAGACTAGTTTTTAGATGGTGTTTCAAAGGGAGATTGGGCAGAAGTATCCAAAGGATTGGGGGAATTTGACTTTGGGATGAGGCCAACATGGTACAATTCCAATCAGACAACACAACATTTGTTAATTAACTTTAAGCACATCCTCTATGATTTCCCAAACAGACTGGAAAAATCCTGATGGACAGCCATCGGGCCCTGGGTCCTTCTCTTTCTTCATTTGAACTAGGCAGCTTTTGCTATGTTAACAGAAATGGGGGCAAGAAGGGAACTATTTTGTTTTTCAGAGACTAGGGAGGGGATGTTGTGTAGAAAAGAGGGCTGCATGTTCAGCGAGTTGTCTTTTGCTGAAGCAAAAGAAGATTGGAAGAATTCCACAGCTTTTGCTTTGTTAGCATAAATGGGGGCAATAAGGGAACCATTTTGTTTTTCAGAGACTAGGGAGGGGATGTTGTGTTGGAAAGAGGGCTGCATGTTCAGCGAGTTGTCATTTGCAAGCAAGAGAAGATTGGAAGAATTCCACAGCTTCCTATTTGATATCCTCAAGATCAATGAACTAAAAAACTTTAGTAGAGAAGATGACGGAAATCATGAGTATGTCTCCATGGGGTGGATAGATAAAAATAGGGGTTTCATGGGATTTCTACTGCCAGGTTTCCACCTTGGAGTACGAGACTTCCGGCTTGCTTTTAAGGAGTTCTTGGAAGACTATTCTGGTGCCAAGAAGCATTGATCATTTCCAGTGCCTCCGACATTCTAGATTTTTGTTAAAAAATGTGGTTGAAGGAGGCTTTATTCCAGCACTCAAGACAGCCTTCGAAAAACTTCAGTTTTTGTGATAGTTGGAACATTTTTGATCCAACAATGTGAGGCCATCATTTCTGAATAACCAGAGACCACCTTTTAAAATATGATCCTGATTTGCTCAATTGGTGCATAATATCAAGAGGAACCCCTTGGTAAGGAGTCTGGATAATTTGAAGTCTCCCTAGTCCTTATCAATCGAGGACTTTGTCTCTTTTTGACACTGGATTCCAAATTGATCAGTTAGCGCTCGGTATGAGAGACGATTGTTCTCAAGAGCAAGAATTTTGTCCTCAATGAAGATCTTCATTTTATCCGAGGTGGTGTTTACAATCTAGGGAGCTGGGTGTTTGGTAGTATGCTGCTCACCTGTTTTTCCCTTTTGTGGATGCCTAGTGGAGCCTGATGACCTGCGTGGGTCATTCTTGGGCCCGACAGTATGAGGTGAAGAGTCTGACCTGCAATCCTGTCTTGGGATTTCTTCGTTTTCCCTTGACACAGTCTTCTCGCTGCCCTGCTCTTCCATCCATGCCCTATTTTTCATTATTTGCCTTGTAAGAGATAATTATCTTTTAAACTAGCAATTGCACTGAAAGGTGCAGTGGAGATGCCAAGAGGGCATCAACAGGGAATTGTGAAAAGTAATGGAAGGAAAATTGAAAGTCTGGATCCAGAGCAGGTAGAAAAAGACAACACGTAGTAGCATTTGGGGGATGAAAATTCATGCAATTTTACATTTAACCAATCATCCGGGAAGGGCAAAAGTAGTGTTACATGATGGAAGAAGAGGGTATGAGTGGGGCAATAGAGAAATTACCCTTCAATAAGCGAAGGTGGAAATAAAAAGATATTTGATGCTGAAAAATCCAATAGATGGCTTAAGTAAATTTACATATACTTAACATACCCAAAGATAGTGAGAAGGAAAAGATTTCTTTTGCCAACTTGAAGATCTCTAACCATGAATTGATATGGTGGGAGTGCTATGCAGATGACTTGTGGCTAAATAATAAATCGAAGGTGACCAAGAATGAGGCAAAGGAATATTCGCAAAATTAAGATGAAGTGGAGTTGATGTCGGAAAAATGGCAATCTGTAAAATAAGCATTTAGTCTTGACCCAAAATGCAGAAAATCAGCAGACTGGGCTTTGGCTATAATTCAGGGATATGATATTGGTACAAGCTGAAATACGAGGCCATAAAGAGCTAAATTTAAACTTGAGAAAGTAGCCACCTTAATCAATATGTCAGTAAAAAAATAAGTGCAAATTTTGTGTGTATGGTACTCCAAAATGCAAATAGACAGCCACAAGCCTCGAGACGCATATTTTAATAGTGGCATATGAGGTTGCAAAATGGAAGCAAAGGCGTCCAAAATGCTGCATTGCAGTCAAGGAGAGAAGATAAATTGTTTTGAGATGAAGTTTTAGACTTTAATGTCCCTTTCAGGATCAAATTTGGGGAATTTGGATTTTCCCCAAAACTCTAATGGACATTGCTGGAATTTGTGACAGCAACCAAATTAATTCACCAGACCCTAATGAGAGAAAACTGGAATTTCACAACAGCCAACTGAAAATATTATAAACCCTAGCAGCAAACTGAATTTGCATTTTAAGGGCATCAAACACCATCCAAACAAGCTGAAAATTGATGTATAAATTCTCCAAAAATTATACTCAACAAATGGAACAAACACCAAGCAAAAGCACTCCAAAGATACAGCTGTAATTAAATTCATGACAACAAAATTACAGCTCACAACAATGGCTGGAAATGGAGATTCCAAGTCCCAAAAATATCATGAAAGTGTGCAATCAGCCTCTAAAATTATGAGGACTATGAATATCAACTCCAAATGAAGAAATGTGCCCTAGATGACACCTAACTCCACCTCCAAGCAAGTCGCCACCCTAGGAAAGGGCCTAAAAATGGCAATCAAACCCTAGCATCCCTTCTTCAATCAAACCCTAGCTGGAATTTTTGCCCTAGCACTACTAAATCTGCCTTGAAATGCTGAAAATCTGATTGTAGCACAAACATGACCTCTGTATGAGATCACCAATGAGAATATGAGGGTTTTCGTCCTCAATCCAAATGCTATTGAGGGATTTCGTCCTCAATAGACCTCCATGGAGGGTTTCCGTCCTCAATGGATGAGAGAAAGAGGCAAAGCGTGCTCCAACTCCAAGAAAATATCAAGATCCAAAAATGCATAATCTTCTCCAAGCCAAGTGAACCCCTTATATAGCTCATATGTGGTGCCAAATCTCTAAAACATGATCCCCATGAGGACCGACCTCCTTGGGAGATATGTTTCTCCTTTATCTTCAAGCATGCACTCCAAAGACCAACCTCTTTATGAAAATATAAGTTTCTTTTTCTTTTCTTTTTCCCATTCCATCTCCTTTTTTATTTTTTATCCTTTTTGCCGACAAAAGAAATGAGTATTAAAAATACCTTTATATTAATAATAATATTAAGTTGCCCCTAAAATGGAGAATTGACCGGGCCAACTTAAAATATTATTTTAAGTAGCGAAATGTTTTGGATACGGGTACGGAGTATCTGATACGCTGAAACGGCAAATTTTTTTGACCACGAAACGGTGTAGGATACGGCAGTACAAAAACTATATAAAAATTAAAAAATATATAAATTTCAGCCTTCTAAATAGGAATTTAATTCATTAACCACATATTATGCATATGAAAGACAAGTTATAAGCTAAATAAGTGAATAACCACAACAAACAAGCTAGAATACTGATAAAACTTAGAAACTTAAAACTTAAAAGCTTAAAAGTTAAATTAAAATACTTAAATCGAACACAATGTGAATGTCATGAATCTCATGATATATTAAATTCAATCATAGATCAATATTCAAAGTTCATACTATCTTCCATTGTCAATATTCATCATATTCCTCTTCATCAAGAGGATCAAGATCAGCTACATCATCATCATTACGTGGTGTAAATTAGAAGAATATTTAATTTTTTTATGTTATTGGGCTTTTAAAACATGAAAAAATAAAAAACAAATTAAAAAAACGTGTTTAGGCTTGGGAGTGGCACGGGAGCAGCGAGGGGACTGCGGAAATGCGAGGGGACCGCGGAAATGCCAGGGGACGGCCTGTGCCATACCCGGCTGTTTCTGCAGTCCCCTCACCGCTCCTGCCCGCTCCCGCTCAGCGTTGCTCACTCCGCTCCCATAACCACGGGTGCCGTTTCGGCTACGTAGATATTATTAATTATTTTATTTTAGAAAAGGGGACATTACAGTCCTCCCCTCCCAAATTTGCTTGCCCTCAAGCAAATGCAAGCTCACATGCCCAAGTACTATGCCCAATAGATGAAGCATGCTGTAGTGCTCAAAAACCTTGGATCTGTGCCGGTCAAATGAAAGAACTCTTCAAAAACAAATTCATACACTTGTTTGTCCCTCTCATTAATGATGTTCTTTGGTAGCCCATGAGGTTTTAAAGTTGCCTTGAAGAAGAGATCAGTTGTTGCTTCAATTTTGTCCTCTTCATCCTCAACTTCCCAAACAACAGTAACAACCTCTTCCTTTGCATACTCAGCTGTACAAAAACTTTCCAGCCTACTGCAATCTCATTCATGGAGCAAAAAATAGAGGAACAATCAACAACTTGACAAGCTAAAACAATCCCCAATGTGGCCTCTCCACCTTTCATCCCAACCTTGTCAACTATGGTGGAAGAACATCTTCTAACCACCATCATGAGTGCAACTGAAATAATGAGATGGCTGTCAAAAATGAGGACAACAGCCTTATTGGTGGCAAGTGGACTCATGGCTGCCACGAAAATACTTTCTAACCTTTGGGGGTAGTAACACATCCTCCCGCATCCCCTTCATGAATTGTTGGAGCTCTTTGGCATGAATCGCCAAATTAGGTGCTAACTTACCACTTTTTGCTGCGCTGCTCTGATTTTCAAGTGAGCTGCCCCATGAGGCTCATCTTTGGTTCCTTCGTACTTCACATCATTCACCAATCTCCAATGGTATTCTGCTCTCAATAACAAACTAGGAAGCATTATGCAGGGTTGTCCCAAAGTAGACCACTCAGGAAAGTTACCTTGCTGTAGCAAACTGCTTAGCTGTCCAAAAATGACTGTTTGAGGCTGCCAAGAAAGTGTCCCGGCTGCATACTTGCTGTTGTCCTTAGCTTCACCCATGTCTTCAATCTTCCTTGCTTCATCTTCCACTCAAGGGTTGAAAAGTCTCTATTTTCTTGCAAGGTGAGATCACATGTGAACACCAACTCATCATTCTTTACGATGTCATCTTCATCTTCAGCTGCAGCCCTATCATTTGCTTGGGTGAAGAGCAAACTCAGCTGCTCTTGCTTCTTCATACCTGTACCTGCACATGGGACAAACTTATTAAAGGAAACAAGGGTTCCCATCTTCACCACTTCATGCCTTATAGACATGATGGCCAGCTCTTTCTCCTTGCTTGCAAACAACTCATAATTTACGCACAAGCAATGGTTGTCCAATAATACAATCATGCTGTCCAAATTACAACTGTAACCATGTATTTCATTCAAAATTAAAATGACAATGGCTGGGAACAAGTCATTATTGACAGAAAATGCTCCAAAAGATTGGAAACTATCTCTTCTTATGACTGTCCTCTTTTTGTGGCACCAAACAAAATGTTGGACAAGCTGGGAATGTCTATAACAGCAGTACAAACATTTATGGCAGCATGTTTTAAAACCCACCAATCAAGACTCTTATTACTTCCAATCATTCCTCCAATTCCCGGCTGAGTTACAATGCTTGGGACAGCAAGATAACATCCATCTTGCTCACTTCCAAACACAAAATTCATGAACTCAACATCTACTTTTATCAGAAGACTTCTTCTAAGGGCATGTGCATTGATGAGGAGCTGAAAATTCTTATGAAATGATTGCTGTACAAAAATGAAAATGTGGAGCTTACCACGTGCCTTCCCAAAGCTAGCGTGAGTTGTTGGAACCTCTTGGTGCAAGGGATGATGAAGCCATTTTGTAGCATCTCATCCTTCACAAGGAGGTTCGAATGCACAACAATCCCTCTATGATTGCTCATAAATTTCCTTTCAATCCAAGTGCCTGAGAAAGAGAACTCAACAGTGACATTAATGCCTCTATACACTTTGACCCACAAAAGATCACCTAGATCCCATATGCAAAAACAAACTTGAGCTTGACTCAAAGGATCTACATGCCCTATGCTACAAGTGGTATCCTTGACCCTATCACCCTTCTTAGCATGCTTTTCATGGCGACAAGGATTTTGTAAAGATATCAAGCCTTTGTTAGAACCAATACTCCCATGCTTTGAATCACGGATATAGTCAAAATGCTTACCCTTCATCTTCTCATTATTGTTAGAATAATTCCCATGATGATCAAAACATTGTAAGGGCATAGTGTGAGGGTGATGCAATAAATCAAATTGCTTACCATTCGTTGCTGATATGTAAATTCCAGCAGACTGAAAACCAACATGAGTATCTCGGTGAGGCCCCCTTTTGAAGGGCATGCCTCTCAACAAGGTCATCCTGAAACTCAACCTCATAAACCTCTTGCAAATCTGATTTTCCTTCACTATCTTGCCGCCACATGCAATCATTGGAAATCAATAAAACATCACCTATTGTCAAAGAATCTTTACCTTCAAGCTGCATATTGGTCTTCTCTTGTTTTTGTTTTATGATTTCTTCTTCTTTCCTTATCACCAAGGGAGAATCCTTTTCCTCTTTGGTTGGAACATCTTTCCCATTTTCCTTTGGCATGGTAGATTCCTCCATGGACTGTTCTCTCTCCATTACTTGCAGCCCTATGTTTTTTTTTCTTGCTCCGCCATTGCAATTTGGAAGCTCTTCTCCTCTTCCTTTCTCAAGGCATGTTGAAGATCCTTCTGTGGTGCCTAAGACCTAGGTTCATGCCTCACTCTACCTTTGTTCACTCCTATGAACTCTACAAGTGATAGGGCATCACGAATCTCAGCTAGAAGAGCCCTATACTCCTCATAGCTAGCTGCAATATTGTGCCCTACTTGAATGTTGTGTATCAACCTTTGGAATGATTCCTTCCCTTGGGAGGAAGGTAGGTTGAAAAGGCCTAGTTGTAGGATCCATCACGGATCTCGGTGGTGGAAGATTGTTGTTTGCCCTTAAAGAACTCCATAGATGCATGTTATGGATCAGTTGTGCCATTATACCAACCAACCTCTCTTGCCCTTGGGCAAACTTTCAAACCTAACGTCATAAAAAATTATGCTGCCATTGTATTTTTTCTTTCGCATGAATACCCTCCGCGCTGGGAAGATCGATGCTTTGATACCATTTTAATGTCCCTTTCGGGCTCAAATTTGAAGAATTTGGATTTTCCCCAAAACCCTAATGGATATTGCTGGAATTTATGACAAAAATTGAATTAATTCACCAAACCCTAATGAGAGTCAATTGGAATTTCACAATAGGCAATTGAAAAAATATTATAAACCCTAGGAGCGAACTGAATTTGCACTTTTAGGGCATCAAACACCATCCAAACAAGCTGAAAATTGATGTATAAATTCTCCAAAATATTATACTCAACAAATGGAACAAACACCAAGCAAAAACACTCCAAAGTATATGCAAATTTGGAAATTCTATACAACTGTAATTAAATTCATGACAACGAGAATTACAACTCACAACAATGGCTGGAAATGGAGATTCCAAGCTCCAAAATATCATGAAAGTGTGCAATCAGTCTCTAAAATTATGAGGATTATGAATATCAACTCCAAATGAAGAAATGTGCCCTATATGGCACCCAACTCCACCTCCAAGCAAGTCGCCACCTTAGGAGAGGGCCTGAAAATGGCGATCAAACCCTAGCAGCCCTTCTTCAATCAAAGCCTAGCTGAAATTTCTGCCCTAGCACTGATAAATCTGCCTTGAAATGCTGAAAATCTGATTGTAGCACAAACGTGACCTCCGTATGAGATCACCAATGAGGATATAAGGGTTTTGTCCTCAATCCAAATGCTATCGAGGGATTTCGTTCCCAATAGATCTCCATGGAGGGTTTCCGTCCTCAATGGATGAGAGAAAGAGGCAAAACGTGCTCCAACTCCAAGAAAATATCAAGATCCCAAAAATGCATAATCTTCTCCAAGCCAAGCAAACCCCTTATATAGCTCATATGTGGTGCCAAATCTCTAAAACATGATCCCCATGAGGACCGACCTCCTTGGGAGATATGTTTCTCCTTTATCTTCAAGCATGCACTCCAAAGACCGACCTCTTTATGAAAATATAAGTTTCTTTTTCTTTTCTTTTTCCCATTCCATCTCCTTATTTTTTTATCCTTTTTGCCAACAAAAGAAATGAGTATTAAAAATACCTTTATATTAATAATAATATTAAGTTGCCCCTAAAATGGAGAATTGACTGGGCCCAACTTAAAATATTATTAATTATTTTATTTTAGAAAAGGGGACATTACATAGAATCCCAAAATTGGAATTTAGAAGTGCTAAGAGTGCATTGACATGTAGAATAAACAAAAGAGCTAAAAATCATTCCCTTCCATCGAGAGAAATAGAAAGGGTGTCATACAAACATTTGTTTGGTATTAGTTTAGTTGAAATGCAACTGAATTTCCAGCTAAGGGCACCTCTTGTTCATATTTGGTAATTATTATAGATAGTTGCTGCAAAATTGATATCTCTTGGCGATTTCCAGATAAATATATTTAAATCTATGCTTTTGACCTATATGTTGCTTGTTAATCCAATACCTGATGGTGCCTGGCCTTCCAATATGAAGTTTCAATCACATATCTGTGAGAACCACCTCATGCAAGGAGTCCCTAGAGGACCATTCAAGCTGATGAGGAATGAAACATTGAACGAATGAATATGAAAATTGTGTCATTCAGGAATGACTCTAAAATACCGAACCTGATAAATAATATTTAAAAGTGCATCAAGAGTTTCATGCACAAATGTAACATATGTGATTTCTGATAATCAAAACTCAAGTTAATTCTCATTTCAAATAAATTAAACATTTTTCTGTCCAATCTAGAAGCTCCAATCTACCATGATGTGATTTACTCTTCAATTCTACCATGATGTGATTTACTCTTCAATTCTACCATGATGTGCATTTTTCTGTCCAATCTAGAAGCTCCAGTCTCCAAAACTGCACTTCTCTACCCCTCTAGTAGCCTTGTATGATCAGAGATATCATCACCATGCTTCCTTTGATGATATTGTTTATCCACAAGCGAACAAATTGCTGAATATATAAAACAAAGCTTACAGTGTGCAATGCCAGTTATATTGCCACTCATGAATGAGACAAAGGATGGACTATCCTCGGTTCTTTTTTTCTTATGTTTTATATTTTATCAATTTTTTTTGTTTATCTTGTATTATACGAAAATATGCAGCGAACCCTAGAGACAGTAAAATCAGATCAAACCCTATAAACTTTAGAAACATAAGCAACCCCTTTTAAACTTCCAAGGACTGTTAACGTCAAATGCATGACCTGCACAAAATAAGCTTGTTGAAAAGGCCTGGGAGACTTCTATGCAATTTTTAGCTCTCTCCCGATCTGTGCCAAATGGGAGCTTGGAACAGGGTAGGACATCCATCAAAGTGCAACGAAAGTGATTTGAACCTGGGTCGTGCTCTTACAGACGTGCTCTATTTTCTGTTTTTTGGGGTTGGCTGTGCAGAAAGGGCTGAGCAAAATAAAGAGGGAGTTGGGGGAAGTTCAAAATCAAGCTCCCTCAGCTGGTGCATCAGTGCAGATCTCTTCTGATAGGATGATGGTGGGCCCCTCAAATCGATCTTCCATCCTCCATTTGTTCTTGAGGGCAAATCTCTCAAAAGCCAGCAGTGTGTTTTGCTGGAACTACATGTATGGATATGCAGACAAATCTGATAAACGAACAACAGGATCAATAACAAAACCCAAGCAAAGGATCATACTTCGTTTTCGAGGCAATTAAGCTGGTTTTGACTGGATCAGAGCCATGCAAAAGATTAAAGAAATTGTCACCTTCCATACGCAGCCGCTTCACATCTTTCTTCTCAGTGTTCTTGTCTGATTAAAAGGAAAAACTTTCAGACCTTTGCTTAGGCGCTTAACAAACCAGAGAAACGAAAGGAAGGCCACTTACTTTAAAGCCTTTTCAAAATTCCAATGATTTATTGTCTAGGACTAATTTCTCCATCTTATTACCTTCACAGAGATGCAAAAATGAGATTCATATACTGTGAACAATAATTATTTGTTGCTTGTCAAAGGAACATTGCAAAACCAGGAAACTATACAGCCAATCAAAAGGAAGACCGGGCGAATAAAATGGCCGAGTCTTGCTAAAATCATCTTTGATGCTCATGAAAACAAACTCAAACGATCTTTCTACAACCTACAGCATACTCTAAAATATCACTTATGGACAGTAGTGATCAGTGCAGTTAGAATCAAGAAAGTAGATGATTATTTTATGGGATATCTTAGAAGAGGTGTAAGCAATACTGTTATCAACAACATACTAAACGTTCTCATTCAATCATATTGGCATATCTCTGAATGATACCCTCCTCCTCTTTTATTACAAGAAGCAAAAAGAGCAAATTTAAAGCTATCTTCTTTCCAGGCAACACATCTTTCCAAAGGGCCAAGGAAATTTTACAAATAATAAAATGTAAATATCAGATCCTTTTGCTTTTAGAAAAAGCTACTTCCAGAACTTAAAAGAGATTATATCACTTGCTTTAAATTCAAAACCAAAGGTAAATGCCTGCAAGAAATCTAAATAAAAACCAGGTAGTACTTAGACAAACGTGGAGTATGGTTTCAGCTAGCTTATAACATTGATTCACATGAAAATGGCTAAAAGGTGAAGACATCAACAATTCAAATCCATTCTTTTATGTGTTGATTGCTCCTGAGACTCACAGCCCATGCTCAGAATATTTATTGCAGGAAAAAGTATAGCTCCAATTTATGCTTACCAAGGAAATAGGCACTGCCACGTGTGATAGCCACATATGTCATTATTTGCCTCGTAAGAGACAATTATCTTTTAAATATAAGAAGGTTATACATTTTATACTTCCTACTTAGATAAAGTGAGTATGGTCTTGAAATAAAATATTGACTTCGTAATTACACTAAACGGGAATAAAGCTTTCTTTATATAAAATTGATGAGATGTCTTTTACATCCTCTTATTTAAAGTAGTCTCTAATACATATTAAAATATCTTTACTCTCTAATCAGATTATAGGATAAGAAAGCTTATTCAGAATGTTGTTTGTCGTAACATGCTTTGTTATTAGAGGAATGCTTATAATACCTTGGAGGCTTCGACATTAAAACACCACTGGTTGGGGCTGTGGCGATTACAACATGGGTCATTTAGGAAACAATCATTGTTAAAAAAGCATGGCTATTCATTTAACCCACTTCAGAGGTCCTCTATTCTTCTGCATGTCACACTGGCTGGGTTCTTCTTCCATAGGGGATGAGTTCGCGAAAGTTGGCGCTAGCCATTTCTCCTACTTGACCTGCTCAATACGTGCAAGAAAAGCTTCAAAAGTCTGGCTACAACAATGCATATACGAGTTGCAAAACCCTTACCTAATGACAATGATTCCGATTGGTAGGAATGGTTGGGGCAATAAGCCTGATGACAAGGATCTGCCTCATGTTGTTGGTATTATTGCTCCTTGTACTTTTTATTGGTATTGTTCATGGTGGACATGACTTTATAGTTTTTATTGGTATTTTGGTGATTAGTGGACCTATGGTTTTAGAATGTGTAATTCTCGGGATTCTTGTCCAATATGAACTCGAGAATGTGATTTCTTTCCACTTGTTTTTGGGTGATATGTTGTGTTATATATTCCCACGCATAGATGGAAAACTCGCCGAAAACTCGCCGGTTTTTGAAAAACTCGCCAAAAAAACCTAAACCCGGTTAAATCGCCATAAAACTCGCCAAAACTCGGCGAGCCCGTGCTAAATACTCGCCAGACGCGGCCTGTACACGGATACACGCTTTTCACACGCAAAAAACATTCTTTTTACACGGTTTTGGCTCTTTTTAAGGCCCTCAACTCCCTCATTGTCACTCACACAACCATTTGAGCTTGCATTGCTTGTGTTGAGTGGATTTTGGAGCGAATTCGAGGAGAGAATTTGGAGATTTGCATTTGGAGGTAGGTTTTTTTTTTTTTTTTTAATTCTTTGAAGTTTTTCCAAATTTTGAATATATTATTTAGGTTTTATAGATTCCTATTGTGATTCTAAATCAATGCAATGTAAAATCGAATGCTTGTACTTTTTTTATACTCATTTGCAGCCAGAGGTATGTAATTTTATTTTATTTTAACGCAAATTCATTGTAAATTAGTTAAATTTTATGTATGTGTATTGTAATCGATTCGTTGTGTAATTCTAAATACATGTAATGTAAAATTGAATACTTGTAAATTTTTAATACTCATTTGCAGCTAGAGGTACGTATTTTTTTTTTAATTAACGCAAATTCATTGTAAATTAGTTAAATTTTATGTATGTGTATTGTAATCGATTCGTTGTGTAATTCTAAATACATGTAATGTAAAATTGAATGCTTGTAATGTATTTTTTTTACTTACGCAAATTTGTTATTCAGGCATGTTTTGTTTTTAAAATTAAATTAAGTTTACGTTTTCTAATTTTTTAAATGTGCATTGTGTTACAGATTAGAGTTTAACAATGGCATCAGGCTCGGCATCAGGTTCGGCATCTGGATCACTAGCAGGGACCGTTCCTCCGAATGCCCGTTCCATAGCATGGAAGTATGCTGTACGTGGAAGTTGTGCGGGCGAAATTCTTTGCACTTTCTGTAACAAGAAAATGAATGGAGGCATCAATCGTTTGAAATATCACCTTTCAACTATTCCTTGCCGAGATGTTACAGTTTGCCCCAACGTGTCAGAAGAGGCAACGCGAGAGATTAAAGCAGAGCTGGCAGAGTTAGAGGAGAAAAAACTAGAGAACGCAAGGTTGAAGGCAGCCATAGCACAAGCTATTAGACCTGGGGCTGCAATGGAAGAGAATTTAGACGATGATGCAGCAACAATTGTGGGCTCTACTCGTGGTCCACGCATACGATCAGGAAGAGCCGGAAGAGGCTCATCTTCATCGAGTTCGAGCAAAGGCATACCGAGTTATTTTGTGGCAAGGAACACACCTGGAGCACAACCTTCATTGGATGGTGCATTCTGGAACAAAGATATGCACGAGGAAGTGGATAAAGCTTGTGCAAATTTTTGGTATTACAACAACACTGCCATTGATGTGGCGAAAGAGCCCATCTTGGGAGTACTTGGTGACAGCGTTGTGATTGTAGGGAAAGGTACAAGGCACCCTCTCCAAAAGATTTGAGCGGAAAATTACTTGAGGGTGCGATTGCAGATGCCACTACCATGCTAGAAGAGCACAAGAAACAATGGAAAAAATTCGGATGCACCATTCTTTCAGATGGGTGGACGGATGGAAGGAACCGCACCCTTGTTAATTTTTTAGCAACTTCAAACGGTGAGATGGTGTTTTTAAAATCTATTGATGCCTCTGACATAATAAAAAATGCAAAAAATTTGAGTGTTATGTTAGAGACAGTTGTATTAGAGGTTGGTGTACAGAATGTTGTGCAAGTTGTTACAGACAATGCAGCAGCATATGTGGCAGCTGGGAGACTATTGCAGGAGAGACATCCATCACTCTTTTGGACTCCTTGTGCAGCTCATTGCATTGACCTTCTTTTGGAGGACATAGGCAAAATTGATTGGGTGAGGCCGGTTGTAGAAGATCACGAGATCTATAACGAAGTACATATCTGATCACCCTTGGGTTACGAGCTTGATGAGAGTACACACTGAAAGGGGAAAGAACTTGTTCGAGCCGGTGTCATGAGGTTTCTGACTAACTTCTTGACGTTGCGAAGTATTTCTAGTTGTTGACATCTTTGAAACAAATGTTTGTGAGTCAAGCATGGCTAGACTCACAATATTCAAAGAAAGTGATGGAGAGAGGGTTGCGAAGATAGTTTTGATGATATCTTTGCGAAAGAGAGCTATAGAGATCATCAAGGTAATTTCAAACTTCGATTTATATTTCATTCCTTTATTTTAATTTGTTAAATTATAAATATTAAATACATTGTTCTACTTTTCACTTTTTTATTTCATTTCTAATATGTATTGTAACTTGTAAGTTTGCAATCTTACATTTTAATTTGTGTGTAGGTGTCAGAGCCGTTGGTGAGAGTTTTGCGTTTGGTTGATGGGGAGCAAAACCCCATGGGGTTTGTATATGAGGCCATGGATAGGACCAAAGAGTCTATCCAAAACTATTACAGGGGGGATATCGTCAGATATGGTCCCTTTTGGGAGATTATTGATCGGAGGTGGAACAATCAACTCCACCAACCTATTCATGCAGCGGGGTACTACCTCGGCCCCAGTATTTCTACTCGACGGCTTCACGATGTGAATGGAGAGGTTATGGAGGGCCTTTCGACATGTATTGAGAGGATGATACCGGATGTTGAGGCGAGGGACCTCGTTATTTTAGAGCTGCGAGAGTTCTGAAACATGGTAGGGGAGACTCTTTTCATCGGTATTAGCTATTCGAGAGAACCACACAGTCACCGAGTAATACCAAGTTACTTAGAATGTTTACAAGTTACTTATTAGTTACATATTTGATTTTATTAATTAATTATAAATTTTTGATTATCTTGTTAAATGTTTGTAGGTTCTTGGTGGGAGGATTGGGAGGAATACCCCAAATCTTCAAAAGTTAGCCCTCGAATTCTATCTCAACCTTGTAGCGCTTACGGATGTGAGCGCTTGGCTGGAGTTTGTTTGAGGCCATTCACACGAAGAAGCGCAATGACAAGTTGACTCAAAAAAGACTCAACGACTTGGTTTTGTGCGCAATGATCTCCGGCCGCACAAAAAAAGTTGAGGCGACATCGAGGAGCTCATTGATTTGGATGAGATAGATCCATACGGTGAGTGGGTGGGCGAAGAGGAAAACCCTGCATTCACAGCGGACGAGATTGCTTCTTTTGAGAGGGAGGCTATGGAGGGAGAAGCACTAGCAGGACTCCGAGGAGATATTGGAGTGGATGACATCTTTGGAGGTGATCTCCAACATGCAGCAGAGGAGCCACCAGCACCACCATCTAGTTCCAGGATCGAGCCAGATTCGCAGCCTTCTAGGAGGAGCGTGGAGACGCAGCCGAGTGTGGGGACTAGTGGAGCCAGAGGCACTAGACCCTCTCCCCAATATTTCTCTAGATTGGGGAAGAGGAAAATGTAATTTATTGTATATTGTAACTTGCATAGATATGAAATTTATGATGATATTTTTCAATGTCAATCATCATAAATTCATATTACTTATCAGCCGGTTGTCGTATTCGCATGATGATGCGATTTTGTATTGTATTTGTATTCAAATCTAATAGAAAACACTTCTCCAACATTTTATGGGCTCATTTGATACATTTTGTAGCTATGTGTTGCTTAAAATTTATGTTTTTTAAAAAAAATTGAGTATTTTTTAAGTTGTCGAATATTCCCGAGTATTGGCCGAATATTGGCGAGTTTTTGGCGAGTTTTTTTTTTTGGGGTCTGGCGAGTTTTTGGTTTTGGCGAGTTTTCCTACTATGTTCCCACGTTAATGTAACAAAAAGATTGTGTCTATGACTATTTAGTTTAAAAAGGTTCAAACTTTGATACATAAACATTTTTAGACATGCACTCTTCTAAAAAAGACCACCTTCTTTGTACAAATTACAGTGAGGATTGCACAGAGTGTGGAAAATAATATAATATAAGATGACTGACTTTAAACATCTTTAAGGTTAAAGTAGTCTTCGGAACTTTTTTGATAAAAGGTAAACATTTTTATTAAAGAGAATATTTATAACAGCACACGCTTAGAATTTTGAAGATCTAAGGCAATGAGAAAATTCAGGTGTGCTTTGATGGTACTTTACAATGCAAGAGCTTGAGAACCAACAAGTAGCTACCTAGAGCATACTAAGAACTATCTATACCATTTAAAAGCTATGTTGCCGAAAACGGAAATGGAAATGGATACGAAACGCTTGAAAAACAACAATTTTCAAAAACCTTGGATACGAAACGCGTTCGATATATATGCATAGTACTCATTTTATAATTGTAGACCATAAGAGATAATTGATAAAGCACTCAAAATATTTTGTATTCATTGAAATTTGAACTTCTAAAGAGTCATGACTCATCATTCAACATGGTTACAATTTCAATGATTCACATATACATGATAATAATCTAGATTCTAGAATATATCATCCAGATTTTCCTCATAATCATCTCCACGAAAACTGAATTTAGCAAGAGAAAAATGAGAGTGTGATTTAGAATGGACCCAAGATGTCATTATATAGCTTTTAGGAAGTGTCTTTAGCAAGTCTAGGTAGGTAGATTAGGTTTAGGTTCATTAAATGCAGTTATTTTTTATTTTTAAAAAAGTTTTGATGCTTTAAAATTTAAAAAAACGTTGGAAACGTGGCAGACATTTCCGGAAACACTTGTGATGTTTCCGGAAATGTCACCATGTTTCTGCCGTTTCCCCCCACGTTTCGTTTAAAATGTTTCTAGGGTGAAACGCCACCCTCCTAGGCGTTTCCTGGCATCACAGTTTAAAAGGCATTAAAGTGGCCTTTAGGACCTAGCAAAGTGTGTTCACTGTTTGGAACATAGTTCCCAAGTTTTGTTTGATTATTTCAATTAAGTTTGATTGTAGATTTATGTGTGTGTGATCATACTATGTGAGACCTTTTGGAAAATAATACATGGCCTTGCTTCACATGGGCAGCTTCACCAACCCGCCATCATGAATTTTTTTGATATGAATGGACATGCCCGGTAAAATGTCGTTTAAGGAAATTTTAAATGTATTTTTCCAAATTCAATTAAGTAGCATAATTTATCGCATGAAACAATGCACTATCTAGTTTCATGCGCATGGAAAAGTTTTGCTAATTTTTACTTGACAGCTTTCCGACTTTGACTTTTTCAACCGACAACTTGATCATTTCAAAGTATTAATCTACGCAAGAAATGTATCCTCATTGAGTCGGAACGGTCTTCTCTCATAAGTAGGCTATAAAATATGCTTCATTTTTTTACATTTTAGTTATATAGTTTGCATTTTATTTTTAAGCATACGACGCTCCACCATTCCCTGTCATTGTAGTTCTTGACATCCATTATGTGCGAGTTTTTTTTTTTGTTCTTGTTGGCTAGATTTTCTACATAGCCAAAAACGTAGGCGATCGTGAGATAAATCTCCCTCATTTACCGGTGAGGCTCCCACGTTAGATTTGTCAATAAAATATGCTAGTATCTATATGGAGTTTTACTTTAACCATGCAGCTCATGAACCATAGCTGTATAGTTTTGCAACAAGTAAGCAACTGTTAAAGAAATGAAATATTTAAAGAAGGAAATAATAAAACATAGGGAAGAAATAGGGAAGATGTGCAACCCAATCAATAGATAATAGAGTTGATTGCATGCACATAGATGGAACCAATAGATATCAACACAGAATTATAAGCAAAGGCAACTTCAGATCTAGATATAGAATAACACAGTTTATAAGTAGATCTGAGATAAAAAACTAGAAACAAAATGCACCGTGACACAAAGTTCTCCGGAAATCTGCTCCTTTGTATTCATTTGCTTCAAATAGCTATCAGGGGTTTCAGCACAAAGTCTGGAACACAAGAATGTTGCTTACAAATTCTGATCCTTAACTCGAAGGTTCTTCTTCTACTTATAGAATGTAGAAGGGAAAATACAAATGGGAAACTCAACTGAACTGGAACATAAACAAAAAGTAAAGATAACATCTGACAATCATCTTCCTCTAATTCCTCTTCAAGTGACATGCATCCAGGTCCATATTCAAACTTATACACATCTGTCACTTAACTAATAGAATCGTTCCACACAACTTAAAGTAATGGTTTCAAAACCAATAACTTTAAAGTTTTACAATTACATCTGGGAACATGGAAAATAGAAGAAGAAAGACACACCAACTGTAACATCTACATCTTTTTTTGTTTTGATACTTGAATATACTTGTCGAACATGTAATTCAGCATCTTCCCATCTGTCTTAGCCACAACTTGCTTTACTGTCCTGAATTGCAGCAAGCCTTCGTTCAATACCTTGATACATGCTTCCACATCCTCCAAGCTAGGCCCGAACTTCTCAATATTTGACTGCAGTGCCACCAGTTTGCTGATGGAATTCATCGTGAAAGGCTTAACAGCTCCATCAATTCTCCCTTGCACCATCAGAAGAGATCCTTCCAAAGAATTAGGCACTTTGCTAGGAATGGTCCTTGTGTATGAAGTAATGTTCCCGACCACTTCCTCATTAGTGAAAGCAATGACATTGTCTGGTAAAGATGATGCCATACTCTCAAGTGCTGCATCCTTTTCAACGCATAATTTTGCAGATCTCCAAACGGAAAGATACTACAAACTCAAGCTGCTTCCCCTTCTCAATTGATCCGTCGAGCACAATCCATTCCGCAATCAACACCTCTCTCGGCAGCTTATTTATTTCGGCCAAAGTACTCAGGTTACTCTCAACAACTGTGTTCATATCTATCGTGTTTGTCACCAGTTGCTTCATCTGATCTGATGCATCTTTCATAACCTTTAGGCGGGCTAGCACCTCTCCGAGTTGTACAGAAGCTTGACGAATGATCAAACTTTTCCATTCGTTGATAGCTTTAACTTGGTTACTTGCATCTTCCATTTCCTGCATCAGATGATCACTCACCTACTTTTGTGTTGAAATTGGCTGAGTGGAAGATTTAGCAACCTTGGCAATGATCTCGCACAACTGAGATACCTGCTTTTGAAGTTCAACTTTCTCCGCCTTTTCTTTGTCAAGCCTAAGGAATAGAGCATCTATCAATGTCTGCGTGTCCTGCTTCAATCCTTCTGTGGTGGCTTGACCTATGGGTACTCTGGTTACTGTTATGTCTTCTGCCGTGAGCTCATCCTCCTTCCCTTCTGCCGGAACTGACATCTCAACAAACTTCCCCGACTCCTCAATGATCAACCTTGAAGTTACCTTAGCAACTTTAGGTTTTCTGTCTTTTCCGCCTAGATTCAGGAGCAGCTGCAAGTCGTGTTCCTCCAAGTTGATTTCTTCTCTAGCCTCTGGAACCAACTGCGAAGTCAACCATTCTGAGAAATTACTTCTCGGAGAATGAGAAGTTGCTTGAGTGTACCACTATCTCGCGCTTTGATTCCTCTCCATTTGAAACCGCTACAGAATGTTGTGGTTGCCATCCTCTGAGTCATCCAAAGACAAAGCTCTTTCAAATTCTGCCATCTGCAACTTCAACGTTTCTTCAGGAAGAGGCGCTGAATGGAGTGGCTGAGGAGAAAAGATGAATGTTGTCGGATTCATGGAGGAATAACAAGATTACCTTCTTTGAGGTGCAACAGTCGGTGAAGTACTTGATGCTGGAGAAGCCGGAACTAACATCATAGCCGTAGAAGTGATCTTCTTTTTCGAATGAGACCTTCTGTGCACTTTAATCTTCTCGTGTCTTGTCTTGCTTTCTTCTTCATGCTCCCTCTTGAGGGAATCTCCTGTGCCGAAGTAGCCCGTGATTTGATTCATCAATGTTTCATCAAGGCAATATCCCTTCGTCAACAACCAGTTTGAAGTATTGACCAGAACGGCGGCAGACCTTTCCTCGATCGTATGGCAGCCCCTACGCTTTCCTGAAGTACAACTCTATCTCCTCCCATCCGATGGTATGTGTCAAGTAACACAGTCCATCATCTTTAAGATCCGCAGGTATCCGTGCTAATCCAAAGTCAAACACTTGCCGTGTTGATAACCTGCTGAAATCTTTCTTTCTAACCTCGTACTCGCTTCTGCACTTCATCCAAAAATCTTCTAATGAAGGCACGTGCGCGTACTCCTGGGAGATTGTCTTCCTTGCCACTCCAAATGGATCGAAGTTCAGTCGTGCTGGGAAGAACTCTTGCTCGTACTCCAGAGAACATCTCCGCTTCAATTCCTCGGGCTTTATGAATGCTCTGTAGCTATAATGGCCCACAGTGATCGGGAAGAAGCTTGTAGACTTGTGCTTTTGCTTTGTTTGTAGGTCATGCATCTCCACGAGTTGTCTACTCAACTCCATGATGACCAATCTATCACTCGGATATCTGGGAAACTTAACTGGTTCTCCTGAAAAGCCGGTGACCCTGAGGTATGTAAAATCCGCAAACTAGATGAAGATACTGCCAATCCTGGACATAACTTCCCACGCTTCCTTGCTCACCCTGTTGGCCTTTAGATCGCCATCTAGCCTGCAAATGAATCCGTAGAAGAATCCATCATTGACCACCTTGTAATCTTTATCAGACGCGGAGTGCAGAAGGTCGTGGGTAGCACTCGAAAATAGGGTCCTTGGAAAGAACACCACATCTATCCAGCTTGGAGAAGACACCCTGTGAAGTTGCTGCATATACCAAATACGAAGTCATTTTGAAGTTGTAAGTACGCCTCACATTCCGAGCTGCTCACCAATGTTGTCACTAATGATTTCCGACCAATTGATTATTGAATCTGCTTTGTTGATTTCAATGGTCCTGATGAAAGCATACATCCATGCGCGGAAGTTGTGAGCGTTCGCTTCGCCATTTATCCTGCATAACAATTTGGCAATATCATCCACCTCTTGTACCAGATTAGATCGTGGAAGAGTTCTCGGGAACTTGGAAGGAGATCTGGGCTTCTTCATGTATCTGTTGTTCATTATGCCCACACAGTCAACTTTATGCTTTTCCCATCTGTTGTCGGCATCCTGTATGCTAATAGTAGTCACCACCTTTCGTGTCGGAATCTTCAGACAATAATTGATGAACTGTGCGTCCAACCGGATTATTGTTTTCCCCGCAACATCTCGGACTGATCTAGATAATGGATGGTAAGACCTAACACACTCCATGACGAACTCGCAATGCAATTTGGTGAATGGAAATGCTGCGGCTTGAATGATCCCACTTGCTTTTGATTGCACGCACGAGGGAAGTCTTTCCAGCTCTGGATTTGTCAATCAATTCGGAAAGAGGTTCTGGACCTAGATCTGTATCTCCAATGTCAACAAACTTAGAAGTGATGCATGACTCTGCTTTGTGCTTTCTTTTTCATCCCTCTTTGCCATGGTCATATCTAGCTTTGTCTCGAGCATTTTTTTCTCTTTATTCAATGAATTCTTCACAACCGGTGCAAATCTGGATATTTCTTGATTCGGAAGATATGTTCAATGTATTGAACATTGATTTAAGCTCCCTTTCTCTTATAAAAGCACTGTAATGAATTATTGAGCACTGTACCACTATGCGAGACAATTATTCAAACACAAATCAAACTCCTAACCTAGGCGCCAAATTTTAAAGTTTCCAGAGTAAATACACCGAGAAAAATTCCTCTTCAAACGGGCGCCAAAATTGCACTGGCTGCAATTCCTTGCTAAAGAATTAATTAATTCATCATTATGGCAGCCCATGCTTATATAATCCTCATCATCCTATAATTAATTATTGCCCCTCCTATTCCCGACAATTAATGAATTAATTAACAAGCTTTTCTCTTGAAATGGGCGCTATTTTGTGCATGTTCATGGCTGCCACTAAATAAATTAAATTTATTTAATTTTAGCTCTCTACTTTCAGATTCACTTATTATTCTTCTTCCAAATGGGGCACACTTTTTGACATGAAGGGGCTGCATTAAATAAATAATATTTATTTAATTTTAGAAATCTAATTCTAATTTCCCTTTTTCTTCACCCTTGTTGACTTTTCCTCATGCTTGGGTGCCAAATTTGGAGAAAGAATAATACTTTTAATGCATTTAAGGTTGCCCTTCTATCCCAAAAGGGGTCGCACTTTTAGACATAGGCAATTTCTATTTTTAAAAGCCAATTATCAATGGGATTATTCACCCTGCACCGCAGCTCCAAAAATCCCATGATCCACTTAAGCTGTCTCGACTTTCATTATGAGATTATTTACCCTCTGAGGCGGTAAGAAAATCCCATCAATACCTTAATTGATTTTCTTTTATTTCACAATGGGAATTTTCACCCTGTAAGGCGGTAAGAAATTCCCGTCATTGCTTTGCCTTTAATTTTCCATTGTGACTTAAGTGGCATTGCTTCCATGGGAAAAATACTCTTCTAGGCGGTCAAAATTCCCACCGCCCTCTTCATTACTCGAAAATCCCATGATCCACTTAAAACCTTCTTTTTCCAAAAATGCGGCCTACCCAGAAGAAGTTTTTCATGCATGACTTCGTCTTTTTAGAGAGAACCAAACCTCTTGTGACAAATTCCTTCTGGCATAATGTCCATAGGTGATCTCCAGATACTCCAGGCAAGAAATTAGATTAAACCGACAAAGGAATTGACCCAGAGAAATTTCACAGAAAACAAAACGGGAAAACACCAAAAACACAAAACGTTGCCAGAAGTCACAGATAAAGCCCATGATTCATTCCTGGCTAAAACCCTCTTAGGTGTATGGGAATATTGACATGTAAGATCACAACATGGCTAAGCGAGCACAATTCACCTCAACGGGACTTAAAATAATTAAATACAAATTTGCCGCGAGCAAAACCCCAAACATAATATAATGGTTTTGGGCATCTGGGTATTTGTCGAAATTGGCTTATATGGCTCCTTGGGAATATCTTGACACGATATAGAAACTTTACGCAATAAAAACACAAAAGCGACCCAATGTATTTTAAAAGTCGATTTTTTTACATAGGGTAGTCCCATATTTGGGGTGAAATCTGGGCACACCAGCTTCTTTTCAACTTATGCAAGCAACCATTTTGACATAAGACGCATAGTTACCATAGTTGCTTTAGAAATTTTAGTATTTCTAAACAAAACTAATATCAATCTCATCTTCGAGTGAAAAGAATTAGTTTTAAAATAAAATTTAAAAAATTGTGGGATTGCCTATTGGATTACTGCATGAAGGGCAAGGGGAAAAACTTTCAAAATAACAATATCAACTTTGTACTACTGCTCTCTTTCAATAAGTTGATATTGTTATTTTGAAAGTTTTTCCTTGCCCCTTCATGTTGTAATCCATAGGCAATCCCACAATTTTTTAAATTTTATTTTAAAACTAATTCTTTTCACTCGATATGAGATTGATATTAGTTTTGTTTAGAAATACTAAAATTTCTAGCAACTATGGTAAGTATGTGTCTTATGTCAAAATGGTTGCTTGCATAAGTTGAAAATAATCTTGTGTGCCCAGATTTCACCTTGAAATATGGGACTACCCTATGTAAAAAAAAAATCGTACTTTTTAAAATAATGGGTCGCTTTGTGTTTTCATTGCCGTAAAGTTTCAGTATCGTGTCAAGATATTCCCAAGGAGCCATATAAGCCAATTTCGACAAATACCTGTGATGCCCAAAACCATTATATTATGTCGGTGGGGTTTGCCTGCGGCAAATTTGTATTTCATTATTTTGAGTCCCGTTTGAGGTAAATTGTGCTCTGGTTTAGCCATGTTGTGATCTTACATGTCAATATTCCCATATACCAGTAGGGTTTTAACCAGGAATGAATCCTGGGCTTTATCTGTGACTTCTAGCAACGTTTTTTGTTTTTGGTGTTTTTCCGTTTTGTTTTCTGTGAAATTTCTCTGGGTCAATTCCTTTGCCGGTTTAATCTGATTTCTTGCCTGGAGTATCTGGAGATCACCTATGGACGTTATGCCAGAAGGAATTTGTCACAGGAGGTCTGGTTCTCTCTGAAAAGACGAAGTCATGCACGAAAAAACCTTTTCTGGGCAGGCTGCATTTTTGGAAAAAGAAGGTTTTAAGTGGATCATGGATTTTCGGTGCGTGGCGGGTGGGAATTTTGTACTGCTAGAAGGGTATTTTTCCCATGGAAGCAACGCCACTTAAGTCAAAATGGGAAAATTAAAGGCAGTGGCATGGGAATTTCTTACTCGCCTGCAAGGTGAAAGTTCCCATTGTGAAATAAAAGAAAATCAATTAAGGTATTGATGGGATTTTCTTACCTGCCTTGTAGGGTAAATAATTCCATAATGAAAGTCAAACAGCTTGTTGGTAGAAAAAAGAAAGTAATCCTATTTAGAGTCAGCGGGAAATCTCACATTTAATACACGAGAGAATATCAAAGGAGAGAAAAAGAATGGGTAGGAAAAAAACAAATAATATCAAAAAACAGTTTAAAAGAAGCAGGGGACATATCGCATGGGTTATGCAACTGTTTGATAACATTTAGAAAGCTCACCAGGGGCTGAAGATCCCACATGTCTGCATGCGAGTGTTCCCCAAATCATCAAATTCAGGCACTCCAATGCCTGGATTACCCAAAACTGCATATGGGTGTTTACCATCTAATCAAATTCAGGCACCCAAATGCTTGGATTAGGCCTCCCTAGTGGAAGCCCATTAGTTGCCCCACCTGATAATGGTTTACAAATAACCACCCTGGCTTGTATTCATTAAGTTCTGTTAATTAACTGCAAAAATATGTACTCAAATTGGAGTGATATGCACTCTGGCAGTAACAACGGTGTTAGTCAAAGGAATAGGTGTACTAAAAAGATTAGGAAGATCAGAGAAGGATCAATAATATCTTCTACTGTCACCATGGCTGACACTGACAATGCACAGAGCTCTGATGATTGTTTGATTTTTCTCATCGAAAACATTGTTCAGTATCGTCTACCTGGCTATGTTGCACCTTTTTCATTTCTTTCAGATCTGATGACAAGCTTATATCTTATCTCTTCAAATTTGATTGTACCTTGAGCAGAAAGATATTTTCCTTTGATCCTACTAGTGGGAAGCAGTAGATACTTGTGAGCCCCTTGGTGAGGATTTGATGAGAGCAACCTGTCCATGGCAGAGTTGTTCAGGAGGGAGGCTTGGAGAGAGGGTACCTGGTGTTTCCTGCTACAAATGAACCAAGTCTAACCAGTGCTCTTGCATCATGGTTACTCAGGCCAACAAAGTGTGTTATTTTCAGCTTCTTTTATTCGAATTGGGTAGGATTGAGTTTTACTATCAAATTTAAGGGCTTATCAAACACATGCAACCAGGGAAAAAAAAGCTTTCAGAAAAGCAGTTGTGTAGAGAGAGAATGGAGACCATAGTTTTGAAGGAGTCTGGAATCTTCTATTTCTATTCTCTCTCTACACAGTTTTTGTGAAAGTTATTGTTTCTAGACATTATGGCCTGCGAAGCTTAAATCCAGTAATGTCCAATCAGCTCAGTCAATGGGCCTTATGATCTTCATAGACATCCCTCAAGAACTCAAAGACCATTGGATTAGATCATCTGTTATGTACTAAGCATAGTCATTCGATGATGTGGCTTTGAGTCGATTGGTAATATTCTTAAACTATATAGGCTGCATCCTGGAAAGGACTATTTTTGCTATCTTTCCATGATTACATAATCAGTGGCTTTGATATATCGTTAGAATTTTAGTAAAACAATGTACAGACTAGTTCACCCTACAAGCTCCATATTCTACATCATTGGAGAACTTGGAGTCGGTTGGAATGAGCTCATATGTTAATCCATTTTTGACAGCAAATCACCTATAGGCTCAATCCGATATTTTTGGAATGTTTGTCTGTGCTCGGATTTTACTAATTGAAACTGTTGTTTAAGAACATTATAAAAATGGTTCTGAGCTTTGTAATTTCTTTTTACATGACCAAGAGTGACTTGGTATTATTACTGTTGCTAGAATATAAGCTGATTGGGTTGAGTTTTGGCAAATAAAAATGCTAATAACAATTGAAGATGAATCTGAGTGCTGTTATCCATCTTTTGAGACCAAATCATTTATGGGATTAGTGACAGTAGTTTGAATTGTTGTCTACCTTTTCTTATGTTTTACATATTGTAATATTTCTTTTAGAGAACTATAGAAAATGGTTCTGAATGGAGCAATTTCTTTCTACATCAGTGTTAATTGGCATATGAGTTTTGCAAGAATATATACAGGTTCATCGAGTTGACAAGTGATGCTCTGTCTCTACAGATATATTTCCAAGATGCTCCTGGTTCTGAACTTCGGTTGAGACTGCCAGTAACATCACGATCTCCGATTATTGATCCCCAGCTCTCCCCTGATGGCACCATGACAGCTTTCGTAAGAGATGATGAGATTTATGTTATGCCTGTATCTTATGGGAACCAAAACAGATAACTTATGGTGCAAGAGGAAGTGGGAAGGTGAGCTCGGTTTTGCAAAGGTATTCGTTAATTAATGTATGGAGATAGTGGGTCATATGTTAAGAATTTGAAACTTTGACTGGAATGATGAAAACATATTGAGGAATGCTTAGAAATGATTGGTCTGAAGCTCTCTTCAACATGGTTCTTACACTGCATGGGTTGTAAATTCATAACAACTTTTTCTGTGTGAGGATCACTAATGCTTATTATTCCAAAAGCTTGAAAAAGCACCCTCTAAACTAATTCCTTTTCATCTGCTGTGAATTGCTAGCCTCTCACAATAAAACATATTATTGCAAATGCATGTCAAGAGGCTAAAAACTAGTCCTAGGATGAAGCTACTACATTCAAATAGGCTATCGTAATATCAAATTATTGCCATGAGGACCATTAGTGATGATGTCATCAAGATGATTCAAATTTGAAGTGAAGGGGTCTTTGATCCAAGGCTGTTCCTGTTGACATGAAACAATTTTAGCCACAATTCCAATAGTGGGCTGATGAGGGAGGCCAAATTTTCTCGTTTAGGATTTATTTTTTATAGGTGAATTAGTGTTTCATTTATTATCGGTCAAAGTTGTGAACAGTGTCCATAGATAGTATAAAGAAATCCTACTTCACCTCACGAGATCTTTTTTGTTGTTTAAGATTTATGTTTGATAGGTGAATTAGTGTTCCAATGTCCATAAATATTGTATAAAGAAATCCTACTTCACCTTATGAGAAATTTTTCTTTCTTAAGATTTATGTTTGGTAGTTGAATTAGTGTTCCATAATTATTGGGCAAAGTTGTGAACCATGTCCATAGATATGGTATAAAGAAATCCCACACTCCTTGCAACACATATTTGTCTAAATGTCATGCCCATTTAATATTTTAACAAAGAAAAAACATAAAGCAAAATAAAGCAGGTCAGGCAACATATAGTTTGTACCTTGGTATTATTCATGACCAAGGTTGAATGAGTCCAATTGTTGGTTGCCTATTCATCTAGATTCATCACTCCTAGCTTTGGATTCCACCCAAATTAAAATTGATAAAACCCTAGTTTGCGTAGAGATCTTAGAGACTAATGTGCAATCAGATTAATAAATAAATGTGCCAACATTCAAATCTGATAGTACATGTAAAATGATAAAAGTGAAATTGCATTCAATAAAGGCACATGCTAAATATAGTAAAATACAAGATGGGTGCACTTAGCTCTTTGATTGGTTTAGAAATTGATCTGGGTGTGACAAAGGGATGAATTGGATGGAAATCTCCTGCAGATGCTTTGACTCTGATTCTGGAACTGCACTGTGCTCAAGGACGAAATAGTTTTGCATAGGACTGAACCGTTTGATGGTTTCATCTTGTTGGATGGTTTGGTCTAGATTGCAAATGGGGCTCTGTAACTCCTAGGACCTTTGCAAATGACTGGCATGTGCCTCGTTGTGAAAGATTAGGTCTTGACTCTCAACAATGTGCAAAACCCTCTTAAATCAACCATCTTCATATGAAACCCTAATCTTATGTTAAAACCTTGCAAAAAGATTAGTGGTTGGATTGAAGTGCAATACGTACATTGCCTACGTTGGCACCACTCGAAAGAGGCCTTAAACCATACATAATTCTCCACCTAAAGATGTGACATAATATTGTATGGATGCAACTATATTCGATAACTTGAACACGTGATAAATGATTTGTATTGATTTGGTGTGCTTGTGCTTGACTTGGCTTTGTAGGTTCTTAATTTGAGAAGCTTGACTCTTGGACTTGGTTTAGAGTGCTTCAGGACTGTATAGGGGCTACTCTTGATATTTGCTACTGCTTTAGGTAAGTTTGTCATGACCCCTTTTTCAAATAAAGTAAAAATAATAAAGTTAATATTTTTAAGTTGTCAAGTAACTTACTTTTTATTAAAAAGTGACAACTTAATATTACTTTATTATTATAAATAAAAAATAAAGGTGACTTTCCAAATTAAGCAAGTCAATATCAAATTAGAAGATGGAAAGTTACTTTTGGGGCTTTTCCTTGGGAAAAGTGTCAAGTGAACTTATAAAAAGGTGTTGGGGGTCATTTGGAAGTATCTTTTTGCCATTATCTATTTTTACATTGAGAGTTTGAGTTGTTGCTTCAATTTCTGTTTTCGGGACGAAAACCCTCCATTGCAATTAGATTTGGGGACGAAAACCCTCCAATCTTCAGTGGCGACTCCATCTAGGAGTTGCATTTGTGCATCCAATAAGATATTATAGATTTCAGCTAGGGCATCATTAGATTTACAAATTTCAGCTAGGGCATCATTAGATTTATAGATTTCAGCTAGGGCATCATTAGATTTATAGATTTTAGTTAGGGCATCATCAGATTTATAGATCTCAGCTAGGACATCACTTTTTGAAGGTTGACATCACATTTTGGGGGCATTCTAGGGCTGACATCATCATTTCCAACCTTTTCCAACTTGGACGCCACCCTTGGGAATTTCAGTTTGCCATCTGACATCCAGGGCATCTTTTGGGTTGGTTTTTGTGTGGTTTTCAGTTAATTAGCTAGGGCTTCTATTTCTAATTTTTTTTTGTAAATCCAGCTAGGGTTTCAGTGTGGAAAACTTCTCTAAATTATACTGGCTGTTTGCAAATAAAATAAAATAAAAATCTGGGTTGCTGCCATAAATTGTGTTTAAAAATTTAGAAATTAAGGGTAATTTTAGTATTTTATTTCCAGCGGTAAGGGTTTTTGTGAATTTTCAGAATTTTCCAATTTTCCCAATTAAGAGACATTACAAAGTTTAGGAGAGCTTTGCTTTCCTTTTGAGTGATTTGTACTTGAGAATACAAGGTGAGTGCTAGTAAGTGTCGGGTGAGTAAATGAGGGTATTATACTTGTTTATATAGGGTTACGAGGATATAATTTCGAATTAAGGCTGACCTATAATGGATGTGTTGACCCATAAAGATATACAAATTGAGAAATGTATAGATGGGTAGCCTTGGATAGGCCTATTTTGCACAAGACCGGAACATTGGACGGTTTGGACTTGTATAACGGTTTGGTCTAGAAGAGAGATGGTTCTGTGAAGTTATGTGCACGATAATAATAAAGGGAAATGGATTATTTATGATTCATATGAGCATTCTATAAATGGCAAAGTAGTGCAATGAGGAGAGAAAGTCTCACAATAAGACTAAAGATGAACTAGATATAACAATTAAGGTCGGAATAGGTGCACAATTTGTGGTCAAAACGATTAGGTCAATATTGACATTATCAAGTGTTAAATTACTAAATTTAGGTGTCTATATTTGCCCCCTTTAAGCTAGAAAATGAAATTTGCTTGATTAAAGAAATAATATACCCGAGTGTGTAAACACACTTTGTCTTTGTTTGATTCTTTGATTGCTTGAGATGTTTGGGTGGTTACAAGATCCTCAAGGTGAAACTTGCAACATAGAGTGTAGTCAATTTCTATATAGAAAGAATTGAACTTTTGAACTTGAAACTTGAAAATTGAAAGTGAACACAATATGGAAGGAGTACACTTGTTTGCCTTGCAAATGTAGTAGCTTCTTGATGAAGCACTTGGAGATAGGGTTTGAAACCCCATCAATGAAGGATTGGGGATGATCAGTCCCCAATTTGTAGAAGTGCCTTGAACCAAAAGGGGTTAGGTGTCACTTGACCCAATGCGCAAAATAACTAAAGAAGTTGGGTGTTACTTGATCCAACTATCCTCAAAAGAGAGAGAGGAATGGTGTCCCAAGGCGTCACTAGACCCATATGTATCCATGGTGTCATGAGATCCAAAGTAAAACCATCCACCCACATAATCATATCACAACATACGGATCTAGATTCCAAATGTGCAACGCGTTGAAAGAGAATGAAGTGGACTCATGCCCCCACCATGTATTATATTAGTGCTTTTGTAACTTAAGAAATGCAGAAACAACGGTCATGCTCATGCCCATACTATGTGAAATTGACAATGTGTAACCCAATACCGGAGATTTGGATTGCAATTGCCACCATGTCCCTTACACTTTGTCATAAGATGTAGTGAACTCGTGTTGAAACTGTGTATCTATCCTTTGAAAACCCGTATTTTCCCAAAAAAATGAAATTGGATGTTAAAATTTGTCCAAGACAACACCATCCATTAGTTACAATAACATCCAACAATTTTGTACTCTATTGACGGTTCAGTCCAGATTGAAGCTTTGTGAATGATCTTTATTTGTAGTTGTATTGTGTCCCCGTAACCTATTCCAATGCATTCTTAAGCTTGTAATTTGCCCATGTGCATGAATTGCATTGATATTCTTGTAATAACCCCATTGAATGCCCCTTCTTTTGAGGTGAGTGAGATAGATTGTAGATCACTCGATTCAAAAGAATTGAAGTGTGTCCATGTCAAATATAGCATATAATCATCGTTGGATCACATAGAAGATAATTGTAGATGACCTCCATGTAGAACTCGGCCTGTAAGAGAGTGCATGATAGAAATCATGGCACAAAGAGATAGTGCACACAACAAGCATACACATATACAAATAAAGGAACACATCAACATATAAGTACAACAATCAATGTCACACATGATGTCATAAAGATGGCTAAGGGCCGCATATAAGAGACACAATCTTGTCGCACACACAAACAAGGGATGAAGGGCTGCATAAGACAGGCTAGTGAGGCCACAAACAAACACCTTAGTGTCACACACACATAGATAGGCCAAGGGCCGCAAACACAAGACAAACAAATAAGCAATGATAGATGATAGATGATAGATGATAGACAATAGCCGTAGTAGGTGCATGTAACAAGATATTTAAATCCTACCCGATCCAGATGTGTTAGTCCCAAAATTCAGATAAATAGCATATATCACAACATATAATATAAGCATAACTAGGATGTGAAAGAACACTATGTAATAAATGGAACAATAACACTGATAGTGTAGAAGATGCCCCCAAATTTGTAAGGTCATTGGGTAAAAGTGAAGGTCCAACATCTATGATCATGTGGGATCCTGTGTATCTTGCATCATGCTCGCATACCTCGTGAAATGCATGTGTACAAAATATATAATATGCTATCTATCAAACCATGTGACAAACAACATATGTAAATTAGAAATTTGTAGATCAAGTCATGCTCAGTCATGCTTTTGTATTTTTGGGATATTTGAATGCTTCTTGTGTTTTTAAATTTTTTTGTAAAAGTGCTACCCTATGATGTGATCAAGAGGGTGAAAAGTGGAACCCATAAGTGTGGGAGTCTTGGACCTCGGTAGAATATTAGGCACAATAGGAGTAGTAGATGTGTCACTTTAAGCCGAGGCCATGGGACACACTTAGAAGGTTGATTTCCTTAGGAGTAGACCTAAGAGAAGGCTTCCGTAATATATGATATGTAGATATAACATGAGTAGGTTTAGTAGGCATTGTTGTAGGAACTGTTTCTATATTGGAAGAAGGAATAGGTGACATAATTGGTAAAGAAGTCTCATAAGGGATACCCTTGACTGTAACGACTTGATTGTAATGAATGTATTTAACACATTGATGGATAATAGAAGGAATAGCCCTAAGCTTATGAATCCAAGGGTATCCTAGAAGTATGTCACATGTCCCAAGAGCATCAGTAGCCAAAAAAGATGTAGCCACAACAACACATCCCACTGTAAGAGGGAGAACAATGTGTCCAATAGATTGATTAGAAGATTGTGCATTGAATTGTAGATGTTGCTTAGTGTAGCCCAAAGAAGTAAGCAATGTGAGAGTGCACATGTTGTGCCTAGAACCGCTATCAACCAATACTATATGGATAGGTTGTTGATCAACAAAAGCTTGAATAAAAGCATATGAGAAATACAATCATTATCAATTATGTCATCATCATCATATGTAATGAGAGGCTGAGGATGCACAGAAGAAGTAACTAACGAGAGAATCAAGTGGATGATCATATGCAGCTGGAGCTTACATGCATGATGCACCTCTGGTTTGCTCAGATTTAGAAATGTGACGATTAGGAAGTGGATCATTGAATATCTTGAACTTAGGATTTTGATTGATTTGAGGCTTAGATTGCTTAGGGTTAGAACTGAATTTGATAGCATTGGTATCATTCAGATGTTGAATAACATTATGAAGTTTGTAGCATTTGTTAGTGGAATGCCCAATACATCTATGGTAATCACAGCAGACCTTAGCATTAAAAGATTTAACTTGAGGCTAGCTCACATCCACCTTAGTAGGTGAAGGGAGAGATATAAGGTTACATTGAAACAACTTTTAAAGATTGCATGTGGCGGGAAAGGCAACCATGTGAATTGCCTTTGAGTAGGAACTTGCAGCTGAAATGTTGTAGGTTGAGATATGGCATTAACAATTGCTTTAGCTTCAGTTTTGTTATCATTGGTTTTGCCTTTGTAATTAGATTTGCCTTGGAACTTAGATGTAGATGCATTAGGTGGGGTAGACCCATACTTAAGTTTGTTCAATGCTAGAACTTGACCTTTTGTTATTTAAAGTATGACATAGCTCATCAAAGGATTGGAATTTGTCAAACATGATAGATTCTTGCACGAGAGATATGAGACTTCGAGTAAATAGATCTTGAACTTCATTATCTGCAAGTATATTGCTCATTTTGGGAAGCATCGT
The DNA here is from genome assembly GCA_018340775.1 of Taxus wallichiana var. yunnanensis. Classification (NCBI taxonomy): domain Eukaryota; kingdom Viridiplantae; phylum Streptophyta; class Pinopsida; order Cupressales; family Taxaceae; genus Taxus; species Taxus wallichiana. Next base: position 175,262,661 of record CM031239.1, on the reverse strand, counting down.
CTTGTAGCATAGGACATAATCACTAATTGGTTCATTGGAGCCTTGTTGCATTTTAGCCATTTGAGCATAGGAAACCTTATCACCAATGTTAATAGAGAAGTGTGTAAGAAATTGATTAGCCAATGGATTGAAAGCCCGCACCGATGGGATAAGTAGATAATAAAACCATTGCAAAACATAATCCTTAAGACTTCTAGGGAAGAGCTTAGTGAGAAATTTATCATTGTAAGCATAATCTAAGCAAACAACATGAAAAGAGTGAAGGTGTTGCTTGGGATCACCTTTACCCTCCTTGTAGACACCTAAATTCCGCTTTTGCAATCTTATTGCCAAAATGCACACAAATCACTCTCATTCTTGCCAATTCTGTTATAATTAGTGATCTTTGCTAATTAACTAATGTTTCTTACCACTTTAGCCAATTAACAATGCTTTGTTGATTGCATAACCCCTTTCGCATTCAGGATGCCACTTTACGGTGAATCGTAAGTCAAAATCCTCTTCAAAATAGACAATTAGCGTTTATTAGCTAATTAAGCCTATTTTGCCCTTGTTTTGGTCAATATACCCTAGTATTGACTCAAACCCCTCTTCCAACCACTCAAAATCACCCCATTCACCTCCACAACATCTCAAAGAAACTTCAAAAGTTTATCCTAGCCTCCTAGTTGACCCTAAGCGGTTGATTAAGGCTTCACACCTCTTAATCACTTGGTAATTCACTAATTGTGATTAGCAAGACCTAATCATGATTAACAATTCTAATCTAATTTGGGGCTTTTAGTCCCATATGCACTAAAATACAAGTTTCTCCCAAAGGGAAAACTATAAAAAGGGTGCACCTCATTCCTTTATACTTTACACCATGTTTTGATTTGCATCTCATATCATAAATATGATATATAACCAAGTTCAATCCTTGCTTAAAGCCTTCAATGAGGTTAGTAGATGGATATCCAAAATGACCAAGTAGTCATTTGGAGAGGCCATTTCACCTTGTTTGGAGTAAGCAACCATAACCATTCGATTGCCCTCTTAGGTCTATTTAGGCCCATGTTAGGTAATTCAAGCATATTAGTAGGCATGTTTAGTTAGATTTTGTATTGTTTTCATACTAGTTAGGCATTCTTTTAAGCTTCTATCTTAATGTTACATTCCTAGACTTAGAGCCCTAGCTAATTAGGTGGCAATGGTGTTAGCCTTCCTTGTTTAGCTTTGCAATTTGCTTGTGAAAGCTTAGGGTATCATCACTCCTAAATAGGAAGCTTGAGAGACATAAACACTAGGGGTAAAGGACAAAATGCCTTCTCAAGTGCAAGTGGATTATAAAGTAATTGATTAGAATCCATGATATTAGAAGCTCTAGATTTGAGATACTCGAGGGAACATGGGGTAGAGGGAGAATGCAAAGGCTCATGGGTGTACACGAGATATATAAGAACAAAGATGTGATAGTTGGGATAAGATTTGTAATCGGTTGAAAGGGGATAGTAGATGCCCCCATAGTTGTAGGTACTAGGAACAATAGATGTGGCAATAGTAGATGTAGGAGCAAGCATTTGAAAAGGAGGTTCTCCATGAGATTGTTGAGATCGACCATCATGGAAAACCTTAGAGGAAAAAAACACATGAAGAATCCTATCAAAGTTATGTGGATGTCGGCGAAGGTTGTGATAGAAAGAAGATAAGAGTTTAACTCGATCATGGTCAACATCATTAAGTTCATCAAAGTTGATTTCAATAGATCCGCCAGTGGGAACAAGATGTAATATCCCCTTTTGGGATATTAATTAAAATCTAAAAATCACTACTTGCAAAGGTAAACTTAGAAGACCAACCCTTCTAGGTTCACCTCAACTAACCCAGTGTTGGCTTCAATACCACCCAAATGGGGTTGGAGTGACCCAAGGTGATGGGTTTAGATGGGCTAACTAGTTGAAGATGACACTCCATAAACCATAATAAATTTGCAGTAATAAAATATTAATTAAAAAGCTCCAAAACCAACAGAACTTCAATAATTAATAACTTGCACCATACACTTCACATTTCAATGAAATCACTTGCAAATGAAAGCTAAAAATTAATGCTTTCCAACCAACTACAAATCTGATTTTTCTATCAATGACTACTACTTCAAAACAACCCTATAAAACTATGTGCAAGTCGACTAGGGTTAGGAAAATTAATTAAATATTTTCTAGCCTCGAAACCACCGCCAAACCCTTGGAATATTACTCTAAAAATCTGAAATATTACTCGAACAATTGCAAATTGAAAACTTGTCAATAAACCCTCTCAAAATAATATTATCAATGCCCAAGTAAGTCGATTTGACTTAAATAAATTCCAGCAGAGAATGTGAGCCAAAATATAATTAAAACGAGCACAATATGCCTTAAATTACATGCATAAATAGATCAGATTGAAACCCTCATTAAATCATCATGAAATCATACCAAAATACTCCATAACAAGTCGATTTGGGCTTACTAAAAATCTGGAATTAACAACATGCACTTGAGTATTTGAAACACCTCTAAATATGTCAAAAACACACCCCAACAAGTCGACTTTTTCAAGGAAAAACCAACAACATATAATAATAAAAAACCCTCAATAGCTTTCCCAAAACATGCAAATTAACTTTCTAAACAAGGCGCCTTTCATAGATCGAATAATAATATGCAAGAAACTTATCAAAAGAGCTTGAAAGGTTAACACACACTTCACACTATGGTGGTGTTAATAAACACCTTTTATTTTGTGATCATGAGTGGGCATACATCCCTCTTCAAGCATGAAGATAAGTTTCCAAAAACCGTCAACATGCAAAAAGGGTGCCCATCATCTCCTTTTATAGATTTGTCCTTGTGCAATCTCCAATGTTTTCCCTCATTTTTGGCGCCATCTTCTAAAGAAGAGATCTTTTAATTTTAAAATGGCCTGAAAGTCAAACTCCAATGCAAATGTTAATTTCCCAAAATAATATTTGAAAATAAAATACATGGGAGAATTAAATATAATAATTGATGCTCAATGTAAATCGACTTGTGCCAAATAAAGTCGATTTACCCTATAAATAATGATTAATTAATTCCAAAAGAAATCGACTTGCCTTCCATTTATTTATTTTTCTCCAAATAAATCGATTTATTTCAAATGATATTTAATTGGCCCATAATAAATCGATTTTCCCCTTTTTATTTTGATTTGCACAAAGTAAATAATAATTTAATTTTTAATTTCACATGCACAAATCGATTTTTCCCAATTTAATTTCCTTTTAATCCAAGGGTAGAGTGGATTAAAGGTCTCTAATATTTTTATTTCATTAATGTCTCAAAAAGGGGACATTACACAAGGTCAGCCGTGATTTTCAAGGGGACCTTGGCTAGAGTACAAATCTTGGTCACCATTATGGATATTCTTAGAACAAGAGATTCATCATGAATAGTAAGAGAGGAGGAATCCAAAGGATGCCTATGCATTTTAGATGTGTATGGGAGTTGATATGTTCAATTGGTGTATGATTAATTTGATTACTATGTTGGAAGGACATAAAAGAAAGGCATGCAAAAATCTAAAAGGAAACCCCGGGGTTTTGTAGTAGAAGACTTGATTTGGAATAGAGTGACCCAAGTCAAATAGGTGAAGGATTCGATCAATAAGCGGGTTCACCAAGTGATTCAACTCAAATTAGAATTGGAAAAACCCTAGATTGGATAGAGATCTTAGAGACTATTGTTCACCTGCAGATTAATAAATAAATGCTCCAACATTTAAATCGATAGTACATGTCAAATGATAAAAGTGAAATTGCATTCAATTAGGGCACATGCTAAATATAGTAAAATACAAGATGGGTGCGATTAGCTCTTTAACTAGTTTGGAAACTAATCTAGGTGTGACAAAGGGATGAACTAGCTGGAAATCTCCTGCAGATGCTTCATCTATGATTCTCGAAATTGCATTATTCTCAAGGATGAAACCATTTTGCAGAGATTGAACCATTTGGTGGTTTCGTCTTGCCGGACGTCGTGGTTTGGATGGCAAATGGAGCTTTGTAATTCCTAGGAGCTTTGCAAATGATTGGATGTGCCTCACTCAAATATTAGGTCTCGACAATGTGCAAAACTCTTATAAATCAATCACCTTGACCCGAAACCCTAATCTTACGTGAAAACCCTACAAAAAGATAAATGATTGGGTTGAAGTGCAATCAGTATATCGCAACGCGTTGGCACTACGTTGAAAAGGCCTCAAACCGCACGTAGTTCTCTACCTAGAGATGCGACATAATACTGTATGGATGCAATTATATTTGATAACTTGAACACTTGATTAGTGTTTTGTATTGACTTGGTGTGCTTGTGCTTGACTTGGGTTTATGGGCTCTTGATTTGGGAAGCTTGACTATTGGATCTAGTTTAGAGTGCTTTAGACTTGTGTAGGGGCTGGTCCTTATATTTGCTTTAAGAAAGTTTCGAAGAGCTTTGTTTGCCTTTTGTGTGATTTGTAATTAAAAATGCAAGGTGAGTGCTAGTAAGTGCTGGTGAGTAAATGAGCGTATTAGACTTGCTTATTTAGGGTTCTGTGGATATAATTTCGCATTAAGACCAACTTATAGTGGAGATGCTTTGACCCACAAAAGATATACAAATTGAGAAACCGATCGTTGGGTGTCCTTGGATGGAATGTTTTTGTAATGCCCCTTTCTGGGCTGAGCTGAAAGAAAAAGAGAAATAACACCAACCCAAATCAAAGCAAACTGAAATTTATAACAAGCTACAACAGTTTGAAATCTTATGACAACAAGAAAGAAATTGCAATTATTTACTTCCAATACCACTTGTACACCATCCAAAACATGTAGGGAACAATAATAATTATTTAGAGTAAGTACCAATTAAGAAATGAATTTTTAGAACCTTGGTCAAGTAAATTAATTTTGTGACAACAAATGAACCCACTTACAAAAATGGCTGGAAATAATGATTCCAAGGCCCAAAGTTCAATCAGAAATGTAATCAGCCTTATAAATTAGGAACAATCCAAATATCAACAAAGAAAGGAGTGCCGTGCCCTAGATGCCACCAAAACCCTCCACCATGCAAGTCGTTACCCTAGGAGAGTGTAATGTCCCCTTTTCCAATTGAAGACCTTTGGCCTATTTTGTCAACCCGACGGCCAAAGGAAAAATATAAGGGTGACTAAGTTTTATTTATTTTATTTGTATCGTGCAAAATATTAAATAAAATTATAATGCACATACAATAAAATAATAAAGCTTAATAAATTAATAAACTTAACTTTCAAATAGAACTTAGGAAAGTGCGATAAAATAAAAACACTTAATTAAAATGTACTTCCTAAGGGAGAATGTGATTTGGAATTCAAAGGTCACTTTCATGGGAAGTCCAAAGGTCACTTTGGGTCCCATTTCCTATATAAAGAAGAAGGCGATTTGCCTAGAGGCATGCAGAAATATTTTATAACATTTTCTCTTGCATGAAGCTTTAGCTTTTGCATTAAAATTCCAAGGACGAAACCCCTTGTGGATTTAATCTCTTGTGGACGAAAACCCCAAGAGTTGAGAGGGTTTTTCACTCAGAAATTCCCATTGATTGTAATCAGATTTTCAGAGTTATTTTCAGTCATTTCCAGCAGTGTATTTTGAGGGTATTTTGGAGAATAAATTGCAGCAGTCTTCTTCTATTGGATCGACCTAGTTTGGGACTGATTTGGCATGTTCTTTGAGGTATTTAAATCTGATTTCTATTGTCAAATCATCTGCAGATTTTTGTGAAGTGAAGCAAAGCATTTTTATAATTTTTAGAGGGTTTTCACAGTGGGTTTCAGACAGTTTTATAATCAGATTTCAGATCTGATTTTTGAGTGTTTGTGGCGTCAATAAAATCAGATCTTTGTATGTTTGAACTCATAAAATTAGTGGCAATCATTTGTGATAAAGAAATAATTGTTTGGAAGCCATTTATGTGTATTTTTCCATCAAACCCTAGTCGTCATTGTTGAAGATTTATTGCAGCAGTTAGGTTGATCTTGCATGGTCCTATATTTCATTTCCGAGTCTGATTTGGGCCATAGAAAAATCTGTTTTGCATACTATTGTTGTTACCTAACCTGTAAGTAATTGCATGCTAAGTGTTTGACGAAATGTCAAACGAGTCAAACTAGAAATTTGGATCAGATTTGGGGAAGGGATCTTTTAGAGAGGTTTTACAATGGGTTGGAAATGATGCATTCCAAGGAAAATCTGAATGTAATCACCAAGTGTGACCTCTGTGTGAGATCACCAATGAAGGAATGAGGGGTTTCGTACTCAAACCAAGTGCAAAGAGGGTTTCCGTTCTCAATTGCAAGAGAGAAAAAGTAGTTTTGTGCTCCAACTCCAAGAAAATGAATTCCAAAGCAAGCATGTTATTTTTCCATTCAAACGACCCCTTTAAATAGCTAGAGGTGGTACCAAAACCCAAATAGAATCCTCCCAAAGAGGACTGACCTCCTTGGAGACATAAGAGTTCTGTTTTTTTTATTTTTTTCAATGGCTTTTCACCTTTTTCCGAACCGACTCAACTTCTCTAAACTATATTAAAAATTACTTAAAATAATAAAAATCTACAAAAGCAACTGAAAATTATGACATTAAACACTTCCCTTGCTTTTTCCCTTTAAGCCCACAGGAAGTGGAATGGGCCTAAGGTCTTGAAACAAACTATCCTAGAGAAGGGGACATTATAGTCCTTCCTTCCAAAATTGCTTGCCCTCAAGCAATTGCAAACTCACATGCCCAAGTACCATCATGCCCAAGTGACGAAACATGTTGTAATGCTCAAGGAGCTTGGATCTTGTGCCTGTCAAATGAAAAAGATCTTGCCAAAACAAGCTCCTACACTTGTTGTCCCTCTTCCTATTAATGTTCTTAGGCAGCCTATGAAGTTTAAAAACTTCCCTGATGAAGAGATCAACCATCACCTCAAACTTGTCATCTTCGCTTTTACCTCTAAAAACAACATTAGCGAATTTATTCTTTGCATGTTCAACTGTGCTTAAAGCCCTCCAATCTGCTGTAATCTCAATTTTAGAGCAAAGAATTGATGAATAATCAACAGCTTGACAAGCTAACACAAACTCCAATGTGGCATCTTACTCTTCATTCCAATCTTGTCAACCATGGCGAGAGAACATCCTATATTCACCAATATGAATGCAACTGAAATAATGTGGTGGCTGCTAATGATGATGACAACAACATAAATGGTGGCAATTTGGCTCATAGCTGCCTTGGCGGCTGTCATAAAAAATGTCTTCAGCTGAAACTTCTTTCCAACCTTTTTCATCAAGGATTTTTCCTTAATTTGTGCAAACTTACAACTGTCCTTAGCTGGTAACAACAGTCCTATACATTATTTTCATGACCAGCAACATAAAAAAATACAGCAAGCACCAAAGTGGAATTTCCTTGCAAAAATCAACAATTTGGGCAATGTAGGGGCTGAAACAGCCATACAAGTACTGAAAATACCATACTAGCCATCACCAATCGGATAGAACTCCTCATGTGTGAAGGAACTTGTAAACTCCTTTGTATTACCTTTGTTGTTGTTATGCTATCATCTTGTTTCACCTTGTTGCCTTGCTTCTCATATATGTGAATATGCTGGTTTGAATCACACTTATGTTTTTCTTTTCCTCTTCTCCATTCTTGACCTGCACAAAGAACAAACACATTAAAGAAAACAAGAGCTTCCACCAACATTCTGACAACCTCTCCATCATGCCTCATAGGCATGTTATTCAACTCTCTTCCCATGCTTGCATCTCTTTCATAATTCCTGTCCCTAAGATGGACTTCCAAGGGTCCATTCTTGCTGCCCCAAGCATGGCTGTAGCTGTACCATTGCAATTTCTCATTCAAAATCAGCATTGTGGTGGCTAGAAACTCTTCTAAAACAACGGCAAACAATCCCTCATTGATGGTAGGTAGAAAATCCTTCCACCTTGTGACTGAAAACACTTTTGTGATTGTCATAAAAAGTGTTAAGGGGTTGGTTCTGATGCGGACAACAGCAAAAAAAATAGGATAACAGCTGTCATACTTCAAATTCTTCACAAAATTCAGAAATGACAGTGATATAGGGGTTGGAATCAACCATATAGTGACTGAAAATGCTTCAACATCAACAAAAACTGAAGATTACTCCAATGTATGGCTGAGACTACTTGTATGGCTGCAAGTACAATGTTGGGCAAGCTGAAAAAAGAGGAACAACAATCCTAAAATAGGAAACAACTCCCTTACCAACAAATTTTTGATTGTAGCTCGATCTCCAATCAGCCCTTGAGGAATGACAACCCATGTTCAACTCCATGGCATGTTGCACCCCACTATCTGCTAGCAGTCCTTGAGTTGTATTATTGAGCACCAAACTACGTTGTATGGGAAGCATTTGAAAATCAACATAAAGATCATGTGGCTTATCCATTTTCCACATCAAGCATCTCGCTGCCCCAGCAACAATGACTTTCTTCATAGTTTTGTCCTCAAGTGTAGGACTCGGCTCCAAGGAATGGTCTATGGATCGTGAGCATTGATTCTCCACATCTTCGTTAGAATGCATGACATACTTTATAGGGCTCCTTGGAAACCTCTTTTCTAGCCACATGCATGAGATAAAGAATTTTTAAAAATAGTGACATTGAACTCCTCAAAGACCTTACCCTTCTTGTATCTCAAAAGATCACCCGGATCCCAAACTCTCATGTTCACACAATTTGGAACTTGTATGAACAGATCTATGTGCCCTTTGCCACTCAAAGTGTTCTTCACTCTATCACCATTTCCACTATGTTGTCCATGATGACCACACATCTGAAATGACTTAGTAGGAAGCAACAAATCCACAACACTTTCATACCTTTGGTTGTCCTCAACTTGTTCACCTTCCTTTGCCGAATGAAGCTTGGTTGAGATATCTTCAGCATCCCCAACCTTGTGACTCAAAATTTTTGGGTTAGGATCAACATTCTTCTTCACCTTGAACTCTTCACATTCAACAAATGAATCTTGTTGACACATGCAAACATTAGAAGTCAATAAAACATCTTCATGATTCTTGCTAAAGTCATGAACACAATCAATTTGCTTCCCATAGGTTGCTGTTTTGAAAATTCCAGCAAACTTGAAAATCAACATTAGCAACCGGTAAAGCCCTTTTTCATGTTCATGCCCCTCAACATGGTCTTCTTGGAACTCCACCCCAAAACCTTCTTGCAGATCTGATTTTTCTTTCTTCGGTTCATGCCCCATGATTTCTTCCTCTCTCCTCATCACTAAGGGAGAACTCTTTAAATCACTCTCAAAAGGTAATGACTCAAACTTTGCAATGTTAGGAAGATTGACCGGATCACTTCAATTTTGGAGACTTGGCATTCAACATGTACTGCATGTTCTTCCTTTACATTATTAATGCAAACACCTTGTTTATCACAAGTCATACTTTTTTCTGCTTTCTCTTCTTTCTTTTTAAGCCTTTTGTCTCTGTTTTCTTGGAAAATTTCCAAGTGTTCTTCAAAAGTAACATTGGCTTTGTAATTGATGGGCTTTTGATCATAATCATCAAAAGCAAGAAGCTTGCACTCACTCTGTCACACTGCTCTTCTAACTTCTTTGAATAGGATCTTTGTTTCTAAATGAATTTAGAGCTTGGAAACTGATAGCAAACTGTTTCAATAACTGATCCTTGAAATTTGGGCTCTCTAAACATGCTTCTTCTTCCTTCAACCTTCTTTTTAACCTTTCTAATTGTATCACCACCGATTGAATGGGATCTATCTTTTCTTTCTTGGGTAAGAACTTAGGTTGCCAATCCATGTTCTCTCTCCTAAGTTCCCTTTCACTCATGTGTCCATTGTAGATTTGCCTCAAATGTTAGCTTTCAACCTTGTAGGCTGGGAAGATCAATGCTCTGATACCACTGTAATGCCCCTTTCCGGCTAAGCTGAAAGAAGGAGAAATGGCACCAACCCAAATCAATGCAAACTGAAATTTATAACAGCAAGCTACAACAGTCTGAAATCTTATGACAGCAAGAAAGAAATTGCAATTATTTACTTCCAATACCACTTTTACACCATCCAAAGCATGTAGGGAACAATAATAATTATTTAGAGCAAGTACCAACCAAGAAATGAATTTTTAAAACCCTGGCTGAAGTATAATAATTAATTTTGTGACAACAGCGAACCCACTTACAAAAATGGCTGGAAATAATGATTCCTAGGCCCAAAGTTCAATCCGTAAAATGTAATCAGCCTTATAAATTAGGAACAATCCAAATATCAACAAAGAAAGGAGTGTCGTGCCCTAGATACCACCAAAACCCTCCACCATGCAAGTCGCTACCCTAGGAGAGGGTTTACAATGGCTGGAAATGGCGTGTTCCAAGGAAAATCTGAATGTAATCACCAAGTGTGACCTCCGTGTGAGATCACCAATGAAGGAATGAGGGTTTCGTCCTCAAACCAAGTGCAAAGAGGGTTTCCGTCCTCAATTGCAAGAGAGAGAAAGCAATTTCATGCTCCAACTCCAAGAAAATGAATTCCAAAGCAAGCATGTCCTTTTTCCATCCAAGCAACCCCTTTAAATAGCTAGAGGTGGCGCCAAAACCCAAATAGAATCCTCCCAAAGAGGACTGACCTCCTTGGAGACATAAGAGTTCCCTTTTTCTTTTATTTTTCAAATGGCTTTTCACCTTTTTTGAACCGACTTGACTTCTCTAAACTATAATTAGAAAATTACTTAAAATAATAAAAATCTACAAAAGCAACTGAAAATTATGACATTAAACACTTCCCTTTCTTTTTCCTTTAAGCCCATACAAAGTGGAATGGGCCTAAGGTCTTCAAACGAACATTCTTGGAGAAGGGAACATTATAGTTTTGCACAAGATTGTACTATTGTATAGTTTGGTCTAGAAGAGAGATATTATACTGTGAAGTTTTGTGCACAATAATCAAAAGAAATGGCTCGCTTGTGACTAATATGAGCAATTTTATAAGTGGCGGAGTAGTGCAATAAGGATAGCAAGTCTTGCAATAGTACTTAGGATGGGCTAAGATATAGCAATTAAGCTCGGAATAGGTGCACAAGTCATGGCCAAAGGGATTAAGTCAATACTGACATTATCAAGTGCTAAATTACCAAATTTAGGTGTCCTCGCTTTGATCCTGTTGGCTTCAAATGTTCAATCATAAATTTCTACTTCTGCGCATCTTTCATTAGTTAAGCCAAGTTCTCATAGCATATTTCTTTCACACGACCTTGATGTTTAATCAATTGTAGTGTAGTGTCTATAACCAGCCATTGGCCTAGTAAACATGCTTTTACCTCTTTTGGTAGTGGGATTCAAGTGCCACTCTTCAAGGTTAATAGGCTCCTTTTAGAGGCACCTTTCCTGTTCATCCTTTTTTTTTTGCTCCCAATTCTATGTAATTTTTCTCTCTTCATGTTCTTGATTCACCTCGGAATCTTTGTGTCTTCTAGGTTCTCCTACAAGTGCCGTGTAAATTTAGCTTCAATATTCTCGGCAAATATGTAATATCCCCTTCCCAATCGAAGACCCTTAGCCTATTTTGTCTACCCGACGGCTAAGGGAAGAAAATAAGGGTGACTTAAGTTTTATTATTTTATTATAAAGTGCAAAAATAAATAAAACATTATAAAAACACTTATAATAAAGTAATGGACTTAATAATAAAATAGACATAGAAAAGTGAACCATAGATAAAGCACTTAGCTAAAATTGTATTTCTCAAGGAAAAGTGCGACTAGCCTTAGGGGCAATAGAAAAAGGAAAAAAAGGTAAAAAGCTCATGTGTCAAAGTTTATCCCCTCTAGAAAATGCGACTTGGCCTAGAAAGGATGGAGGGTGGAAAGTGCATAGAAAAAATCATTGTGTTGATTGGATATTTTGGAGGTTGTTTTGGGTCTCTTCTTTCTTTATAAGGAGAAGTCGACTTGAAGGAGAGCATGCCATGATCATTTTATAATTTCTGATTTGTGTTGAAGCTTGGAGCTTTTGCCAAAAATATTCCAAGGACGAAAAACCCTTAGGAATTTCCTCTAGAGGACGAAAACCCTCTTAGAGAATGTGAGGGATCTCTACACAAGGGATTCTATTGTGCTTGCAAGGATATTTCAGTTATTTCCAGCAGTAGTTGAAGGGATTTTTGCAGATTTCTACAAGGGTTTGAAGAATAAAATTGCAGCAGTTGTATGTTCATTGTGCAAGGAAGAGCTACCTACCTTTTGGCTGATTTACGTGTTTTTCAAGGATATTCAGGTCTGATTTATGCTGCCATCTGTTAATCTGATTTTTATGAATTAAAGCAACCAGTTTTTAGTATTTTTCCAGCCCAAAACCCTAGGGGCGAGTTGGTGTTTTGGCTGTTTAGGGCACTTATGGTGGTCATTTGCATGAATGGGTAACATCATTGCATTCTCCTTATGAATCCGTGCATAGTTTATTTGTGTGGATCGAGCATTTTTGAGAGAGTTATGAATTTTGGAAGTTGCCATAATTTTCTCAGAGATTGGGGTTTCAAAATAAATTTATTTCATCCTTGTTTGCATCAGAAACATGTATATTCATGCACATAGTTCAAAAAATCGTTATCGGCAATTAATCGGCAAACCAAATTTTGACTCGGAAATCGGGAATCGACAATTTATCGTCATTAATCGGCAACTTTATCGCTACTTTTAATAACATTTAAATTCATAAAATAAACTTAAATTAAATGTAAAAACATTGTTATGACTATAGAATACATACTTTATGGACGACTTTATCGTTATACAATATACTATTATAAATTTATAGTGTATACTTAACGGGTAACTATACATTTATATTAGTGTATACCGATTGTATACTATTATAATAAATGTATATTTTATAAATTTATCAACAAGTTATAAATTATATAAAAATATCATTGTGTTCTCTCGTTAACAATGGGTATATTACTATTACTATTACGAATTATTATTATTATTGTTATGTTATATATCATTGTTAAAAACTTAAATGTTATAAATTATGATTTGTTTATAATAGTAATATATATTATAGTATAAATTATAACACTTATATAATTACTATTATAAATTATAGTATATAGTTACTAGTATATACAAAACGAATTAATCATTACTTATAGATTTTAATATTTTATTCACCGTACGGTATACGAATTAGTGTATATTGTACATTGTATACTCTTGAAAATATTTAAAAAAAAGCTAAATTACTTTGGGGGGACGGCGGGACGGGGTTTCCGGGACGGCAAAAAATTTCTAAATTTTGGGGACGGACGGCGGGGGGACGGCTGATTAAAAAATATATAAATATTTAAAATAAAAAGATATAGTGACTAAATTATATAAATAAGCTGAAATAAAACCATTTGAGATTTAAATAAGGTGAAACTTGAACTCATAAACATCAAATACACTATAAACTTTAAAGTCTAATATCAATATGTTAAACAGTTAATGTCATAAATTGAAAATTCATAATACATATTTGAATTTTGATTCTTGAATATGAGACAAGCTGAAATTTGAAATTTCAAATAACCATTCTAAAATACGATTGATCAAGTGACAATAGCTAATATTCATATCATTAATCTCATAGCCAAATACACCAACAATTGTCTATTGTCAATATTACAAAAAAAGAGGACAACTACAAGTATCAGCCTAAAAATCAGAATCTCCATCTGAAGCAATATCCATGAACTCCTCCTCGCTGGTACTAGTATCCTCGTCCTCAAAGGTAAGCCCAATCAATCCTCGCTGCACAGTGTTGTCCTCTTCAACCTGCCTCGGCTCCTCGGGATCTACATCCCACCGTAATGCTGGAGTCTGCTTGTACTCAGGTGTCTTCATGCGATCTATAAGACGCAAAGCACTATGTACAGCTACAAGCTTCTCCGCTCTCGCAGAGGTAAGCCTATTCCTCTTAACAGAGTGTATCCAACCATACGTAGACCAGTTCCTCTCAGAGGCAGAGGAGCTAGAAACCTGGGAAAGGAGGCGAATGGCAAGTGGTCGCAGCAATCCCGAAGCCCATACGCGCCACCAACTCACCGGGTTTCTCCCGTGCTAATGCTACCCTCGTCTGCTCTTTGCCGATGTTTTGTACCCATCGAGTTCAAGTGAAGTCAAGCCACTCCATTCTCGATCCGTGAAGCCTCTTGTGGAGTGTACATTTTTTTAAAAGCCTTCATAAGGCCCTTCTTCACCTCATCATCATCCAATGGGACAACTCGCCTCGGCCTCTCGCACATACCATTTGGGATTTAGTGCATACGCAGCCATATGAAGAGGAGTGTTCAACTTCTCCCATCTCCGCCGAATAATGGGTCAGTATATGTTCATTATAGAACTCCAAAGTGGGGTCCTCACCCGAATAGCTGCCTTCATTTGCCCAAGCATGCTTTCAATGCACTCGTAGATCTCACCAAGATTGGGGCTGTTAGAATCCCCATATTTGATGACACTAAAATCGGAGCTATAATTGATATGATGTATTTCATATCAACCCAAAATGTTTCCCGCAACACCACTTCCTTCACTCTTTTCCTCGATCCGCCTCGACTCACGCCACCTAGTCCAATCCCGTGTCATAATCATAATTGCAGGGGCTCCTGCGCAACTCTGACATCCTCTCCAACAAAATAAAATAGGATGCAAAGCGGTGTCAATTGGTTTCAAAATTCCTTCTTCGAAAAATTTCAAAAAGTGCCAATGATGTGTGGTGATTGCATATGAACTTCTGCACATCTCTGGCATCACTCACTATCTGGTTAACCCACTGAATCTTCCCTATGTCTTTCAGTGCATTGTTCATGGCATGCACACAACATGGAGTCCAATAAATATGCCTATATTCCCGCTCCACTAGCTTGCCTGCTGCTCTGCACACATAAGCTGCATCTGTGATAACCTGTACAACATTTGAAGGTCCAACCTCCTCAATGGCATCCTTCAAAATCAAACCAAACTCAAGATCTTTTCGCTTCCTGCAACAATCAATTGCTCTCAAGAAGTACGGTCCATTTTTGCAAGAGACAATGATATTGATGAGAGGACGGTGTCTAATATCCGTCCACCCATCCATGATAATGCTGCATCCATGTGACACCCATGTCACCTTCATCTCCTCCATCAATAAATTAACCTTGGAATAGTTTCTATCCAAGATTGCTGTCCTGAGTTTTGTGTCTCCAGTGAGGCACATAACTTGTCCTCAGAATTCCAACCTTAGCCATAGCCTCCTCAGTAATAAGGAGAGCGAGCAGCATTAAATGGAATCCCAAAGAAGATAGAAAAATTTCCCAATAGCATCATCCGCCTCTTCCCTTGCCTTTGAATCAAACATGTCAATAATCGAATTTGGGGCTGCCCCCACGCCTTTCTCTTCCTCTCGCTTCCACTTCGACACTTCAAAACTAGAACCAGCCGTAGTATTAGTAAAGTTTGCACACCCTATGAGTGCTCAATGGAGTAGAGCCGTAGAACCACGAACTTCTCGGCACATTGCCCGTGGTATTTCCATGGAAGATTCTCACCATCTCACTCTCTGCTCTAGTGAAAGACCCTTACAAGTGCCAACCCCCTTCCCGTAAGATGCAACAAGTGTGCATTGTCCTAGTGATACTACCATGCCAAGTCAAGCTGCACATATGTTGCACTTCCATACTTTGCTCCCCTCCGCACTTGGGGTTATCAATTATTTGGGCAAATTGTCGCAATGGCTTCTTCTTATCAAATGGTCCAATGGCAAATTTGGACAACATTTGAGATGGGCAATTGGTAAAGACTACCACCGAACTACCAAATTCGCCGCTGCCACTACATTTTGTGCCCCTTCTTCACTCTCCCCATCAGGGCATCACCAACTCTTCCACGGCCACCTATCTCAACTTCCCGTTCAACCCTCTCCTGCTCTGATTCATGCTCTGATTCATACTCATACTCAGTCTCAGTAGAAGAACTCATGGTGATGATTGCTGCAATGAATTAAAAACAACCATAACTATATGATTGATTGATTATGTAATGAATTAATTTTAAAAAAAACGCAGCCATTTAAAATTTAAAATTTAAAATTTTACAACCAAACCCTAGCCTCTAGGGCTTATGCAAGATGCATTTTTTTAAATCCCACAAACTAGATGCATGATTGCATTATGAATGTAGATGCAAATGCTAAAAAACAACCCCTAAAAAATGCAAAAAAAATCTAAATTTTAAACTAGAAATAAAAATGTAATTAAAAAAAAAAATGTAACCATTTACATTGTAGTTTGTATAACCAAACCCTATGCAATTGCAATATGCATTTTTAAAAATCCTACAAACTATATGGCATTGGCATATGCATGATTACATTGTGAATGTAGATGCAAATGCTAAAAAACAGCCCCTAACAAATGCAAATATAATCTAGATTCTAAATTTAAAAAAAAAAAACTTTAACATGTATTGTAAGCAAATAAAATTATAAATACCTCTTGCTCCCTCTTGCTCTTGCTCTTGCTCTTGCTCTTGCTCTTCCTCTTGCTCTTCCTCTTGCCCTTGCTCTCACTCTTGCTCTTCTTCTTGCTCTTGCTCTTGCTCTCACTCTTGCTCTTGCTCTTGCTTGGTGTGAATATGAAATGAGCCCATATTGTTAATTTATAACATAAAATAGCACTTTTAGGGTTAGGGTTAGGTTAGGGATGTCACTTTTATGTTATTAGAAATATACAATAAAAAAAAAAAGTGTTTTAATGTCTAAAAAGTATGTTTTTTTTTTAAAAAGTGCGCAGAAGCCGCGGGGATTTGCGGGGGACGCCTCGACGCCCCGGAAGTTCCCGGGGGCGCCCAGACGCCCCCCGCCCCCAGCCGTCCCCAACGTCCCCGGACGCCAACCTTCCTCGCTCGTCCCCGGCGTTCGCCACTCCCGCCAGAATAGGAAACGTGGGGGAAACGTTTCCCCCACGTCCCCGCGTCCCCAGGGCGTCCGGGACGTCCCGGACGTGTAGAAAAGGGGGACGCGCCCCAGCGTAACACCGAAAAAAAAAAAAGAAATATATGGTTACTCGTATACAAATTTATAGAGGGCTAGGGCCACAAACTCGACACTTCACAAATCGCGATTTTTAGAAAGATTAATCGTTTTACTTGCCCTAAACGATTAATCGCGATTATCGGCGATTAATGGCGATTTTTAATACGAGTTCATGCATATTCTGGCTTTATAAATAGATGAAATCAGATTGGAGTGGTGAAAGTATAATTTATTGGCTGATTTGTATGAGTTTCTTGCTATGCCCTAGTCACATTTTTCCATTAAAATTCAGATCTGCATAGTAACAGCTTTTATATATTTTTCATAACATGTATTTCGAGGTTGGGGTTTGCCTAAAATCCATCTAGGGCAAAAAATGTCCATTTGGGGACATTACAAAATACCTTGGAACTTTTTTCCTTTGTCCCTTCTTACATTTTCATTTAGAGTCATCACTCCTAGCTTTGATCCAATTTGCTTCACATATCCAAACTTGGATTCCTTGTTCTGCTTCATACCTTTCACTCTTGTGGCCAAGTTCTCTTAGCTTATTTCATTTGCTTGACCTCGATATTCAAATTTCAATCAACTGTAGTGTGTTGTATCTGTAACCAGCTATTAAATTGTGATCTTCTCTGATGATAGCTGCACTGACATTGTAAACAAACCTTCTATCGCTTGTTCCAGTGGGATCCAAGTACAACTCTTCAAGGTCGATTAGCTCTTCCTAGAGACACCTTTCCCATTCATCCAATTTTTCTCGCTTCCAATATCTACCGAATTCATTTTTCTCTGTTACATCCTTGATCCAATCCTAAATCTGTCTTACAGATTTTCTTGCAAGTTCTGCCTAAATTTACCTTCAAGACTGTCCACAAAAAATTTGAATGTTGCCTTCACTTTTCCCCTTTCATCTCCCACCATTGACAAGGCTTGTGAATCAGAACCCTAAAAATGCACCTATAAATTATGCACGAACAAAGCCTAGGATAAATGTGTAAGGAGATAATGAAATGTCAATAGAGCCGTATCCTTGCATCTCACCACCAGATGCAAGCAAGACAATGCTCCAATGCAGTGAAATTCCTCCTGACATCAATATTGATTATGGTATTTTTTTTTCCATCAAAATCCCATACCTGAGATTTGGTGGGAGCAATTTCATGAATTTCACGAGGCATATTCCACTTATTTGCTGTATCACTGCAGGTGATTCACAGACAACATGTCATTATGCTTCTGATTATATTGAGTCAGATAAATCTCAATATTAACCATGTTAACACCTTAGCTCATGGATGTCTTTGTTGATCAAATTATCAAGTTCTTCAGTCATAGCAATATTAATTGCTAAACAGACTTGGTTGATAAAAACTAATTTAGCCCTCAATCTGTCTCCGTGATTGTTACAAGTCAGCCAGTTTATTTTCAATTCCTAGGAGTAAGAACTAGTATGGAGGAAGTTTGGGCACCTTGGGCTTCATCCATTTTGCCACGAGTTTCCCTTTAAGGGAGCAATATTTACTCTGCCTGGTGCATAGCAGTCATATCCATGCTGGATCTCCCTTTGCTTGAATTGTTTTAAGGTTCCCATCCAAGGCCTTTTTGATGCGTAGGAAGTCTTAATGAGAAAAAGCAATATATTTTCTCTTTTCATTCCTTAAGAACCTGCTTCATCTTGTCTATGGTTCAGTGTGGTGGTTCCCTGAAAGTTAAAACTTTGTGAACTTGTTGGGGGTGGAATCCAATCTGACTCTCATTTGGATGTATTATTGGTTGTAAAATCTTTATCATGGATGTTCATCGTCAGTGTTCCAAGAATTTTCTTTCCTACCTTTGGACATCTTCACATTCATCCTCAATGTACAAAGCTTCCTTCATTTATTTATAGCTGATTCCGTTTTCAGCAAAATTTTCCATATTGCATTTTCCATTGTGAAAGATTCTCCTGTTTTGTTCAAGCCATCTGAAAAATGAGAGAACCTTGGAATTAAAAGGAGAGCTTCTAATTATTAATTAGGTTCCCCTTTTTGAATCTATAAAGATCCAATTGACCTACTTCTGACATGAAACATATGCTCAAACTCTCCAAGATGAGGAGCAATTAAAAGAAGGTAACAGCTATCTTCATCATCTTGCATATAAGACACAAGGACCAATAAAATTCCCTCATGCAAAGGCGAACTCAAGAGAGGATCTTGTTGTGTGTTGGAAGTTAAAGAAAAATAATGGCTTTTTGCCAAGAGTTGTTGATCTAGATTTTAGCCTAAACATGATGTAGATCTTCTGCATGGTGAGAATTAAAAGATTTATAACTCATAGAAAGAGTGTTCACCTTTACTAACCGTTGCCACTACAGTTGATCTCACACCACACAGAGGTTTCTACATTTTTTTGTCTTCACGAGTGTAGGAGCAATTTGAATAGCACATTTGATGATTGAGGAATTAATGTTCTTTTTTTGCTAATGGTAAATATTGTATTATATTGTCAAAAGACCAATAATAACAATTTTGTTTAAAATCGAGCAGCCATGCATGTCAGGGTGGCTATGGTGCTACTACTCGCATCAGAATCCTTGTAATACTTATGAAATCAAAATCTCCTATACATAGCCTAGCCTTGTCTATTAGGTTTGTTAATCAAAAAGAAAAGAGAACATTAAGAACCTGATCATTCCTGCTTACAAAATGTGTAATACTGCACCTCCATCAGCTGCTCTTGGACCTTCTTCATTCCCTACTCCTGATCGGCTGTAATTCGTTGATCGTCTCCAAGTCTGCTCTCCATTTGGGCCATTCCATCATCAATCTGAGTGAAAATTTGATCTTGGAAAGCTGGCATAGTACGGACCATGCCATTGACAATCCCCTGCTATCCTTTCGTTATTGGCACTGAAAAGCTCTTTTAACGTGGCCCTCCATGTTTCCATTAATGGTGTTGGAGGCCATGGTAATACTCCCAACCACATTTGCTAGAATAGTCTAAACCACCCCCAAATGACAGTGCAGCCTGTCTTCCATGCTCCTTCAATCCTTGGTCATCCTAGCATCATGACTGTTTTTCAGCACAGGGTGCCCAAATATGCCCTGTCACGATTTTACGGCAGGCATTTCTGCAATCATAATTTTCAACTCCTTTTTCACAGTCCTTATCTTCCGCTCCCTGATCCACAATTACATTACGAACCCTGCAGGAGTGTACTCTGCAGAGTAGTTGGCTACCGTGCTAGCTTTTTTTTCCTCCCAAAATTTCAGCATAAACAATTCAACAATATAACTGGCAAAAAGAATGACCCATTGTCAATTTATAATAGGGCCCATAATCATTAGTAGTGCAATAAATCAGTACAGGTTGCTTCTTATAATTGTGGAGGGACTCAAGTCCCATTGTACCTTATCAAGGCAGAAATGCAGATGACCTCACAGGCAAAGATCAGCTCCTGCATGAGATTCATCTTGTGTTTCATTATTAAGCTCTCACCATTTAATATGGGATTGTATAGGGGTTGAAATCTGAAACCCTGCTAGCTGTTCCTAAAAACCGTGGAATGTCATGTCACTGCTGATAAGACAATAGCAACTGCTGCTTGCATGACCAGAATCCTGTCCTAATTTGGCTGAAGCTGCCCAACTGCTCCCATGTTGTTGGTGTGAGTCTCTCTTTTCCTTTATGAACCTATTGTGTGTGCTCATATCTTCCATCCTCGACGTGGGACCAAATGCCAACACAATCTTCTGCAATGCTTCTCCACTTGGAAAATAAGGATCCTTAATTCTGAAATGAGCTTTGCCCCAAGTTAGGGTATTCTCTTTTTCCTGATGGGAAGTAATATGTATCCCTGATATAAGAGGTGTGTGAGTCGAGTACATTGTCCTTATCCTTATCTGAATTTCATCAGTGATTGGCTGGATTCTGCAATGCAAATGAAAGCTTTATTAAAAATGAGAGTTATTTACAAAAAGGTAGTAATATCTGTGAAGAGATGTTTTCCTACAAAACTACTTTGCTCCCTTTTGGGTGAAGCACCTCAATATGCACAACCAAGGACTTCGTGAAATGAAGATACTCAAACAAGAAAATATGTATTCTGCCTTGGGAATCCAAAAAGTCATCTGTTATGGATGGATAAGAACAAATTGGGTTGGCAGATAAGGACAAACGGAATCGGTAGGTATACCCACACATATCTTGATCAGCTCTCCAAGCTGCAGATGGATCATATCTCCAAATCCATCTTTTGGTTCTTAAATAATTCCTTTGCCTTCATCTGATATTGCCTTTAAATCGCTCTAACTCCCATGCCATGAAATAATATTTTTGAGTCTAATGTGTGGGATACATTAACAATACATTTGAGGCTTTAATTGCATTCTATTATATGGTTTTGCTTCACCAAGGGAGACCTTATGTTCATGAACCATATTTAGTGAATGGAATATAATTTTACATTAAAAGCAATGCACAAAATACATTGTACTTTATCATTTTCTGTAGAGTCGTCCCAGTGTTATCTCTCTCTCTCTCTCTCTCTCTCTAATTGATTGGTAAATGGGGGTTGTAACTGGACCCCAACCCATAAAAAGAGCTAAAAAAATTAAAAAATGTCAAAAAAGCAGGGTGACGACAAAAAGAAAGGCAGTTTTCAATTGCATCTTCCATAAACATGTAGAGGATCAACTATAAGCAAAAAATAATAGAGAATTACTACTTGAAACCAATCTCGGACAAAGTAAGACTACTCAATGCGACCATCCATCTATTGTCGCCGACTCCCCACTACATCCATCTTCAACAATTACCATTGCATCCATCCATCACCTCAGCAAACCAACTATACGTGAAGCAACATTCACATCTAGAGGACTAGAGAGAAGCAATTGTCCATTACACATTAATTAAATTACTGGCCTACACAGGCTTATGGGCACGGAGGCCAATTTTGATCCACCCATGGATCTTTTTATGTTGCTAGAGTGATCACAAAAAGAAAGGCAAGTTTCAATTGCATCTTCCATAAACAGATGTAAAGCATCACTTATGAAATAACAGAAAATTAATAAAGAATTGCTATTTGAATCCAATCTTTCAACGAAGTAAGACCACCTAATGTGACCATCCATCTACCATAGCCACTGCATCTGCCTTCAACAATTACCATTACATCTGTCCTTCACTCTGAGAAAACCAACTATATGTGAAACAACATTTACGTATAGAGGACTAGAGAGTGTAGTACCTGAAATTTGGTCCTGTAGCACTTGGCAATAATACTTGACATTTATTGCAACATTACCCTAGCTACACATTTATTGACTAATCTTGAAGCTTCCTACTCAATTCTACACTATGAGTCCCACTAGGTAATGATTTGATCTTCAGCATAGCACTAAAGGAATCGATGCACCTTATACATAACACATCTTCAGACCCTTTGCAATCCATCTCTTGTCTTAGATCAGGTTCCAGATTAAGTTTGGATGGGTTAGTGGGCCTAGGACATGTTTGGTTGACGAATCTGTCCCTAGGCCAACAAACATGTCCTTGTACCTACAACGGTCATATTTTCAAATGCACAAGTTACCTTAGTTGGCTTAGGGTTGGTTGAGCAAGAAATCATTTACACAAGTCATCTATATAAACATGCACACCCTAACTCATTAGGGGCATCTAGGAATCCCATATCTAAGCATACTCTAAGAAGGTAGTCGTGTTAATTATTGAAGCATCTCTCATTTGGAGCACATTACATCAAAGCTACACAAATTTGAACACATCTATCATTGCTGCCCTAGATCACATCTATACACTAAAATCAAGCCAGGTGTCATTTCCAAGTTTTGCAGGCTGAATTAGGGCTCCATCTTTATTTGCACTTTCTAACCTCCACTCCACCATAGGACTTGGAGAACTATGTGTGGCTTGATCCTGCTTTGGTGTATTGGTACATAGTGCAACACTCATTGTGTTAGTAGGGGCACGATGAGGTCATTTTAGCGCATATTATGAAATACACCCTTGCAAGTCAACAAGGCCTTGGAGACAAAATTAGTCACATATAGGTAAAGAAGATTCACTGCAGAGCTCTAGACACAAAAACACATCTAGAGACAAGTGAAGCAGGTCGAAGATGCAGATTGTGGACCGTAGTAGCAGAGGACACATTCATTAGGCCTAGGACACATTCGTCTAGCAAACCTATCCATAGATGAATGTATGTGTCCAATTAGTTTCAAGCTTCCAGATTTCACAGGCAGATTTACAACACCCTGCGCAACATCTTCTAGTCTCAAATCATAGTCACACAGTCTAAGCCTGATTCGGGGTAAATATGTTCCAAACCCTAACCCTAACCTTGATTTTTGTTATCTACTTTCTAGAATTGTGCTGATCGAATATATCACATAAATCTAAAACTGTCAATTCTGTATTTGCTATTTTGGAATTATTTTAATAAACATTTTGCAATGTCCTAATTAGATAAACCCTAGTTTTGATATTACAGAGAAGCAACTGTCCATTACATATTAATTAAATTACTGTTCTACTTATAGGCTTATGGACACGGAGGCCCATTGTGATCCGCCTATAGATCTTTTTATGTTTGCTTGGGGAATTTCCATCCCAGCTTTGTTTTTTAAAAAATTCCTCCATAACATGTAGTTTCCTTGCTTCTATTGCCTTTTTCATTTTTTTTTGCTCCAGACTTTCGACCTCTTTTTTTATCAGGCCTACATTAGGCTTCTTCTTTTGACATTCTGTGTGTTACAGCTAGAATCACCCTACCCAAAGTTTCATGCAATGGTTCCTCGTGATCATCTTGAAGATCCATATTGTCCTCAGTACTCATACATTCTTTCAGCTCAAAAGGTGTCTCCTTTGTAGTTAGAATTAATTGCTCTAATTCTACGTTGGAATGCATTGTGTTTTTCAACTTTTTCCCAATGAGGTTAAAACTCTCCTTCATCTCAAAACCTGGAAATGGAGATCTTGCTCCTCAGTCCTCCCACCATTTTATCCTCTTCAACAATGCTGCTGCCATCGCAGATTTTTGGAGGAATCATGTTGAAAATTCCTGCCTCAAGATTAGAAGTAGGAGGATTCATGGTTTTGTATTTGACCACAGAATCCTTCTCAGGCCTAATAAGGTGGCATTTCTGATGGTGATCCTTCCCTGTTTAAGCTTCTTGCTTTGGGTGATGTTTGGGCTTCCATGCTAGCTTGCCCTTGAACTTCTGGCAAACATTATGCAAGTGGCTTGATTCATAACATTTGAAACATTTTATAGGGAAGCACTCAAACTCGTTAAAAGAAGCTATGCCATGAAGAAGAGATGAAAACTGATCTCATGAGAGGTTTTAAAGGTTCTGCCCTACACAAATTTGGGCAAAGGAAGACGAGGATCTAGATTTGGTTACATCTAACAGACAAATGAACTGGGCTTAAGATTTTCTAATTTTCTTATGAACAATTTGATGCACAGGGCGCCATGATCAAGGAAAGCACTCCGTGGGTTAAAATTAGGGCTTCAAGGGCGAAGAAAGAGTCTTGTAATCTGAAAGAACCGTGGGTGCCATTCTATTCGCGCAATGGCAAATGACTATGAAGAATTCACATTGGAGAGGGCTAAAAACCTTGACATCTCCCCACTTTGTGGTTATCCAGCCTTTTGTGTTGTTGACCAATATTCGTTTGCCTACAAAATTTCCAATTAAAGAGCATTGCGACATGCATTAAATTTCTGAGCCAATAAGTTGATCTTTGAAGTGGATGCTTGGCTGATCAGGAGGAGATCAATATGTCTAATGGGTAACTTGTTGGTGAGGTAGGTATAAAATCAAGATGCTGTGTTTTGATGGATTCTGTGGTGCCTAGCTTTGTGCTGCCAGTTGAATCATGCTCTTTTTCCTAGTTTTTTTGTAATGGTAGAATCTTTACCTGGCTTGGAGATAGGTATTCCCCTCCTGATTGAGTTCCCTGCCACATGTTTAACTCCCTTGAATTAGAGTGCCTCCCCACCCAAAGCCCTAAAACATCTGCCCATGGCTTCACTTTTTCGCCCTAAAGCTTTTTGATGTTGCCATGAAACTGCGCTTCGATGTCAGATTCAGTTGAACTTATGAGTTCCTCTACTTTTTCCATCTTAGGGTAGAAAATGCATAAGCATTCATGATATGGGTTATGGGAGTTTCCGCAGTTGCTTAAAACCTTGGGGTAACCCTGCTTCTTTAATCCCTTGCATTGTTAACGTCACCTGCTTTTCAAATCCTTAACTTTTTCCTTCTTTCCCTTTGCTTGAACCTGCTCGCACACCTTATGGTATTGCTCCTCATATGCTCACTCTGCTTAGACTTAATTTTCCTTTGCTTGCTCTACCTGCTCCCCGCTACTCCAAATTTTAGAGAGTTACCCTTGCTTGCCAAATGTAGCCTATTACTAAATATCCACCTCACATGTATGAGTTGTCTTGCTGCAAATGAATCATGTGACCATGATATTGTAATTTGAAAGCTTTAAATGCTCTAGAAGCGTGTGACCATATTATTGTAATACTGAAAACATTATATACTCCAGAATCATGCATAGATTAAATTTGATGTATTCCAAAGTTATCACCAACTATGAAATAATGCATCTCCAATAGTATTAGAACTATGCATATTCGTCAAATATGAACTACATTTTTCTTGAAGCACAATTTGAGCGATATCAAAGTTGTTATTTATGCTGAAACAAAGTTCGCGAAACTAGAAACATTTCTAGGTAACTGAATGAATTGACTAACATAATGATGCCCATTACCTAATAAATCTTGATCTTTATTATAGGTCTTAGGAGAATAACTCACCAATGAACACATGATATTAGTGACTTTTAACACCATATCTTCTTTCTCAATTTTCGACTCAAAATATAAATTTTCCCCAATCAAGTAACATTTGTTGAGAGTTGGTAAAGGCACTTTGAACAATAATTTTTTTGTAGCCTATTATTATTCCATGTATGTTTCTCATGCATTTATTTACCATTACATAACTTTTGGTTCACTATGAAAAATTGTTGTGGATTTCCTTCTTATTGAATTCAACATTTTATCCTCAGCTTTAAGAGTGGCAATGAATTTTACCCCAAAATCCGTTCAATGCCTTCTAGAAGCTCTTAACAAAGAATTTAGTTCAACAATACTTTCTTTGAACAAGGATCATTAGTAGTGTAAATAGTCATTAGGGCAAGGTGTTGTGTCTAAACAACACGCCTTTAATTTCCCTTTAGGAAATCATGGAACCTTTGGGCCTTTCCTTGAAAGACCAAACTATTTCATGCGCATTTCAAATTTCCATCCTCCGAGTAGTTCCTCTCTTATTTATTGGGCCCCCTTTCGCATTATTATTTGGTCCCTATTTTGCTAGCTCTTTGTTCTTCAAAGTGCGCGCAATCTCACTTCTCTCTTTTTTGAGTGTGCAAGCGAATTTACTCTTCGCGCACCCTTAAAAGAGCTTTGCACAATATCTTTTGTGTGACATCCTATCGCCTCGCTCAACCGTTGGCACACAACCCTTTGTGTCTTTTCAACATGTGCTTCGCATCCTTCGCGCAATGCGTATTTCACCCCGCACACCTATTCCATTGCGCATTATCCTAAGTCCCGCGCACCATTACCTTCAATCTACGGATTGCATATAAGTCTTGCGCGATGTCCCGCACTTTGTCATATGCTTGGCTTTTGCTTCCTTGAGTCCTGCAACATTGTGCGAGTCCCTTGCATTCAATCTAGCCTTGCGCTTCATTACGCAGCCACACCACGAGTCTTGCAACCTCCTAATGCTTTGTGGCATCTAAACTCACCAAGCAACCCATACATTGCGCGCAATCCCATCGCTTGCCACTATTTTGCAATTCTTCAACACAGTTGTATGATTGAATGAATTATAGCCCACTTGGGAAAATCTAACACCTAACACTTGGTTTTCTCAAGCTTTATGTTGTGCGGGTAGCACACACACATTCACGATACATCAAATACTACACAAAAGAAGTGTTAGAGATTTTTTTAAAGAAGACAGTGTGCATAGTTTGATGCTCACTCAGTTGTATTGCGTACACTATGAAATATCTGGAGCGTGCAAACTTGCGCACAAAACATGAAAGAAACATGCGCTAGCCAAGCACACACACTGCGCGCGCAATATAATTGTGTTTTAATTGTGTGCTTTCCTTTTGCAATACTAACTTTGTGCTCTTCTTGTGCCTTGTAGGAATTGAAGGCATCGTCACGGAAGGTTCCTAAAGGAGTGTGCAAAAGGTCAAAATTCCCAGCACACAGTGCGCATAAGACAAATAGTGCCTGGACGTTAAACAACAAAACATGTTTGCTAGAGTCAACAGAATCCTCCGTTTCTAACACAACAATGCTCAGAATTGACATTCATGTCAGGGGATCAGATCTTGACCACTTTATTAACAAAAGAGGCTGGGAAGATCTCATTGAACACTTCATGTCAGAGAGTAGGTGCCACATAAGTTTAATGGAGATTGACTTGTGCTTCAAGCTACCCCGTGTGCCATTGAGCATCGAATGTCCCCTGAACCAGAATAAAGATCAAATCAAATATTCTTCTAGATCGCCTAAAGGGCGTTTGATTTGATTTGATTATGTAGCTACCATGCATTCAGTTTGTCAGACCTGCACTATGTAGTTGGTCGTGGCCTTTTATTGTAGCAATTGTAATTGTGACCAAGTTGTGGGTTTGTCTATAAATACCTAGCTAAAAGACCTTGTTATTGTCAGATCCTTATAGAAAGAAGTTTCGTGACGTTTTAATGCATTTTCCTTAGTTCTCTTGTTTCTATTTTGCGTTTCGTTCTGATTTTGATGTATGTGTGCACTCTTTTCACCTAGTTGAAGTAGATCTCATTTGTTTCTCAATAGATATAACATTTGATCGTTGCTTGGAATTGATGTTCGCTTCTGTGCGTCCAATGACATTGCATCCTTCTTCGCTCCGCAACAAATTCCTCAGACTCTTGCACCTGCTCATGTCTTGATTGAGCGAATGCCGGTTTGAGCGTGAGTATGGTTGCTGGATCTTCTTTGCCAACTAGAAAGGGGTCTATCATGTGCCATTAGATTCATTTCTCTTCTTACGCACTACCCTTCTCTTTTGCACTTTTTATGCCCTATTCAATTAGGTTAATCTAGGACTAAAGATTGCAATCGGTTTATTTTGCTAACTCTTTATGATTACAGGTGATAGTCATTAGGAAATATCCTTCACATGTAAAACTACATGCACAATGAATGGATGACTCAGTAAACCTCGCATGCACCCATGCTTAACCCTTTGAGGCTGAATCCCATCAATTTCCGATTGCGCACTCCCATGCATAATCACTCTAGAACCTATGAATGAACCAACAAATGCCCTCATAACATCATACAACCACCAACCTATCTTGAGCTATTCCTAACAAATTTTATGGCCACTATGACTTGGTGTAATTGAACCTTGGGAAGATTCCTGCGTGCATAGTCCATTGTGTAGTTGCTTTCCTCGAGTGTGCACCCTCCTTTCAAGAGAGGTAGAGCCCTACATTTGTGCGGAGCTCTGTCTAGGTTGTTTATGCTTGTATGTGCGTCTATTTCCTTCTCGACATTGACACAATTGGTGGTGAAGAGGATAGAGGTGTGATATTCGTGGAGATCAACATTAGTGGTGCTTTAGAAGGAGGGGATTGTTCATTCTAGTGTGACATAACACGTCCTTGCGCTATGTGGAAAACGTCCCAAGATGGGTGCGGTTTTCGGACATTTTATCATGCGCCCTTTGATATCGCCCATCATGTCTATGGCTTGTTTGGGAAAAATCCATGAACCATTAGCTATCCTAGGAGTCTAACCTGACATACCCGACGACTTGCGGAATTGCTCTCCAAAGTATGAACATGGAGGAGCCACAAGCGTTGAGGAGCACATTGTGGCCTTCAAAGATGTCTTGTGCGGCTCTTGCTGTCATTCGTGAAGACGTCACATGCCGCTTGTGTCCTAATTCCTTGGGCAAGACAACCTTTTGGTGGTATCTCCAACAACCACATGGGTCGATCACATCTTTCCTTGAATGCTTGTGAGCCTACAACCTCATACTTCCATTTTGCATCTGCTTGCAAAGGAGCAACAAAACCCATGGGTGTTTTCAACACCCATTTCTCCCAATTGTACAAGAGGTTGAGGGATCCCTTCGCCATTGTTGAGCCTTGTTGTTGAGAAATCTATGTGTTCTTTAGATCCACGCTTTTCCATGTTTATCGTGCAAGACCTCCCGGTCCTTGCCTCCGTGTCCGCAGCTTTTCCATGTGGTTGTCTTAGTGGAGCAACAATGCATTTCCCAACCTATCACTCCACTTGTGCGGTTGGGTGCTTGTTATCCCATGTTAGGGCCAATCCCACTTTTGTGCAATGCACCACTTCCAATTCCATCCCCGACCTGTCTATCCAACCTCAAACCAAGTTTGTTCTCCCGCAATCACCCCCGGGCTACCTTGTTTAGGATATTTATGTTGAGAATGTGGAGACAAACCAATCTTCAACCACCGCGTATGATAGCACTTTTATTGTTCATAATAATAATATCACGCATTCTAATATTGGTTGTGCCTTTTCTTCTTTTAGTTGAGACTCTTTTGATTCGATGCCGACGTTGAAATGATTTGCACAAGAGAAGAAGAGGGCGCACATGAAGAAAAAGAGGTGTAGGATGAGACAATGGAAGCCACACGCTCCGAACTCATGCAAAATGAGGTGCAATCCTATGTTGCAAATTATGAAGTGGTGAATGAGTCACTTGAAGACCACCCTTGCACAGCAAAGTGAGCACAATAGTTCGAGGAATAAGATAATGCGAGTCTTGTACTGCCGATGACAAAGATGAACTAGTGCATAACTAAGTGTCATGCCCTTCTTGGAGGTGTTGAGATCCTAGAGTCAGCCCGATCGAATGGTGCAGGATCCACAATGAAGCGCACACAAAGAGCACTTGTGAAGCGTTTTTATCTGCTCTACGCAACGCTAAGTGCATGCTACTTGAAGAACTTTTACCAACGAGAAGGCACCCAAGGGGGACCTTGAACTATGATGCCACCTAGTTCGCTGCGCCATGAGATCGCTTCAAAGAGAAGCATGCTTCCTAGAGGATTTGAGGAGACTAAAACAAAGAGATTTGAAGAGGAAGATAACCTCAAGGAAACAAAAAGGAGCCGAGAAGATATTGCATTGAGGAGTGTTGTGCAATCTTTACACACCATGATGAATCAAATCATTGGAGACTCTTGCGCCTCCCAATATGCTCATCACAATCATTTAGGTAACGGACTTGTGTGCCTTCACTTGGGTTGACTTTGAGGTAAGAATTTCTTCCCCTCCTGCATACTTTCACTCCATTTCGATGTTCTAAGGTAGTAGTCATGTACATATTAGGCACGGTATATTTTTGAATTTAAAATTTTATTTGATTTATCTCAAGAATTCAAGGATGTTCCTACGTGCTTGAGAACAAAAGCTGGGAGGAGCCTATTGTTACCCCTAAGCGATATGCTTCACTCAAAACTTTCAGGTCCACCCTCCCAGACCCAGTTGTATATATTGATTAGTTTAGGCTAGTTAGATTTGATTTCATTAGTGTAGTTTGTTTTTTCCTGTTGTCGTAATTTGCTTTCATTAGTTGTGTTCAATAAAGATGAAGTTGTCGGATGCAATCTTCATCCCCGCTTCTTTCTACTTGTGTCGACCATTGGTTTCAAATTTCCCCCTTTGTGCAATTAATTGTTTTATATGCCAAAGAAATCATGGGCGTGTTGTCACGCGCACATCAATGGAAAATGTTGTTTTTATTTGTGAGAATGTATGAATTTTAGAGGATTTGGTAAGCCTTAGGATGAATATGAATACTTGTGCTCAATTGTTTTTCTTTTTCAAAATAAAAGCCAAATCTTTATTTTGGAGTTCTCTCGCAAATTTAGAACAGTTTTTATTCTGAAGGAGAATCGCCCACACTTTATCCATGTAAGAATTGCCTCGGGTGTATGTGAAAGCACAAGAGAAAATCATTTGTGCTTCAACTTGCTTGACCCATCCTCCAAACTGGCTATCTTGGCTCCGAACACCGCACACAAAGAAAAAAAAAGAAAGAGAAATCACTCATATTAAAGTTCAAAAGATTTCTCAACATAGGGTGTTTTTGGTAATCTCCACCGGGCTATAGACGCCTTGGACGACAATGGAGCAACGTCATGATCGAAACCAAAGGTATCTCTCGCCGAGGTTACGGATGTCCGGCTGAAAATAGACCAATGCCTCCCTTCTATCCATCCCCATCAAAATTTCCAAAATTACAAAATGTAATGAAACGTTGTCAACAAGAAAGCTAAGTGATTACTCTTTGTGTTCGATCAAAAGACCCTAAGGCAAAGGTAAATGAACTTTATGTGCACACACTTAACTCTTTGTAAGTATAGAAGCTTCGTATGTTGCGAAATACCACTAAAGCTTTTGATTTTGCTTTTAATTTGAAAGCTAAAAGTTTTTTTGAGCATAGTACTTATATTTGGTTTTATTGTGAACCAAGGATTTTGGGTTCTAACCGCTTCGTAGTTCTAAAATGCTCATAAACATTTTCCAGCTAAGCCACCATTTGTTGTTGTGTCTAAACAACACGCCTCTAATTTCTCTTTAGGTAATCATAGAACCCTGGCCTTTCCTCGAAAGACCAAACTGTTAACGCATTTCAAATTTCCATCCTCTCGAGCAGTTTCTCTCTTTTCTTTGCTCCCCTTCGCATTGTTACTTGTTCCCTATTCTACTAGCTCTTTGTTCTTCAAAGCACACACAGTCTCACTTCTCTCATTTTGAGTGTGCAAGTGAATTTCCTTTATACCCTTAAAAGAGCTTTGTGCAATAGATTTTGCGTAGCATCCCTTTGCTCACCCAAGGTTTGAAAGCCTTCTTGCGTTGCATGCAACCATTGACACACACCCCTTCATGACTTTTTGACACACCCTTCGTATCCTTCGCACAATGCATATTGCACTTTGCAGCATTCCAATGCGCAATATTCTGTCTTACGCGCACCATTCCTTCAATCCATTGATTGCACATAAGTTGTGTGCAATGTCCCGCGCTTTTTCATATGTTTGGCCCTTACTTTCTTGAGTCCCACAAGATTGCACTAGTCCCCCGTGTTCAATCTAGTGTTCGATTAGAATTCTAAGCGGATTGATACAACCTATTCTAAATCGAGTCCTAATATTCCCTACCTCCCACTGAAGTGAAGCGGAGGGAAACGAGGGTTATCACTCTTACTCCAGTCACTCCCCATTTTTTCCTTTTGATGTGTATGCAACGCAACAACTATTTCACTCATTTGCATTAAATTGAAACTTCCCTTCATTGTGTAGGCACACCATGAGTCCTGCGGCCCCCAATGCTTCATGGCATCTAAACTTGCCAAGCAACCCATACACCGTGCACAATCCCCAAACGCCTCATGCTTGCCACTACTTTGCAATCCCTCACCGTATGATTGAATGAATGATAGTCACTTGGGCAAATCTAATACCTAAGACTTGGTTTTCTCAAGCTTTATGTTGTACAGGTAACACATGCATTCATGATGCATCAAATACTACACATAAGAATTGTTAGAGATTCTTCTAAGGAAGATAGTGCGCATAGTTTGATGCACAATTAGTTGTATTACAAATACTATAAAATATCTGGAGCACGCAAACTTGTGTGCAAAGCATGAAAGAAACATGTGCTAGCCAAGTACGCACATTGCGCGCACAATATAATTGTGTTTTAATTGTGCGCTTTCCTTTCACAATACTAACTTTGCACTCTTCTTGTGCCTTGTAGGAATTGAAAGCATCATCACAGAAAGCTCCCAAAGGAGTGCACAAAAGGTCAAAATTCCCAATGCGCATAGTGTGCAGCAGACAAACAGCACTTGGCTGCTAAACGACAAAACACATTGCAAAAGTCAACAAAATCCGTCATTTCTGACACAATAATGCTCAGAACTGACATTGATGTCAGGGAATCAGATCTTGTCCACTTTGTCAACAAAAGATTATGGGAAAATTTTGTTGAACACTCCATGTCAGAGAGCAGGTGACATATAATTTTAATGGAGATTGACTTGTGCTTCAAGCTACCCTTGTGTGCCACTAAGCATTGAATGCTGCCTAAACTACCAAAAAGGTCAAATCAAATATTCTCCTAGATCACCCAAAGGGCATTCATTTGATTGGATTATGTAGCTACCATGCATTCAGTTTGTCAGACCTGCACTATGTAGTTGATTGCGGCCATTTATTCTAACAATTGTAATTGTGCCCAAGTAAATTGTGGGTTTGCCTATAAATACCTAGCTGAAAGACCTTGTTATGGTTGGATGCTCGTAGAAAAAAGTGTCAGAATGTTTTAATGCATTTGCCTTAGTTCTCTTGTTTCTACTTTGCATTTCGTCATGAGTTTGATGTTTGTGTGCACTCTTTTCACCTGGTTGAAGTATATCTCATTTTGTTTATCAATAGATATATCATTCGGTCATTGCTTGGAGTTAATTTTTGCTTCCTATGCGTCCAATGGCGTTGCGTCCCTCTTCACATCCCAGCCAATTCCTCAAGAATCTTGTACCTACTCATGTCTTGATCGAGCGAATGCTAGTCTGAGCGTGAGTATGGTTTCTGGATTTGTCTTCGCCAATTGGAAAGGGGTCTCTACCACGCCATCAGATTCATTTGTCTTTCTGCCCCACCCTTCTCTTCTTTTTGCACTTTTTATGCCCCTATAGATTAGGTTAATCTAGGACTAAAGCTTGCAATCATTTTATTTTGCTAACTCTTTATGATTATAGGTGATACTCATTGTGCAATATCCTTCGCATGTGAAACTTCCACGCGTAATGAATGAATGACTTGTCAGTCTCGCGTGCACTCATGCTTAACCCTTTGAGGCTGAATCCTATCACTTTCCCATTATGCACTCCCGCATGCACTCACTTGAGAACCTACAAACTAACCAAAAAATGTTGTAATGTCCCTTTCGGGCTGAGATCTGAATTTTCTGGAAATTGCACAAAACCCTAATGACAACAAACTGAAATTTATGACAACAAAGTACAAAAATCTGAATTTAAATGACAGCAATCAGAAATTACCCCAAATTAGGGCAGCGACCTGATTTTGGTCTGCAAACCCTTAGTACAACATGCAGAAATCTGATTTCTTCAATTACTCTTCAAATACTCAATTACAAAAGTACCTAAAGGCTCAAAACACTTAGGAATATTTTTAGAACATTTAGGAACAAAGAAATAATTTTTCTGACAAATAGCTGAATTTATTTCATCAATTTCATGACAGAAAATAGGGTAAATTACAGCTGACCATTAGGAGCATTTGAAGCTGAAATAAATGCAACAATGAATGCCCTAGGGCAGAATTGAAGGTTGAACAAACCCTAGCTCCAAAGAAACCCCTGAAAATAGCCGGAATTGACCCCAAAGTGGGTTGTTCAAGTTCCCAAGTGGGTTGCCCAAGCTGAAAATGCCCTAGATCTGATCCAAAACACTAACACAACAAAACACTGAAATGTGTGGCTGTTCCACACCCAAAAATCTGGAATTCTGATCTGCCCTTGAAGCCCTAGCTGAAAATTGTGCCCTAGCACTGAAATTCTGAATTGTAGCTCTGAGATTCTGAATTGCAGCCCAAATATGACCTCTGAATGAGATCACCAATGCAAAATTTGAGGGTTTTCATCCTCAATTCTGAATTCTATTGAGGGTTTTCGTCCCCAATAGGATACCAAGGAGGGTTTTCGTCCTCAATGGCTGAAAATTGCAAGCACAAGCTCCAATCTCCAAATAAAAATGAATTCATATGACAAGTGATGCTTTTTCCACCCCTAGTGACTCCTTTTTATAATTGTGGGTGGCACAATCCACGAAAAAGGAGCCCAAATGGGTCGACCCCTTTTTAAGTGGTGTTATGTTCCCCTTTTAACTCCACTTCTATTTTTAAGTCAGCGTTTGCACTTTTTCGACCAACTTCACTTTCTAATGTTATAATTAGAAAGTTGCTTTTACAAAAATAATACAAGGCTAAAAATAGCAACTTACAATTACAACATTAAAGTACTTCCCTTGCTTTTCCCTTTAAGCCCACGGGAAGTAAAAATGGGCCCAAGGTCTTCATATCGAACTAGCTTTGAGAAGGGGACATTACAAATGCCCTCGTAAAGTCATACATCCACCACCCCACCTTGAGCTATTCTCAACAAATTTTATGGCCTCCAAGACTTCCAAGACTTGGTGTAATTGAATCTTGGGGAGATCCTGCGTGCAATAGCTTTCCTCGAAGCTTGTGCATGTGCCCTCCTTTCAAGAGAGGTAGAACCCTGCCCATTTGCGTGGAGCTCTGTCTAGGTCGTCTGCGCTTGTGCACACCCCTACTTCATTCCCGACATCGACATAGTTGGCGTTGAGTAGGATACAAGAGTGACATTTGTGGAGATTGATACAAGGGAGAAAAAATCAACCATACACTAGCATGCTCAATTCTTTTTGTATGATAACAACTCACATTTGGCAGCATACATTTCTCCACAAAATTGAAAGACTGCACTCTAACAGGCAATACAATCTGACTTTTCCAGACCCCTATTTGTGGTTTCCTTCTTTTAAGCCAATACCTAGATTTGTTTCTTGCATCTAGACTGCCTGGATTTTTCGACTGAATTCTTCTGTTAAGATATCCTCTATAAGATCAAAATCCAATAATAGATCATTGGTATTCCTTTTAGGAGACAATTTTTGGAACAATTGTCTCTCAGTAGAGGGAGAAACTCCACAC
Source organism: Taxus wallichiana var. yunnanensis (assembly GCA_018340775.1). Taxonomy (NCBI): domain Eukaryota; kingdom Viridiplantae; phylum Streptophyta; class Pinopsida; order Cupressales; family Taxaceae; genus Taxus; species Taxus wallichiana. The sequence goes on along the minus strand of CM031239.1, from coordinate 175,226,605 downwards.
TCCTTAATAGAAGGGCTAGTGTTAACATTTGCCTGGATTTTACTCATGGAATTGCTCGATTCATTTCCACCTCCAGGCTGACTTTTCTTCTTGGGTATCTGGAATCCATCATTCTCTTGTTTGGTTTTAATTTCTTTTTTAGGTGCCTACAGCAATTCCTCTGAAGACATCCATATCCCAGAATTTTCTGCACTCAAATGGCATATTCTCATAATCAACATATTATATCCACTCATAATCATTGGTCTTCAATTTGATCTTCTCGGGAGAGGGCTATCCAAATTGATCTTGACACAGATTCATGCATAGATTATGGTATTTTGATTGATAGTGATGTCCATAGAGCAGACATACACAGTTAGCAGACTGCCAATGCCTTTTAGTGTAAACTCGTTGCAAAACTACTTTAGGAATGCAAATAGAAAATCCCAAAAAAAAACCACCAAAGGAAAAGCTATCGAGGATCAAATCCAAGAGTCAGTGGTTTCATCAAGATGCCTACTCTGTTAAAGAATCTGGCCTCCTTTAAAGGTTCTCTTGCCATTCTCCTCATTGGCAAAATTTGCTGCAAATTTCACATATTCACAGTTAACAATCCCCACATTTCCAATTTTTGCAGCTCATTCATGCAATCTTCTTAAAGAAGGCAAGAGGCGCGAAGTGAAAAATCAAACTTTTAATGATAATTTTCTAATCTTACCGTCAAACTTGCCTATAGAGCAGGTTGGAAGATTATCATTTCTATGTGGGAAACTCTCATTAGCTTTAGCTAGGAAGCCATAAGTTTTTAAACATCTGGCAGCCACCTTCAGCAAGGATAAAATGTTTACATCAGAGCTATTTCCACCATGCAAGGACATAACCTACTGTAAGAGAGGCTAGAACCTGGGGAAACATGTTACCCCTGTGGAGAACAGCATATTTAGTGTGAGGACAACATTTTGAGGGTGACCAGAGAGAGGACATGAAAACCACATATATTGAGGGAAGTTGGATCATCCTCAAAGAGTGACACAAAGCAAAGAGTGCTGCAACATTCAAAATTCAAGAGCTACACTTAGTGTCAGTCCTTCTAAGCTTTCAAACATAAGCAAATTCTTCTTTACATTGTCTCAACGTAAGCTATTTGTTTGTTGCCCTATGGCTTCTTGGTAGTATGCAGAGTTCAATAAGATCAAAAAGTGTCATGCAGTCATTCCTGCAGTTGCACAACTGTTTGCAGCCTTTGACTGTCTATTCTAAACTCAAACCTCCAGGCTTCTGACCTGTAGCCTTTCAGATACTGCAGGGTTCAAAATCCAAAAGACGGAGCTAGAGTTTGAGTTTTAAGCTTTGAATCATAAACAAATAATTAATCAGATCAACTTTAGTCTTATACTAATTGTTAAATGTTTTTACTCTGTGAATTTATGGTAGCATAAATAGTTTGAATGTGACCAGATATGCATTATGTCATTCGTGCCGCTTTACAAGTGTTTGTAGTCCTTTCCAATCTTTTCCCTGAATTACGAAGGCTGTGCTTCTGAATTGTAGTCTTTTCATTGCAAGGTGAAACCCTGAACAAAGTCTGAGGCAAGCCTGCCTAGGCTGTAGCCTTGAATCACTCACAGATTCTTGGGACTCATGAGCCTGATCAGATTCATGTGTCCTGAAGGGAAAACTCTTTGAGTCCGCTTTTTAACAGCAGAAAAAAAGGTCTCAAGTAAAAAAACAGATAAACATAAAAAGGTCAGTTAGGCCTTAAAACCTAGACTGCACCGAAACGCCCCCCCCTCCTCGTACCAGCCTGGAAACATTTTCGGTAATGTTACGGGTACAGAAACGCAGCGGGTACGCACCCACAGGTCCAGGGTATGCTTCGGGTACGGTTTTCCATACTGGAAGCATACCCTGGACCTGTGGGTACTTACCCACTGCAAAATACGGGTTTTTTTAATACCTTCGTCTTCTTTTCCTCTGTGTTTGCCTTGCTTGCGTATTGAGTTCCCTGTATGATTATTCTAAGCTTAGATTGACTTTCTGCGTATTTGATCCCATTATCACGTGTAATTTTTTATTATTCATTGATTGGAGGAGTTCCCGATGAATTATATAAACTTATGAATTAGTTGGAGTTGGGGGGCTGGGGCCAGGGGCCATTCCATTGGGCAGACGGTCGGGGTTGGCTGTTTATTATCCTCCCGAGACAGTAGGTTGTATTGTTTTCACTCGCACAATAATTTTGTTCTCTCTTTTTTTACTCGCACAATAATTTTGTTGTTCTCTCTTTATTCTAATTACAATGAGACATGTATCATGTTTTAAAATTTAGTGTGAATTTCTGATCGAAATTATAATTATTATTATTTTGATTTTTTTTTTTAAAAGAGAGTCTATTGCTTGGGAAGTAATTTATTAGTCATAAAAGATTTTCCCATTAATAAAAAGTAGTATATTTATTTTGCCTAAATAAAATGTACTATAAGTTTTCAAAAAAAAATGTTAAAAAAATTTGATTAATTAAAAAAAAAAGGAGAGAACTAATTTTCATCATTTGTATGTACTTCTTCCTCTTAACACTTTTTTACCATTGTACTCGAATCTTATTGTGAAAAGTTGAAAACTAAAAGCTTAAATTTTTTTTTGTAAGTGATTCTATTAGTTAAGATGTAATTTGGTAGTCATATAATCTTTTTTCCTATTAATAAAAATAAGATTGAAGTGTTTTTCTTTACTTCTTATGTACTCATTTATGTAACACTTATGTTTTTCAATAAGTATGCAAATGCTTCTATATATATATATATATATATATAAAATGTACCGTACTGAGGTTTGTAAAAATTTTACGTTTCAGCTTACTGAACCCGTACCTGTACCAAAACAGTCTAGCTTAAAACACCCAAATGACCTTGTCATGACTCATTTGAGTTGCCCATTTCACTTTTTTGCTCTCACTCATTCTCATTTTTTATTTTCTACTTTTGTTCAAGTTCAAAGGCCCATTCTTCAAGTCTGTTAAGAAAAGAATAAAAAGAAAACATAAAATGCCAATTAGGCCTTAAAACACCCAAATGAATTTTTCAACACTCATTTGACCTGCTCATGTCACTTGCTCTCATCTTTTTTTTGCTTGGAGGAATGTATTGCTTATGCGCAAAGGCTTGATACACATTATAAGTGGGTATGGTATATGTAATTGATTAGTGTTGAGTGCATTTTAAGTTGATTTGATATGGAATGCATGTTAAAATTAGGTTACTTGAACGATTCAATGGTATTATTTATAACAAAGGGTTCTTATACAAATGACAACTCCCACAATTTAGGAGTTCGTAACACACTCAACTAAACTTATATGAATTCTTAAAACAATTCATAACTTCACAGCCTAACTATTCCTATTCTAGTGGGGTGAGTTGTTATCACAACTCACACTTACACACAATCTAATTATTAAAGTAATTTACCTATGTAGTACTAAGTACTATATGATTTCTCCGACATTCCCCCCTAGTACAAACATAAGGAAAAGAGATCACACTTCATGAGAACTGGAACAAATCTTAGTTTGAAATCAACTTTGATGGATGGGAACACATCAACTAATTTAGGAATGGGAGCAAATCAACTAATCCTACAGGGGTAGTGGGAATGGCCTCACTACAACTCTGATCAGGAACACATCACTATCCAAGACCTTACATCAAATGTGGATAGGAACATATCACTATCCAATCTCTCAAAATGTGAACAATGTCAAACAATTGTTCACATCACAATCGACAACAAGTGTAGCACGGGCCTCCACTTCTCTTCCATTTTGCTATTTCAAGTGGGCCTCCTGCTCCACTTATCTTTTCAATTCTGCTCCTTCAGTTGGGTGAGCCTCACTGAGCAGGTACAAAACAAGATAGTGGGACTGGGTCCTCACCATGCCTTCAGTGGGTGTTGGCCACCTCATTGAGCTCACGTTTGCAGGTGCTATAGGTGGTCGCTGTCACTTGATCATGAACAACATAAATGGTCTCCACTGCCACTGGACACCATTCTTTGCTTTAGTCTTTTTGGTACAATTTTTCAAAATCTTTTGTAGTTGGAGTACATCATTACTAAAAGCAACGATTAACAACTCTTCAGGTGTTGTAGTTGTTTGGGTGTATTTTGGTTTGTCACTATAATGTTATGCAACCTTTGAGCTAGCTGCGAACTTGAGGTTGCTGATAGGCCTCCTTCCTCCATTTCCTGCGACCTCCTGTGTGACTTAGCTCAACCAGCTAGGTTGATGTGTATTTTGTATTGACTAACAAAATTCTCTCCCCCACAAGCAAAATTGCTTGTATGGGTGTTGGGTACAACCGATAATGCAACCATGTACATGATCCGTTTTTTTGCTCATTTATTTACGAAAAAATGTTTCTCACAAACCGTGAATGGTTTAAAGAAATTGTTTTGACAGTATAAATAAAATACAGTTTTGCACTATTTGGCAAATTTCACCTAAAACTGACTCCTGGTTTACTAGTTAGAAATTGATTATAATAATTAAGTTTACTGAAGTTATGATTATAATAGTATTTTGAATAAACAAAGTTTCAAAATAACTTAAAAAAGAAATTTGCCCTGAAATCTAATAAAAAAGAACTTTATGATAAAACTATACGAAAGCATTCATCTTTCATAATATTTTTTATGCCATTGTTCTTGAAGCATTGCACCAACATATTGCTCTTTAGATTCTCAACTTTTGCTGCGCTATCAATCTTCTCATGCTCCAAATGCTTCTCTTTTTCTTCTTCGAATGTTGTGCTCCTCTTGCACATAGGGAAATATGTAAATGTGTTACTTTTCTTCTGAGCAACAAATAGCTTCTACTCAAAGCCTTCAGGGGCATCTTTCAATAGTAAGACAGCAAATAAAACATCTATGCTATAATTGTTCAGCTGCACTATTTGCTTCTCTATATTAATGTTTATTTTTAATTTTATAAAAATCATGCAAGTGACTTTCTCAGCAATTCTGGCACCCTTTTGTGTTGAATCTGAAGTTGTAAACAGAGAAGTTGTAGAGCTCAATTTTATCTTTCCATAAAAAAATGCCCCAATGTGATATCATACGAGGAATATGTCTGTTTTACTCAAGGGTATCTGTTGGAATTTTCTTACTGGATTTCTCAAACTTCTTTGTTGTTGCAGTTGCACTTGTTAATTCTACACCACTTTAAACTCTCATCACTCATGAATCACAAAATGAAATAGTAATAAACTAAACTAGATTGTAATAAATTATAATCTGATCTAATCAATAAATATAGAGAACTTCAACACAAACTTATCTGTGGATTTGGGAATCTCACAAACACGGGGCTGTCCCTTGATCATTTTTAGACTACCATTTTTCAATGGATATTGGCTTTGGCTCTTACATGAATAACCCACCCTGATATCAAATTAGATAACTTGAACAATTCAATAATATTATTCATAACAAAGGGTTCTTATACAAATGACAGCTCCTACAATTTAGGAGTTTGTAACACACTCAACTAAACTTACACGCGTTGTTAAAACAACTCATAACTTCACATCCTAACTATTTCTATTCTAGTGTGGTGAGTTGTTATCACAACTCACACTCACACATACTCCATCTAATTATTAAATTAATTTACCTATATAGTGCCAACTACTATAGGATTTATCCAACAGTTAATAGGATTTTATCCTGAAATTTGCTTTTTTATTGCTTAGTTTTGGCCGAGCTTGTTCACTGAGTCTGGTCCAAGTAAAAATTCAGCTTGCCGGGTTTGGGTCTCAACACACCGGGTGAAACCTGCCCAAGTATCTCCATGGCTCACTCAATTCTGCGACACTGATGGACGACACGCACAGGGTCTTGGTCCATCTATTAACTCTTACATTGCCTGTAAGAAAACTCCGAGTTTTGTTGGGCCTGTGGCCCAGTTACAGAGGTTTCTCCACTACAAGGATGCGACTTTGTTGTGGGGTGTACAAATCCTATGTGAAGAGGATGGGCTCCTCCACTGCAACATCAACGAGGGTGGGCTCCTCCTCCACAACACCAGATGGGATGGGCTCTTCCATCTCCGCAAGATCAGCTGAATTGGGCACTGCCTTACCCTTAAAAGAAGTGCAAGGGTTATCAGAACCACCAAGGTTGGGATCTTCCGTAAGGGCAGGTACAACCATCAAGGTGGTTATCAAGGTGGGTACCAATTGCGTAGGCTAGGGCCAAGGCAGCCTCGTCAACCATGTGCTACCTATGCAGGGAAGGGAACAACATTGTGCGAAATTTCCCTCATAATCCACAGAGGGAAACATACCGTGCATAGTGCAAAGTGTCTGTGCAACATATCAGAGAGGATTGTCCTGCTTTGGAGAAACAAAGAAAGGATAAACAGGTGCACAATGTGAATATGGTGAACATTGTACCCCGGAGTTTGAGAACCTTCATGCAGTGACAAAACTGCAGAGGAAAGAACAAGGGCTAGGTCCGTTAGGTGTTTACAAAACCTCAAATCAGGAGGGTGCAAAGAGACACCCACCCAAATCCTTGGTGGGAGAAGGCACTCATAGATGAAGTGGCTGTTTTGCTAAAATCCATTAAAGATCGAGACTGGGGGACATCTAATGCTATGATAACAGAAGCACATTTCTATGGGCAGATAGTATGCATCCTCAAACATGTGTAGTCAGCTTTAATTGAGTTGCTCAAAGTGGTAAATGTGCTGCATAATGGGGATATGTCGCATAATGTTGCCAAACCTTCTCAAAACCCTGTTGGAAAGTGCAACCAATTGCCTGCAATGCATGGATAAATTGGGATGTTGATACCATAATGGACATTATTCTTGCATGCTATGAAATTCAGAACATTCTTTTCGACTTTGCCAGCACCTTCAATATGATGCCGCATTCCACTTGGGAAACCATGGGTAAACCAACATTGACTCACAACCCCATCACTCTATAAGCCTCACAAACTATAGTTAGGTGGAACCTCTTCGGAGAATAGAAGACCTGGGGATTAGAGTTGGAGACCTCAGTTTGTGAAGGGATTTCGAAGTCATAGAAATGAAGATTAATGAGACTCATTACCCAGTGTTGATTGGGAAAAAGTGGGCATACAATGGAAAAATGACCATCATCACTGTAACTAATCAAATTGGAACCTCATCAAGATGACATGATTAGAGTCATCCTTATGAATAAGGCAAAGAAGAGGCAGTATAACATCCCTAAAGAGTCACTATCCCCTTATGCGCATGTACCAAAAGGCTAGTACAAGGCTGATCATCAACCCAAGGTAAAGGAGCAAGCAAAACACTTACTGTAAATAACTCCCAAGATCAAGAAGTTGGAGCAGCAATGAACAATTCTTAGAGTTCTGCAGCCTTTGTATCCTACGCACCAGTATGCCAAGGGATAGAAATCACCTTTGGTTTGATTCTCCACTTAGTCGGAGATACATAAGCTCTATGGTCTTGTAGGACCCACCAAGACTATATCGAGCCAAAAGAGGGAAAGCAAAGTTTAATGGGGTTCAACATCCTCTATCAGCAGAGATTCAGATGTAGATATGAATCATTGGGTGCAGAAGGAGCATGAAGTACTGCCTATGAGAATGGGGTTTGTGACGGACTGAAAAATTCTGTAGTATTTTGGCACCGAAAGTTTGGATGTGTTCCTTGTTAAACTATAAAGCCATGTCCCTCAACGTGAGATGCGGATCAATGCACTAAACCATTCATTGAAGGGGACTGCAACCACTTGGTTGGCTACACATTGAGTAGATGATTTAGATTGGGGAGAAGTAATGCTGCCCGAATGGTTCAATGTGTCCCCACACTTGATAGAGCAGTGGCCCAAGTTTATTGCATGAAAATGCCTAAAAGTCATATTCACTCCTGCGGGGACATTTGGAGGAGTAGCATATTGATCCCGCTCTTGGGCGCATGTTTTCTAGGGTAACCTTATGCCACTACCAAAAGCATGGTATATGCACTAGGGATTTAGAAGAGAGACGTGCACATGGCCGCAGGTTCAACAATACTTCATCTAGACCTTTGTATTCGAAGATGAGACTCCTTTAGTGCAAGCGGCCCTAAAGAAAATGAAAATATTCTTGTGCCACAAAGGTTTTGATATGATCAACCTTCCAAATATCAAGGAACGAAATGAGTTCAAGGATAAGGTCATTCTAGAAACCATTAACAAGTGTTGTCAAATTTGGGAAAGGCACTTGTCCTAAAGTCATGCAATAAAATGTGGAATACTTCCAATGATGCTTCAAGTATTGGTAGTGACAAGGATGTGAAGCTAAAAGGTACATTCAAACTTGAGCGCTCATAGAACTATTATCGAAAAAGGCCATTGAAGACTCTGAAGAAGATAGGTTATGCAACCTGAATATAGAAGAGCGAGAGAGACATCGGGAAGTGCAAGACTCGAAGAAAGAAGAAGATGACAAGGTTTAAAATAAACCTTTGTGCAAGAGACTGGAAAACATAGACACTGCAAAGTTACCAAAGATGGCTGCCATAGGAGATTAATGGATGCAGTAGAAAGAAGATATGTTCCCAACAAAGTTCAGCGAAATCAAGGAGTTGACCCTTTGTTGGGAGAAATGCATAGAGTTGAAGGAAGGCATGTGTCCAATCAAGAAACGTCCAAATAGGCTAAACCCAATTATGAAATTCAAGGTGAAAGTAGAGTGCATAAAATAGTTGAAATTGGATTGGTATATCCAGAGGAAAAAACGTATTCGGTGAAACCGGTGGTAATTTAACCAAGAAAATAGTGAAATTCAAATTTGTGTGACCACAGTATTGAATGATGTGTGTGAATAACCCATTCCCAATGCCATTAACAGACAATTTTAGAAGGAGGCACAAGTCATGAGGTGTACTCCACGGAGGGTTTCATTTGATACCACCAAATTCTAATTGTAGATGAGGACCAATCAAAGACTATCTTCTCGACAGATGGGGCTAATTTGCATATAGGGTGATAACATTTGGGTTAAAGAATGCTCTTGCTATATTTTCAAGTGTAGTAGTTACTGCGTTCAAGGACTTAATCCATGACTTCTTGGAGATTTATTTGGATGATTGGGTTGTGTTTTCCTTCTTCAAGGGTCACTCGTCAAAATTGCCACTAATGCTGGAAAGATGTAGGGTGTTGCTCATCGCATTAATGATTAAACCCAAAGAAGTGCTTGTTCTTCATAGCATTTGGGGTGTTGCTCGCCATGTTGTATGCAGGGATGGGATTTTGGTTGATCAAGCCAAAATCGCTGTAGTCATAGACCTCAAACTACCAACGAACTAATTAGAGTGTGATCTTTTCTTGGCCACACCAGATATTATAGGAAATTCAATGATTCATTTGAGGTTATGCCAAGATCACAACACCTATGAAGAATTGTTGCAGAAGGAAGTTAAATTTGAATGGACCCGTGAGTGCCAAAGCTACATTCACAAACTTGAAGCAAAAATTGGTCACGACATCCATACTTGTGTTTCTTGATCGGAGCAAGATATTTCATATGCACGTGGATGCTTCAAGATCTGCAATCGGAGTTGTACTTACACAACTAGGAGAGGGCGACCTTGATCATCCTATCCATTATGCATGTTGCAAACTTTCTGCAATACAGAAGAATTATACCTCCACAAAGAGGGAAGCCTTGGCGATGGTATTTGCATTGCAAAAGTTCCGACACTATTTATTGGCAACACCATTTAAGTTTTTGTATAGATCATCAAGCACCAAAGAATGTGGTCAATAAACCATTGCTCGAGGCCGATTTTCAAGATGGTAATATTGATTCAAAATCAATGTACAGCCACAGAGAGCATGCTTGACCAAAGCATCTTGGTCAAATGCAGAATGGAGAAGAGCAGAGAGAGATTAAGGAAGATTCCCTAGATGCACACCTAATCAGGATAACAATAGTACCAGAACATTTAGAGATCGCAAGCTTTCTCCAACAGGGTGTAATACCGAAACACTATACAAAATGGGAGGAAAAGTTGCTGGTTGCAAGAGCATTGCCATTCACCATTATGAACAGGTTCCTCTACAAATTAGCAAGGATGATGTGATGCATAGAGTAACATCGAACATGAACGTGCAACTATTCTAAAAGAAGTGCATGAAGGGATTGCAGGAGGTCATTTTGTAGTAGACCTAAATGTAATGAAGATTCTACAACGTGGGGCTGTGGTGGCGCACATTATTCCAAGACACACATCCAATTGCAAAACGTTGTGATGTATGCTAGTGAGCAGGGAAGCCTAACTAGAGTGATGAGATTGCCACTAAATCCAGTTCTCGCAGCGCAACCATTTGAACATTGGGGCATTGACTTTGTGGGACCCATCCATCCACCATCAAAGCGGTCAAATGCCAGGTGTATTATAAATGCAACTGGCTATTTTGCAAAATGGGTTGAAGCAATTGTGACACCTAACTGTGCAGCCAACAATGCTGCAAATTTTTGTATAAGAATATTATTACAAGGTTTGGGTGCCCTCAGAAATTGATCAGTGATAATGGTACACACTTCTTAAACATGACTACCAAAGTGTTAAGAAGAATTCACGATCTCACACCAAAAGACTATTGCATATCAGCCACAAGCCAATGGCCAAGCTGACGCATCCAATAAGGTGATAGAACAAATGCTCATAAATATTTGCAATGTGTCGAGAGATGACTCAGAAGATAAAATTCCTGTGGTATTGTGGGCATATAGAACACATTACAAGAGGGATATAGGATAGACACCCTTCAGCTGGTCTATGGAATGGAAGCGGTAATGCCTATGGAATATATCGTTCCAAATCTATGCATTACCATGGTGACAAGACTTGGTGACATATAATCAATTGAGAACCGACTAATGGAATTGACAAGAATGGAGGAAACCTGGATGATGGCCAACTGGAGCCAAGAAGCACAAAAGTGCAACCAAAAGGCTTGGCTTGACAAAAATCTGCTCACAAAGGAGTTTCAACAAGGCCAGATGGTATCGGTGTATGAGAGAAGATTCAAATCGCACCTAGGATAGTTACACATTAGATGTAAAGGGCCGTATGTGATCTCCTCCTCATGACAAATCAAGGAACAATTGTTCTGTGAGATCTGCAGGGCAATATCTTACTAGGAAGGATCAATGGTAGTAGGCTGAAGGCCTACCCTCACTAATTAAAGTAGGGATTTGCAAGAAATAAGTACAGATTGAACAAGTACGGTAGGATTTGATTTCAGCACAGTACGGTAGAGCAGAAGTGTAAGTAGTAGAGGTTCCGAGAGTGCAATAGTTGTGAATAAGGCAAAGGCAAGAAATCAAAGAATTCTCATTACTAGGCTTACAGGTAAGATCTACCAAATTTGTGAGAGGAATTTGTAAAGCCTTGCAAATCAATTAAGCATGTGAACCAAGAGCAGGAAAGGGCAATTTAATGTCTTTCAGCACAATATGTTAGAGTAGAAGTAAAAATAGTAGAGGTGCTGAGATTACAATAGATGTAAATCCTTGACAAAGGCAAGAAATCAAAGAGTTCTCGATTCTAGCCTTACAGGTAAGAAGGACCAGATTTGTGAGAGGAATTTTTAAAGCCTTCCAAATCAATTATCTGAACCTCGTGCAAGAAAGCGCAATTTAATGTTTGCATAGGGAGAATGCAAAAGATGGCACAAATGACATGTTAAGTTCAACTTCACTACAAGATAGAACAAAAAGGGGGAAATTTGAAGTTGATGGCAATAATACAAACCAGTGGATGTATTGAACAACGAATTGTGAAAAAGCCAAAGGATCATTTATCAAATGGTGCAAGCATTGATGAAGAAGGAAACCGTGCGGAAGGTAGCTGGATTCAAACAGGCAGATTTTGAGGTGGTGATAGGAGAAGATAAAAGAACCATTGGCCGACTACAAACACTTCGTATCCATGTGATTTTTGCATCATATTGATTCAAAGCAAAAATGAGCAAGAGAACAATCAGATAGAGATAGATAGAGAGCAATAAGGTATAAGCACACAAAACGGAAGAACGAACCGAGGAAGATATCGCAGAAAGAAATAGGATTTTTAATGGATCTAGGTCATCCTAGCGAAGCATCATATTAGATCCATTTACCAAGCCGACCGGGCCAATGGTGCAAGGAATTATGGATGAAAAAGGAATCAGTTTCTTGGGTTTGTTCGAGGATAAGGAGGAAATGGGCATCGGGTTGGCTCTCGTGCAAAATCCAAATGGAGTAACCCAAAGCCATATAATTTGTTGGATGCAAGGTGGAAAGCATGGTTCACAATGGCACCTAGAGTTGCGAACGACTGGATATGAATGGTTTTTGCACAACATGAACATTGTGAGGAACCGATGGGGAGAGTCTCCTAAGGTTGCCTACCTTCGAAGACCACCCAAAATTAATGCAGACTCTGATGAACAAATATTGCAGTGATGCCATACATTTGTCTATGCAGGAGGCCCTCCCAATCAACTTTGCCACCATAGCCAAGGCCACCGAACTACAGTAGAATAGGGGCACATCGCTTATGGATTTTAAAATAAAAACCCACCTATGGAGCCAGAGACAAAAGTATGATATGCTGCACAAAGAAGGGGCCGAGGGATCCCCACTACAGTGATAAATGATAAAGCTATGAGGGTGCTGGTTGAGCTAATAGCTAAAAGGTATTGGAAAATGACAAGGGTATCCAAACTAACATCCCTCAAAGTAGTTGACATCTCTTTGTGCATGGTAAAAACGAATGAAGAATTCAATTGGTTGGAATTCCTGGCCAATGAAGTTAATATCAACTCGTAGAAGATAGTTGCAGCAGTGGGGAAGGACTTCCAATATCAATTTTTATTTTTCTACTTAGCTTTATGCACTGGAAAACACCGAATGGGATGTTTCAGGTTGAAGATGGCTATTACTTAGGCGAGAAATTTGTGAACTGGGTTTTCAACAGAAGACAAGACAACTATGCCCAACCCCAAAAATTGGGGCCTCGGGTATTTGGATGTTAGGCAGAAATTCAATGTGAAGCCTAGGGTTCCCAAAGAAGTGTGGACATACCTTGCTCCTTGGCCAAGATTACACAAGGACACAATGAAGTGGTCGTGCAATCAGGATGAGATAAGACCAAACACCCATGCAAGTCACCATTTTTCATAGACCTCCAGATGGTTTAGATGGAGCTGGGAAGGGAACATAGAATGATAAGAGCCAAATTACAACTCTTGCACATGGTGCCACATAAGCTCCAGTACAACCAACACAAGGTTTGCTGCAATAGGCTTCAGAGAAAAGGAAAGAGGTGTAAAGAAAGTAGTAGTGGAAACTCGACATAAGAAAACAAAAATGAGACTGAAAAGGCAAGCAATTGCTTAAGGCACCATTGTGTAATGTCCCTTTCCAGGCTGAAACTGAAAAAGAAGGGAAATGGCACAAACCCAAATCAAAGCAAACTGAAATTTATAACAGCCAACTGAATTTTTGGACAGCAAGGTACAACAGTCTGTAATCTTATGACAGCAAGAGGAAAATTGCAATAATTCACCACCAATACCACTTTTACACCATCCAAAGCATGTAGGGAACTTTTATAAATATTTTAGAACAAGTACAAGCCAAGAAATGAGTTTTTAAACCCCTAGCTAGAGTATATTTAATTAAATTTGCAACAGCAGCGAATCCACTTACAAAAATGGCCGGAAGTTGAGATTCCAAGGCCCAAAATTCAATCCGTTAAATGCAACCAGCCTCAGAAATTATGAACAATCCAAATATCAACAAAGAATGAAGTGCCGTGCACTAGATATCACCAAAATCATCCACTATGCAAGTCGCTACCCTAGGAGAGGGTTTACAATAAGCTGGAAATGGCGAGTTTCCAAAGAAAATCTGAGTGTAGCTCAAGTATGACCTCCGTATGAGATCACCAATGAAGAAATGAGGGGTTTCGTCCTCAAATCAAGTGCAAAGAGGGTTTTCATCCTCAATTGCAAGAGAGAGCAATTTCGTGCTCCAACTCAAAGAAAATGAATTCCAAAGTAAGTGTCCCCTTTTCCAAGCCAAGTGACCCCTTCATAAGGATGGCCCCCCAAAGAGGACCGACCTCCTTGTAGAAATATAAGTTTCTTTTTATTTTTCAAGTTGGTATTTGCACTTTTTCGAACCAACTTAACTTTTCTAAGTCATAATTAGAAAGTTGCTTGAAAATAATATTGGTGTCACTCAGATTTCACCCTGAAATCTGCGACTACCCTATTCAAAAAATTTCGTACTTTTAAAATAATGGGTCGTTTTGTGTTCTTATTGCCTGAAAGTTCTTATATTGCGTCAAGATAATCCCAAAAAGCCATATTAGCCTTTTTTCGCCAAATACCCAGATGTCCAAAATTGTTTTATTCTCATTGTAAGGGATTTGTCTCATGGGAAATTTGTATTTAATTATTTTGAGCCCCGTATGAGGCTATTTGCGCTCTGTTTTAACTCTATTATGAGCGAATATGTTATTATTCCTATGTGCCAGAAGGGTTTTAACTTGTTTTAAGTTTTGGGTTTTATTTGTAACTTTTGGCAATTTTTCGTGTTTTTGTGGTGTCCTGCTTTCGCTTTCTCGTGAAATTTCTCTAGAACAATTCCTTCTTCACGGTAAGCCCGATTTTGGCCTGAGCAATGGAAAATATATACACACATTATGCCCGAAGGAAGTCGCCATCGAGGTCTGGATCACTGGGAAAAAGTGAAGTCGTGCACGGAAAAGCCCCTGCGGGATGGGCGCATTTTTGGAAAACAAAGGATTTAAGCTGCAATGGGAAAAATATAAGCCGCAGGCAGGGTGGGAATTTTATACCTGCCTAGCAGGTACTTTTTCCCGTGTTATAAAATTCACTTAAGCTGCAGTGGGAAAATTAGAGGCAAGAGAGTGCGGGGGAATTTATTGCTGCCTCGCAGGTAAAAAAATTCCCATGGTGAAATAAAAGAAAAGTGACTTAAGTGAAATCACGGATTTTATTGCACGCCTTTGCAGGTAAATAATCCCATTGTCAAAGTCAAATCACTTAAGTGGATCATGGGATTTCCGGGCTGCCTTGCAAGGTAAAGAATCCCATTGTCGAAATTCTTAAAATAGAATTCTATTATGCAAAAGTGCGACCCACCTTGGGTGAATAATAATGCATTAAATAAATATTTGTTAATATTTATTCACCCAATTTTTTGGCACCTGTGCTTGTGGAAAAGTCAACAAAGGGAAGTGGACATAAGGAATTTAAAAATAGAATTCCAAAATTAAATAAATTTAATTTATTTAATGCAGCCCTTTTGAGAAGGAATTAATACTTTTAAAGTATTAAATGATTATATTAATTCCTATTTTCGGGGCTATGGTCAAAGCACACCGTGAAGCTAAAGTGAAGTGATGTGTGAAGTGATGTGTGAAGGATTAAATTGGATTAATTTAATTTATTGGATGGCTGTCCTTAAACCTGTTATATTTAAAAGAGAAGAGCTTGATTTTTAATTAATTAATTGCCTTTAATTGTTAGGGCAATTATTAATTATAGAATTGTGAGGGTTATATAAGCATGGGCAGCCATATGGGTGAATTATTTAATTCACAGGTAAAGAATTGCAGCCAAGAGGAAAAGTGCGCCCCCATTTGAAGAAGGATTTTGCTCAGGCAAGGTGGAAACAAGGCATTTGAAGAAGGATTTTGCTCAGGCAAGGTGGAAACAAGGCTAAAAGCTTCCAAATTTGGCGCATGCTTTGAAGGAGGTTGATATTTGTCTGCATAATTATTTGCACAGTGTTACAAGAGCTCGGTGTTGTTGAAAGGATTCATACTCTCTTTATGTGTAAATTAAACACCATTTTTGGGGCAGCAGTTTGAAAAGTGCAGATTTTTACAATTAAAATTCACTATTCATGCTCCGTGGCCATTTTTGTCTCAATAAATTGCAGAATTCATTATAGGTGCTTTTCAAAGGAAAATGAACTTTTATCAATGTCCAATACATTGCATATATCCTCCGAATCAAGAATTGTACAGATCTGCACTTATTGAAGAAATCCGCCAAGTAAGAAGAAAAATAATTATTCGATTTAAGATAGACAAAGCTATGGTGAAGAAAGATGAAAAAGAAAGCACAACGGAGTCATGCATCACTTCTAAATTTACAGATACTAGAGACACAGATCTAGGCTCGAAACCTCTTGCTGAATTGATAGACAAATCCAGAGCAGGAAAGACTTCACTCATGCGTGCAGGAGAAACTTCACTCATGCGTGCAGATTAAAAGCAGTGGAATTATTCGAGTTGCAGCTTTTCCATCCATAGCCCAGTTGCCAAAGTTTGTTATGTAGGTGCAGATCCATATCCAGATGCAGATGCAAATCCATATGCAAATCTAGATCCAGATCTCATAGTTGCAAAAGCTTCCGGCACAAAGGCTTCATCCTCTTGTTTCAAATGCAGCCCGTGAAGAAGACAGTGCGTGGAAAATTCCTTCCAAGATCTTGTGCATGTGCTCTCATCTTCCAGTTGAAGCTTTCATTGAATTTTCATTCACCCTGAGTGCTTTCCAAAATTTTTAATTGCTCATATGCAATTAAAAATAAGGATGATGAGTTATCTACGGCCAACCTTGCACTGATGCATGTATAGCAGAAGAATTGCAAAAGCTTCAAGGATAAAAGAGAAGACAATGCGAAGGTAAAATTCCAACTCGCAGTAATTCCAAATTGTTTCCAGACCACTGCTTCCGATCCAGCTTTGAATCAGTTAGTATGCAAACATGAAAAAGGACAAAGTCAGCTTTCCTCTTCCTTTTTCTTTCCTCCGACAAAGTAATTGAGCGATCAATTAAATTATACAACTTAAAATGATTGGTTTAAAAGCCATTACTTGAAGAAGTCAACTACTTGAAGCTAGGTGGCAGGCGTGCAAAATAGAAAGTTCTATTTTCAGTTGCAAATCATACATGTCATGCAAAGAGGAATTCCAGGAGGGAGATTGCTAGTTGTTTCTTCTCCGACTTCCACATGTGCCAGTTCAACTAAAGCTTCCAACTTGTAATTGCCCCTCTACATTCTATAAGTAGAGGAAGAACCTTCGGATAAATCGATCAGAATTTGTAAGCAGCAATCCTGAGTTCTAGACTTTGTGCTGAACTCCTGAGAGCAACTTGGAGCAAAGGAATACAAAGGAGCAGGTTTCCGGAGAACTTTGTGTCACGGTGTACTGTGTTTCTTGCTTTGAATCTTAGATCTCTTGATAAACTGTGTTATTTTAGATCTAGATCTAGAGCTGCCTTTGTTTTATAATTCTGTGTTCATATCTATTAAGTTTCTTCTATGTGCATGTAATTAGCTCTGCTATCTACTAATTGGGATGCACATCTTCCCCATTTCTTCTCTGTATTTCCTTTACTTCTTTCTTCTATAAGTTTCCTTTCTTAAACAAAATTTACTTGCTTGTAAAACTTCTTAGTTATGGTTCATGAACTAAGTGGTTAAAGTAAAACCCCGATAGATAATAATACATTTTTATTGACAAATCGACACGGAGCCTCACCGGTTAAATGAGGGAGATTTATCTCATGACCGCCTAGGTTTGATGCTATGCGTAAAATCTAGCCAACAAATATAAAGCTACAAAAGCAACTGACAATCATGACATTAAATACTTCCCTTGCTCTTTCCCTTTAAGCCCACGGAAGTGGAATGGGCCCAAGGTCTTCGAAATGAACTAGCCTGGAGAAGGGGACATTACACACACCTCGCTAGGTGAAGGCTCAATATGACCCCCAATTGCCTAAGTTGATTACGCAATGAGAGTATGATAAACCGGTGGTATCGCAAGCAAGGGTTCAAGAAATTGCTTTGAAATACATGGGAACTCGTGACATGAAGAAGAAGAGAAATAATGGTTCATATGGAAGGTAGTTTGGACTGTGTGGTTCAGGCCAAGGTAGCAAAGAAAAAAAGTTGTTGACATGCCATTGCTTCAAGTTGATAGTGGAAGATAAAGATTGAAAAAGGGCTTAATGGGCACGAGTTGTGCAAGCAATTTTTAATGCCCTTGTAGAGGAACGGAGTCACAAGCAAGCACAATACTAGTTAATGGATTAGATGAAATCGCTGGTAGCCTGGTAGACCCCATACTAGAAAGCAGAAAAGAGATGAGATTGCACAACAAATCCCAAAAGTACTTCGACGCCAAATTAAAATTAACGAAGTGAGGAAGAGATCTATGTAAAGGTAGTCCATATAAGATCCTAACATGAAGACAAATTGGTGACCAAGAATCGCTTAGGCAATTACGACAGTGGGAAAAGACAACTAAGAAGCACATGTCTAGAGGAGGCTTGGGTGAAGAACTCCAAAAAAGTTGTTGAAGCTACGAGTGGAGTGACAAGCAACACTAAAAAGGGAATAATGAACAAAGGGAAAGGAAAGGTAAATGAAGGGAAAACACAACAATTATCGGCCTCAACATGGAATAAGGCCACAATACAAAAGGTGGAAACACTTTGGGTTGCGCAAACATCATCACACTCATTGTCACTCTCATCATATTGCACACCATCATCCTTAATCACCCCCACAGCCTCACCCTCACACCATATGACAAAAACACCCGTCAACCCCACTGCAGTTACAAACACTGCTCCCTTCCCCATCACTGAAGTCATCACCACCTCTATTACACCAGAAATTGCCTCCACAAACTTCTTCTAATGATAAAACACCATGGTGGACTCCTCCGGGATCGTCCCATATCCATTCCGTGGCCTTTATGCAACTAAATAACTCAATGATTATAGGAGAGTTTTTGGATAGTGAATTAACTCAGCTGGTAGAACCACTTTCCTCGTCACATAGGGACCAACGAAAGGTCACAGGGAGGAAGGACAACCAGTTGGCGATAATATACAAACAAAAGTACCATCTACAATAGGGGCACAGGAAGATAATGAAGCTTAGAAGAAAGAATTACACTTGAGGAGAAGGGAAAAGCAACGACCGAGCAAGAGAGGATCATGAAGGAGAAAACAATAGAAGAAGAACAAAAGAAGAGGATAAAGCAGTTGAGCTTAAAATTATACAAGACAAAGCTGCACAAGACACAAAGGCCAAAGAAGAAGCCGACAGGAAGGCAAAAGAAGAAGAGGCTGAGAGATGAGAGTGCAAAAATAAGGACAAGGAAGACAAAGCCATGCAAGAAGTAACATTAAACAAAGTTACGCAAGCGAAAGTGCAAGGCACAAAGGCCACACAAAAGACCCAGGGAAAGATTACAATGCAACTAAAACATGAAGAAGTGCAACACAACCTAAAAAAAACATGTGTGTTTGATATCAGAGCAGTTGGTTTCACAAGACTCGGGGTTACAAGGGGAGAGGATACACAAAAACATGGTGGTTAGGGTAGCAAATGTCGTAACTACAAAGAGCAATTTTTCTGCTGCCCTCTGTACACTTGCGCACTACTACAACGGAAAAATGCAACTGATCAAGCACCCCACGACAAGTTTTATGTAGATGTAGATATAGATAAGCTGCCACTTATAATGCAGCTGGTAGGACCAACACATTGTAAGCAAACATAAATGTTGCTGTGGTACAACTTCTGCAACAGAAGACAGGGTTGGAGAAGGTGATGACCGATATGCGCAAGGAAATAAATGACAAGTACCTGGAGCTTATCAAGGAAATCATTGGAGACCAGGTGATAGTGAGCTCACATCGTTGGTCACAAAACTCACAGAGGATTGGCGGGACAGTGAAAAGATGGAGCGACTAAAAACATAGGTGACCTAACAGGATGAGGAGGCACATGATGGACTGTTATTGCTGCAAGAATATAAGAAATAGTACAAACAACAACACAAGCAAAACAAATCACAGTGAAGCTGCTGGACTGGAATGCTCGGCTCCAAGAGACATTAGTAGAGTTCCAGGAAGATATCAAAGAAGTGCAGAAAATGCAGGCAGTCATAATGGGTTGTAAGGTTGACATGGAAAGGAGAACGCATCGACCAAATCCCACCAAATGCGTGATATAGTTCTGGACTGAGTGAGAAACTAGGAATTGAACATACCTCAGAGTACCTTCACATGGGTTCAGGCAAAGAGATTTGCAGAGTGTCTTGAGCAGTTATTGGGCGTCATTTCAACAGGTGTGAACATCAATGCGACTTTCATCCAAGGGGCAGATGAGGACGATCTATTTGGTGTCATGGTAGTAATGTTGCAAATGCAAGCATACTTTAAACTGGTCAATGAAGCAATCACAGACTACGGGATCTATAAGCAAGATTTGGAAAACATAATGCCATTAATTCAGTAACAATGCGACTTTCCCAAGTATGTAACTTCCATTCAGTTAGTAAAGAAGTTGAAAGTGCAGGCATCACTACAGATAACACCAGGGGCTTCATCATCAATGCAACGAACTCCCAGTCCATCGTCTATGCAGCAAAATCAACTTAATACCTACGTTGCACGGATACTTGAAACCCCCGAATCCGATACGGATACGCCCTGATACGCACAGGTATGTGACGGATACGTCTGTACGTATCCGTCACGTACCCTGACGTACCCCGTACGTATCAGGGGCGTATCCAATGTTAAATACGTTTTTTTTTAGTTCTATTTCATTTTTTTTTAATGTTTGCCACGCTTGCCCAACTTTCATTATTTGATGGCGAAGATGACGCTCAAGGGAGTTCGCAAGGAGCGGAGAGTGGAGTTAATGAGAGTGGAGCTAGCGCAAGTGGCACACATGAACTTGATTTTGAGGAAAATCTAGATGATATATTCTAGATTTGTTTGTATTCCTATATCATATGTATGGCAGCCACATGAACAATGAAATGTAAAATCTTAAGTATATTGTTTGTTTTGAAAATTTGAACATGGATCTAGTTACTAGTATATTTTTCAAATTTCAAGTTTTGTTCGTATTCATGTTAACATGATATTCGTATATCATATGTATGGCAGCCACATGATCAATAAAAATGCAAAGTCTTAAGTATATTGAATGTTTTGAACATTGATTCAAGTTTTGTATTACTATTTCAGTTTTTTATGGACTAAAAAATGAGTAAAATGAGTAGATGTATATATATGTGTGTGTGTGTGTGTGTGTGTGTGTGTGTGTATATATATATATATGTACGGACGTATCCAAGACATATCGTATCCAAGGGTTTTTTAAAATTGACGTATCCACGTATCGTATCCGTATCCTGGCAACGTAGCTTAATACCACTGCCACCTCTGCCTTCAATGTAAGAAGCTACCCACACAATTTTGTCAATTTTGGGCTAAAAAGATTTTGAAGATTGAAGCATGTGAATTAAACATTGAATTACTGCTGCTATCTGGCTTATCTATTCCTTTTAAAATTATTTTTTCATTGCAAAATAATAAAACATAATCATTAATTCCACTCTCAAGTCACTCTGATCCTTAGAAATCTGGTCGTTGCTTCAGCAATAATTTGCAAACTATTATTTATACCATTTTTTTGCAGTCCCTTTCAAAAAGGCAGTTTTGTCGTATGGATTTTGGTTCTTTCCTCATCATACAAAGAAGAGAAATTATATAAACACATATGTGCATATATACATCATACATGTACATATTCCCAATCTTAAACTTAGGGCATAAATGTTTTGACTTTTTATGAAAAATATGCATGCAATATCTGAAAATCACAGCATATAATCATCAAAAACCACGTGTAATCTTAAATATGAAATATCTATCAAGAAAAATCATGTCATCATAACATATGTCATAAGTTAAAACTTAAAAGGGGCAAGAACGAAGAAACAGACAGGAGCAAAGTTGACTAGGGTATGGTATAAGCCAAGAATTTTTACTAGTACTTGAAGAAAAGTCTCAATCATGAAAACAGGGTGAAATATCATGAAAATTCATTGGAATTGAATGCTTCTCCAAACCTTTTATAAACAATGAACATTAGGCATTGCATTGTATAAATGAAATTACTGGCATGGAGGAAATCCTAATAATGTTATGCATCGCCATCTTGTTATTGTATGTTTGTGCAATCAAGAAGAATCTTGAGATTTTGGGTATTAGCAATGATGTTTTTCAAGAATCATTCTTATTCATTCTTGTTACAAAAACTATTTTTTCTTCAGCGCTGATTAGACATTCTATGAATGAAATTATTTGAAAGTGAGGAATTTTTTTGATGTATAAATGATATTTTAACAGGAGTTTGTTGTATCCATGTGGTGCAGATGCATACCTAATGCATTCCGTTTGACTGTATTACTGTCTTGGCTGTCGATTTTTAGTGGAGTCTATTGGACATCTTAATTGACATTTGTTTTGGTTTATTGGATGTGCTGCAGACACATGGTCTTGCTGAATATATTGCACAGGTATTTTATTTTCATTCTTAATTGAATTAGTTGTAGAGCTTCATACGTCTACCCAGTAATCTAGAAACTAAATTACTTTTTGTGTGTTCCAGGAAGAGATGGAAAGGAAAAATGGTTTTTGGTGGTCAGCAGATAGTAGCTATATTGCATTTACACAGGTAGATGCCTCTGAGATACCTCTTTTCCGAATCATGCACCAGGGCAAAGCCACAGTTGGTGGTGGTGCACAGGAAGACCATGCCTATCCCTTTGCGGGAAATGCAAATGTGAAAGTACGGCTTGGTGTCACTCCTGCAGCTGGAGGCGCAGTTACTTGGATGGATGTGAACTGTGGAATAGAAGGCAAAGATTATGATGGCGAGGAGTATCTTGCCAGGGTTTCATGGATGTCAGAAAATGTACTTACTGCTCAAGTCTTAAACAGGGCACATTCCAAGCTAAAGCTCCTCAAGTTTGACATAACAAGTGGTAGAAGGGAAGTTTTGTTGGTGGAGGAAGATGATATTTGGATAAATTTACATGATTGCTTTGCTCCTTGCAAAAAGGTATTGATAGGTTTGCAGGGGCCTTTATTTGGGCCAGTGAGAGATCTGGATTCAGACATTTGTATCTCTATGATCGGACTGGCTCTTTCTTGGGTCCTATCACAGGTGGTGATTGGGTGGTTGATCAACTAGTAGGTGTAAATGAACATACAGGACTTGTATATTTTATTGGAACAGTGGATTGTCCATTGGAGGCCAATCTGTACAGCACAAAACTCTTTCCTGATTGGAAATTTCCACTGCAAAGGCCAAAGAGGTTGACTCAAGGGAGAGGGAGGCATGTGGTGATTCTGGATCATCAGATGAAGAGATTTGTTGATATTCATGATTCTCTAAGTAGTCCACCTAAGGTCTGGCTCTGCTCTTTAGAAGATGGCAGTTTATTAACGCCCCTGTATGAACAGCCTGCCCCAACACCTCGCACAAGAAGATTGCAACTTTCACCACCAGATCTAGTTCAGATATCAGCAAGTGATGGTACCCAACTGTATGGAGCTATATACAAACCAGACAGTTGTCGGTTTGGGCCACCTCCGTACAGGACTCTGGTCTGTGTATATGGCGGGCCCAATGTTCAAACTGTTTGTGATTCATGGAAGAATACGGTTGATATGAGGGCACAATATTTACGCAGCAAGGGAATCCTAGTTTGGAAGGTTAGTGATCTATATTGAAGAAGATATGGTTATGACATCACCTATATTTTATGAAAGGTCTGCATCTAGTACTGTTGATCTTCTGACCTCATCGGGATATTGAATAATGTTTTCAAATCTGTCAATTTCATGTATACAATAGAAATAACAGGAAAATTATAATAGTTAAGAATTTTCAATTTTGTATCAACAACTGGCTGGTTATGGTATGTAAATCTGACTAATTTTCCGGACATGAAAGTATTGATCAAACATTGCTCTTAAATTCAAATGTATACTAGGCAATGGCCTATTTGCTTTTATTTGTTGTTGTGAAGAGCATCTCATTTCATGCTTTATTGATTTACATCTATGTTCTGGGTTGCTTTTTTCCACCCTGTGTTGGTCTTCTGTTGCTCTTAGTTGCTTTGTGAAATGTCATTGAGTGGTTTCTCAATGTTGGTCTCCTCATGCATACTGAACATGGCCATCTCAGGCTGCGAGTGGCCATCTTGGCACTTGTGTACTCCAGTGTATTGCCACCATGGGTATTAATGGTGAGATATTATGTGGCTTATTTGATAGTCTGATAACTTAGTACTAATTTATAATGTTAAATTGAGTTGCAGGTTGTGCATAATTGTGTAGATAGAACAATGGCCCAGTTCTTTTTCCCTTAGCAGATAAGATGTAATCATATAACACTGCTTGCTGTGGTATCTATACATTTAGACGTTTGTATGTATTTCTTTTGAAAACCTCTTTTGAGCACCAAAAGGGTACATTACTCCAACTCACACGATACATCACACCCAGATACGAAGGACAACGATGTATAATTATAGGGAACATGCCTGTAGGTTTCAACCTGGGTTATGTTGGTGGTAGGCACCCCAACTTACTGATAGACCACAACCCTGGGGGCATTGTGATATAAATGTATTATGGTTTCCATTATTTCAGTTTTTGTACCAACTCAGTTTATGGTGTGGTCAATGTTTTTTCCAAGTATTGTTCTCATCCTGTGATTTCTCTGTGCTTTGCAGCTGGACAATCGAGGGAGTGCAATGACGAGGATTGAAGTTTGAAGGTGCATTGAAATACAATGTGGGACTCATTGATGTTGAGGATCAAGAAACAGGAGCAAAGTGGTTAGTTAAGCAGGGTTTAGCAAAACCAGGTAGAATAGGAGTTTATGGATGGAGTTACGGGGGCTACATGGCAGCTATGGCCATAGGTCGCTGTCCTGAAACGTTTAATTGTGCTGTAGCCGGTGCACCTGTGACAGCATGGGATGGATATGACACCTTTTACACAGAAAAATACATGGGCATGCCTTCAGATAACCCTGCAGGTTATGGATATAGCTCTGTAATGCATCACGTGCATGGAATCAAGGGCAAGTTGCTGCTTGTACATGGCATGATTGATGAGAACGTGCATTTCAGGCATACAGCAAGGTTGGTTAATGCATTAATAGCAGCTGGAAAAGAGTATGAACTCTTGTTGTTCCCAGATGAGAGGCACACACTTCAGCAGCTTAGAGATCGCATGTACATGGAAGAGAGAATATGGGAGTTTGTAAACAGGAATTTATGAATCTGTCCCAAATAAGGTGTTCAATTTTATTCATCAGCCCAACAATTTGTTTGGTTCTGGAATATTCTCTATTATTTATATTCAAATGTACAGAGGATTTGTGTTTGGGGTTTACATTGTTAAGTGTAGAACCATTTTTAGCCAATTACCTGCCAACATAAAGCCAGTTTGGAACTAATTCTTTCAAAACCGAGGTAATAACTTATTGGAATGCAATAACCTAGAAACTGAAGCTATGAAAAGATTGCCTTGGTTGTTTTTTCTTTAGGATGAGATCAGGTGATTCGTAGTGGAAGTTTTCAGATTTCCCACAGCCAAATTTGCCGGAGCCTTCCTTCACATTTGCACATCCGAGGTTATATATGATGCCACCCCACTGCATCATACTATGTGGCATCATATGATATGCAGTGGAGCAAATAGTATATATGGAGCCTTCCTTCACATTTGCAGTGTCAGAGGGGAGCTCAAATTTACCTAGAAACTGAAGCTATGATGCCACCCCACTCAACAACTTCTAGACGACCTTCAAAATCATTCCCAATTCCAAACCTAAATTTCTTTGTTTATGAGATCTTAAGATATGTTGCTAATTAAATATTGTTTAAGATAACATTCTATAACAACTTTTCCTTGTGTTTTTTTGTGCCCGATCGATTGGAGGACAAACAACTTCCTATGTGATTTGCAATTCATACTAAGATGGAAAGGACTCTAGATTGAACAAAATTTTGATCAAAAATTGAAAAGTAAATGAGGTCGGGGTCATGGATGCCATTGGAAACTTTTGAAAAACGCAAAGAGCTAGCGTAAAGCAGGTGTGAGAATATAATGTGAAGAGGATGAGGATTAAAGCAGTCTGACCAACTCCCCACATGCGAGGCTTTAATGAGATTATGGTACCATCAAACAATATATAAAAGAAATCTCACCACCTCTATTGGGTAATACAAACTCCTTCCACAATAATTACTTGAATTCCCAAGGAGCCATGATATTAGTTTTATAAAAATGAAAATTTGAAAATATTGACTTGTTCAGATGTCCTTTTATTTTGGAGTTTCTCCGAGCTCAGCCACTATAAGGGATCAATAGTTCCCAATTTTTCAAAAAAGGCCTAGCAAATAAGTCGGGTAGTTGGTTTCTTTGAAGCGATAAGTGAAGGAGATGTAAAATTTTCCACTCAATTCCTTCTTTGTCATTATAATTTGATTCAATTTCAAATTAAGGAGGAAGCACCTCTTTATTGTGATAATTACCATTTGTGACCTACCCCACTTCCAACTTCCTCACCTCTCAAGATATAGGATAAGTTGGAGGCCACTTAGCAAAAGCCCATGCTTCAGCTACACTGTTTGTCCCAAAAGTAAGAAGGAAGTTGAAGTAGCATCGAAGGCCCCATTAGGGGTAAGAGGAGGGAAACTCTCCCACCTAGGTTTGAGGTGCCATGGGATGCTTTGTCAAAAATAAAATTTGACCGATTTGGGGTAGGAGCCCTTCATTTTGGCATGGGTTGATAAACTCATTCAACTCGTCCCATTAGCAACATATAATCTATTTTTGTCATTTTATATTATTTTTGTATATTAAGTTAATGGGCAAGTTGTTAATATTACATTATTGGTGGTTTAACTTTATAGCCAAGAGGAAGCCTACAAACAAGATAAGAGATTAAGCTAACTTCCTATCCGTAAGGAAACAACCTCAAAGCCATGTAAGCCAATGCGTTATGATTAACACAATATAATATGCGACTTAGCTAAATCCTATTGACATAAAATGTCATATTTCACTTTATTACAAGATTATTATTTATTCCTAAGTAACTTATTCTTATACCTTCTTTTATTGACTAACCTAGATGTTTTAGTCAATATAATAATATGATTAAGTTCACACACAAACTTAACCAAAGTGTAGTCCCCCGCAATGTAACAAACGCCTCTCAAGTGTCCTTATCATACCAATCCATCTCACCTAAGTACATTGGTAATTAATTGTTGCAATCATAAAGTAGGAAGTGGCATTGCATATTGTGTTCACTAAACTAGATGTTGTACTTTGAAGTGTTCTCTTGCCTTGAATGTATCATGTTTCCCCTTTTGGCGTTAGAGTGGTCGGTTTCAACAAAAACTTAGTACTATATCAAAGACTAAACAACATGGTATATCCCCTAAGGGATATTCCTACATAAGGATTTTGAATCCTCAACACCTAGTACTTTTTTTGTTGAATAATTTTGGGGCATCTACCATGAACAACATTCTCGTGCCCTCTCTCCATACCCCTTTCACTTACACCAACCTTTAT
The DNA here is from genome assembly GCA_018340775.1 of Taxus wallichiana var. yunnanensis. Lineage (NCBI taxonomy): Eukaryota > Viridiplantae > Streptophyta > Pinopsida > Cupressales > Taxaceae > Taxus > Taxus wallichiana. The sequence continues at coordinate 175,199,063 of CM031239.1, read as the reverse complement.
GGAAGTTTTCCATTCAAGTTTGACTTTGGTCTCAAAAATTGTGTTAGGCTCAATACCAATGAAACATCATTAGGAAAAATTTACTTGATCTTCATCTTGCACTGCCTCCCTAACCATGTAGGTTGCCCTTTATTGGTTTACATCTTTCATTGTGGTATAATGCCATTTCGGCCTCTTATGTTGGCTTTCTTGATCCGATTGTGAAGACTGGGCAACACTCTCTTCACAACTAGATCCTTTCATAGACCTTGACTCATTTAGTGCTTCCAACTTTGAACCCTATTCAACTTTAGTACTAAAACTTGTTCCAAAACATTTTTAGTAGGAGCCAATATAATAGTTTAAATGGATTTACTATTCTTAGAAAATAATGTTAATTTTCATCTATGAGATCCCTACCTACCACAATCCTATTTGTAGAGACATCAAGTAACATATATGCCTTATGTTGCTCACTATAGCCAACAAACATATACATTTATCCCAATACAAAAGCAATGCAACTAAACATGAAAATCGGTTACATCAAGTATTTTTCTAGTCCACGCTTCTTTTGGTGTAATATTTTGCAAGTATTGTTTGGTCTAGTGTAGCCGTAAAATCATGCACTTTGGGTATTTATCTAGTCACGGTGACATACTACTATTCATATGATTCTTAAGTACGAAAAAGTAATGATTAACCCATGTCTTTGGCCACCTTTCTTTGCTTTATGCTTCGCTTTCAGTCTTGCACTCTTACTTGCTCAGTTTGTCTTTTCACCTTTCAACATTTATCATTTTGGACACCAGTGCCCAACCAAGACGCCAAGATCAGGTGCCCCTGTCCCCTCTGGGTGCCCTTATCCTCTTTGTACTTTGGTCACACTTTTTGGGTCCTTTCTAGCCGTTTGAGCATCTTATCTTTTTGGTAGTCACCTTTTCAAGGTTAATTACGAAATTCAAGTGAAGGAATCATATAAATATAAAGTTATGTGATCATAATAAGGGACCAAGCACTAAGCACTACTTATCACCACCTAAGGTTGCATCCATCAAGACATCTATAGCTCTATTTGCATCCATCTAGCTCCATCACAAGGGATAAAGGTTGGTTCTTCTACATCACACTTCATAGGAGGGGAGTCTATTGTTTCCATGCACACATTATTTACATTCTACATCTAGTTACTTTCTTGCTACTCACAAAGTGTGACACGCACAAGAGCAACCTAGGGCACAATTCCGCACACACATAGAACTACATGGAAACATAGGGCACAATTGCGAACGCTCGTAGTAAATCCATCATTATTACATAATGGGGGATAGTCTAACCCCTCATTTTGCATCTTTCTTTTTAAGATTTAATGTCTATTTGAGGGTTTTGCAAGTGCTTTCTTCATTGTAGGTTTACAATGACCTCAACGATCTTACAACGAAATACAGTGATTAAAGGTGAACAAGTGCGAACCTCTTATGACACCTCAGAGGATGTTTTCTGAGCATCTATGTAAACCAAGATGCCCATTATCAAGACCATGGTGCCCACGGCGCCTCATCCCTCTCTAAGGGCCCCACCAACCAAATCTGTCATATTTGCATTTTCTAGGCTTCGTGCGATGGTCTTCCACTTCTATTTAGTTGGTCATCAACTGCGACACATCCATAAACTTTTGCAAATCAGCTAAGACTCTTCTAACCCTTTTTGCACCTAAGATTTTTACTTTTATTGCTTAGTTGTTTGGGTTAATTTATGTATTGCATTATTTATTTATTTACTACTACCATAGCATTTAGATTAGACTTTTATTTCATATTTTAGCTTAATCATTTTGGTGAACTCCACTCATGATCAGTCATTCGGATCCTTCTTTGGCACATCATTTTTTCTATCATGGCTCCTAAAATTCCTCAAATTTCTTTGTTTGATTTACTTAAGATGCATCTCAATTGCTAAGATGTCTTGCAAAAACTTTAGACACCATGTATCTTCCTAAGGATACGCCGCCACATGAAATAAGTCCTATTTTTGATCACTTATCTGACGACCCTAGCATTCATGATCCTCCATCCAATCAACCCATATTGGAGTCAATTCAAGCTTTGCGTACTCTATTTTTTACTGAAAACTTTCAGGCTATGGAATCTGCGATTACATCTCTACAATCTGAAATCGACATCTTAAGAACGCTTCTCGTGCTCATGTTTGTTATCCTTCTATATCTCATCTTCATTCTATGTCTTCTACATGTGCTCATATTAGTGAGCCTCAAGTCTTTCCATTATTGGATCCTCTTACCTTTGATCACAATGCAAAGAAAATGACATTCTTATTGAGCTCCTTAGTCATCAATTGATCACTTTACCATCTACTCATGGCTATACTCCTTATCGTCTTGAAAATATCAGGGTCCGTCCATATTGCAATTATCATCGAATCAATGGACATAATGACAATGATTGTTGTGCTTTACGACAAAGAATCAAGCATCTTGAGCGTCAGGGCTTTATCTCATTCATCGCACAACATTATGTGGCATGCCCATTTGTCATTGTTATATCCCAATGGGTTCCTAAACCGAGTCGTCTATATCTAATGAGAATCATGCCATTGTTTCTAAGGCTCCTTCTACAGAGACTCAAGCACCACCTAAGCAACCTCCTCTCAAAATCAATGTAACACTTCCTCCTCTCGTGTCATTTCGCAACATCACCTAGTCAAACTACACAACCCCCTCTCAAAGTCAGTCTACCTTCTTCTCCTATCAAGTCTTCTACAACGGTCATCAATACCACCAAAGCTACCACCATTCAAGATTCCTCCACATCCTACTCCACTTTTGTTTCCAATTTTTTTCAAATCAAATCCTCCTACTAATAGCCAAGACACTGTTGTTGCTTTTGCCACACATGCTTTCACCGCTTCATGCAAACTTGGTATTTTGTAGGTGACTCTTGTCACCTTACCTTCCCGATGACGCACTTGTGTGCTTTGGTTCACACTTGACTTTTGAGGGCATCCTATACACGTGAATCTCACACACTACACAATAGACACTACACATTACACATCTCCATACATCTTACAATTTTATACATACACATCATCTTACATCTTACATCCTACATTTTACATCTAACATATATCATGCATCATTCACACTTTGTGCTTCATACATCATACACATTCTACACCTATATCATCCACACATCTTGCATCATCGTATACATTCAACACTACACGCTTTACATATCACACTACAACTACTACATATATTCTACTCATCTACTTTTACGCGTTGCACTCACTACCCTATGACACACTCTAGTCTCACGGTCCATACTGGACTATTGAGGGTATACATCACAAATGGACCTCATCACATTCATACATTCATCATCCCATCCTTATAACATGTGACATTCTTAGTGATATACGCTTTAGGCTAAATCATCACTTCCTCTAACATCTTATAGTGATATACGCCGTAGGCTATATCATCACTTCCTCTAGAATCATTTAGTGATATACGCCGTAGGCTATATCATCACTTCCTCTAGAATCATTTAGTGATATGTGCCATAGGCTACATCACCACTTCATCTAGCATCATCTAGTGATATGTGCTTTAGGCTAAATCATCACCTATTTTACTCATCTTGTGATATACACTTTACGCTACATCATCACTTCTTCTAGCATCTTTTTGTGATATACACTTTAGGATAAATCATCACATATTCTCGCACCTCATCTCTATGTCGCATATCATCACTGCACATTCGTCACATCACACTACACATGACACATCATTCGAACAATTTCTCGATGATGCACTCTCGTTTACGGTTCATTCTTGACTACTGAGGGGGCATAAACAAATGAACCTTACTACATACAACTCCATTCACTCGGGGGGCACGCTGCTCCTATCATTCACTCTGCATTTCATTCATTCCATCCACAATATACTGCAAATCTTGGTTGCATTTACTCTTACTTGCTTATGCTTTTACGTGTTCAACTTATTACACATGCTAGATAGATATCTTGTATGTCAATATCTTTACTATACACACATGCGCATTCATTTGCTTTTTAGTTGTGATCACAGATTCTACAAATCCATTACGCACAACACGGATGCTTGGTGCAAGATTAGTACCAGTCCCACAACGGCTCCTAAGGGCATCCACTTTCCTATACTACAGTTGTTATTCTTTCATTTTTTTCATAACACACTACTTTATCAAATTATACACGCTTTGACATACTTTTTATCTTTCTAATGTGCTAACGAGTGCTTGATGTGCAACATTTTTTTGCATGACTATTTGCCACCATGGTTATCTGTTATATTGCTTGTAATTGTTTGTCATTGTATGCCATTTTTTGTGGGCTTTGCCCTTTGTCTACCCATGTTTTGCAACCCGCTTTTGTGGTCTACATTATCTTCTTGTGTGTTCTATCTTACACATTGTCTGTCTAACTTACACTTTGTCTTTTACATGCATGAATGTTTTTGCTTGTACTAACACTTGTCTCCCAGCCACATGTTTGCATGTGCCTTGGTTTCTACCAAGCACACCCCTTCCCCTGCAGGGCATAGTTTCAGTGGTTGGTCCTCCTTTGGGCCGCATACTCCTTCAGCGACGCCGCATGCACCCCAAATGAGGGGGCATCATATGGACGAATCACTCACCCCATATAGAGTATACACATCACAACACAATACCGGTACAATACAGCTTTTCATATTTTGTGGCTAAAAATCATACATGGGTCCATGTCACAACGACCTTTCCTAGATTTCCTGAAACCAGGGGGCATATCACACAACGATTGATAGTTCAAAGACAAAGCTCTGTAACTCCATACACAACAACTTTTGCAGGCATACATTCCTTAAGACAGGTACACCATCTCAGTGGTGTTTTATACATTGAGAAATAGTTAAAGGTTTACAGACGACACCATACAGTTTCTCCCTACACTTCTTCCATTACATTGGCGTGAGATCGCTTGAAAAAATTACGCGTCGACATCATCTACATGATCCTTTCTACACTCTTTCCTCATCACGGATCAAGTGCACATGTTCCTTTTTCACATTTTCAACATTTTCTTTTACATACTTCCTTGCATGCTTTTTATACATATACATGCGTATTTGACTACTTGATCGTCTTCTCTTTTGCAAGTCCATCTATATGGGAAGTAGGTAGTCAACATACATCAACAACAACATCACGCACATCGACACCAAAAATAGGTACATCACACACATCGACATCTACACACACATTTCCGCCCTAGGTTCATTTTCATCAACTTTTACATTGTTTTAATCTTTTGTCTCCACGCTCCATCTTTTTATCACTCCATGCTTTGTCTAGTCCCTCGACACGCTTGCTACATCAATCTACATGGTTATCGGTATGCATCTCTAACTACTTTGTGTTATTGAACATTCTTCTCACCAATATAAAATGGGAGAAAATGTAGACACAAAATCACGCACTTTGGGTATTTATCTAGTCTCGGTTACATACTACTATTCATATGATTCTTGAGTACGAAAAGTAATGATTAACCCATGTCTTTGGCCACCTTTCTTTGCTTTATGCTTATGATTTCAGTCTTGCACTCTTACTTGCTCAGTTTGTTTTTTCACCTTTTAGAATTTATCATTCTGGACACCAGGTGCAGTGCACCGCGCCTCTGGGTGCCCTTGTCCTCTTTGTACTTTGGTCACACTTTTTGGGTCCTTTCTAGCCGTTTAAGCATCTTATCTTTTTGGTAGTTGTTCTTTTCGGGGTTAATTACAAAATTCAAGCAAAGGAATCATATAAATATAAAGTTATGTGATCATAATAAGGGACCAAACACTAAACATTGCTTATCACCGCTTAAGGTTGCATCCATCAAGGCATTTATAGCTCCATTTGCATCCATCTAGCTCCATCACAAGGGACAAAGGTTGGTTCTTCTGCATCACACTTCATATGAGGGGAGTCTATTGTTTCCATGCACACATTATTTACATTCTACATCTAGCTACTTGCTCGCTACTCACAAAGTCCGACATGCACAAGAGCGACTAGGGCACAATTCTCGCACACACACAAACACAAATCTACATTGGGTCTAAGATGTAGTGTAATGCTCAGTAGTAAGTCCATCATTGTGGCAATTGAGGACAATCTGACCCCTCATTTTGCATCTTTCTTTTTAGGATTTGATGTCTATTTGAGGGTTTTATAGGTGTTTTCTTCATTGTAGGTTTACAGTGACCTCGGTGATCTTACAATGATATACAAGTGATCAAAAGAGAACAAGTGTGAACCTCTTGTGACACCTCAGAGGAGGTTTTCGAGCATCTACAAAGATCAAGGCGCCCACGATCACCATCATCCCTCTCCAGAGCCCCTATTTAGTCAAATCTATCGGATCTGCAATTTTCCGGCTTCGTGCGATGGTCTTCCACTCTTGTTCAACCCATTATCACCGCAACATAGTCCAAAACTTCGCGAATCAATTAAGGCTCTTCTAACCCTCTTTGCACTTAGGGTTTTATACTTTTATTGCTTAGTTGCTTGGGTTAATTTTTGTATTTCATTATTTATTTATTTATTGTTGTCATAGCATTTAGATTAGGCTTTTATTTCATATTTTAGTTTAATCATCTAGAATGTAAATATTTGTATTCACAATGTTTGCTAGCACCGATAAGGTAAAATTTTTCTATGCACCATAAACCGTGCCATCTCCACGATTGTCATGTTCCTTCTTTTCAAAATTCCATTTTACTACTTATGTACACTTCTCTCTTGCATAATTCTTTGAAATGTTTAGAGACGAACTTTCCTCCATTATCCAATCTAAGATTTTCTTTTATCTATTTCCCTCCTTGCTTCTCTACCATAACTTTCCAAGCAACAAAGTTGTAGAAACAATTTGACTTTCTATTCAAAAAATAAAATGACATTTTCCTAGAAAAGTCATTTACTATCAACAACTAATACTAAGTCCCAAATGTTGTGGGTATCCTCATTGGACCATGCAAATCCATGTGTACCAAATCCAATACTCATTTGGCTCTACATGGCCTTTAGTATCAAATGGATGTTGAATTTATTTATCCGTTTGACAACCTATGCATGCATTTAGACTCTCCTAAATAAATGGAAGCTCATTCACTATGTTAGTCTTACATAATGCATGCAAATGATAATTGAGAGGACCATACCTCTCATGCTAAAATACACTAGTGCTCCATACTACTACTAGTGCATGTTCTTTTGTTGTTTTGAGATCTTCTAGTTTATCCAACCATTTTCACTATTTCTACATCAATCACTTAATTATCTTGAACAATAGTTACCATACACTTTTCCTTGAAAATTTATAGAAAGATTATGATTTGTAAGTGATTTCACTAGTACAATGTGGGTTTCATTCACATCAACTACATATCTTACATTCTTAAAAGTATAACTGAAAGCATTATTCAATGTAACCCAAATATCCACCCAATCCTTTTACATGGTGCATCTATCCCCACCCTAAAAAAATACGCATTATTACTATCATCTTCAATAAAATTAACATAGTAATAATGTAAATTTTCAAATACAATATCGTACTAGTTTCTGATACCTGATATTTTGCAGTTAATGCTTTCCACAAATCAGTTGCTATTTTGTATTTCTAATCTCTCAAACTAGTTTTTGTGCAACAGAAAGCTTTAAAGACATCAAATCTTCCTTATAATTCCACCCTTTGTTTACTCTCCCACTGAGAAAAACACAATAATACAACACCTTAAAATGTCGTATTTTATGTTAATTTACATGTGGTGCTACAAACACATTTATATTTTATTTGGTCCAAATCTAGTGATACCTGATATTTATTTTCCGATTTTTGAAACCTCTTAATTGTTTTCACTCGCCCACTTTTCCAGATAAACCATTTTTTCCCTTTTTAACTGTTGAAGGTTGCATTTGAGAGACTTCATAGTCATTTATAAATAGCCAAATTCATCTCGAATCATTCCTATTTCTTTTCAACATCATCTGATTTCTTCCTCAATCAAGTTCTCCTCAATTGTTTAATGTTTTATAATTCTTTAGCTCTTCTCATCAATAATTATTTACTTTTTTATATCCAACTATGATCAGCTATGCTAACTCTCCATTTATTTCTTTCACTTCACACCCCAAAAGACTATCATAACACACACCTTTAATACTGTACAGATAAAAATAGTAAAATCTTTCTCTCTAGCGTTAAACAAAAATATCAAAAGTGTTACTTGAAACGGTATTCTTCTAAATCTTTTGGCTTAAGGAATTCTTTCTCATCCTCTTCCGAGTGATTTTTTTGCTCCAAAAGTAGAAGTTTTTATGGAAAAGGAGACCACCACACCATATTAGATAATTTCATGATTCTTGTTTAGAATTTTCCCATTTGTAAACCTAGGTTTTCTGTAGAAATGTAAGAGCCTATCTTCTTAATTAATTAATTATATGCCTCCTTTATGGACCAATTCGTTATTTTAGCACCCTTTTGAATGATTTATTGGCTCACTTTCATATTCATATAGATACAAAGGCCACATTTCTAAACTAGTTCTAATTTTACAACGAGCCAATGAACACATTAGTGATTATGCATTTAAATATAATAATATGACTACTAAGATGAGTTATGAGACACTATTAGTGAAATTCACAACCCTTTTGTTGATATCTTTGCTTCCACTCATTAAAGAAAATGTTGTTTTCATTTCCTTTCCTTTTTATGAGCCTTTTATAATGTTAGGGAATTTGAAATCAAGGTATTAGTGTAGTCTTAAAATTATGCACTTTAGACATTATTTAGTCTCGGTCTCATACTACTCTTCAGAAGGTTTTTGAGTGAAGAAAATACTAATTGACCCCTGTCTTTTGATCATCTTATTTTATTTTCTTTCGTCATTCCTAACCTCTTGTACCCACATGCCCAACCAACATCTGTCATTTCGCATTATTTTAGTCTTGACTGAGGCGTCTAGGTGAGTACTGGGGTGCCCCGATTCTTTTGAACTTTCTCACCACCTTTTGGGCACTTTCTAGCCATTTCAACTTCTTATCTTTTTGGTGGTCGGCCATTTCGGGTTAATTATGAAATTATATCAAGAGAACCCTATAAATATAAAGTTATGAGACCATAATGAGGGACCAAGCACTAGTCACTACTATCATCCACCTAGAGTTACATCCATTTGGAGATCATTTGCATCCATTAGCTCCATCATAAGGACAAGGTTGGTTCATCTGCATCACACAAGCATAGGGGATGGATTCTATTCTATTCCATGCACACATTCTATTACATTTTCTACATATAGTTATTGCTCACTACTTCATAAAGTGTGATTGACATAAGAGCACCTAGGGCACATAATGCACACACACTAGAACGGTTTGCTGAAATGTAGTGCAACACTCAATTAGTAAACCCACTATTATGGCAAAGCTTGAGGTCATCCACCCATTCATTTACATTCCTCTTTTTTAGGGTTTTGATACTTCTTGTGGTCTCTTGCAAGTCTTTCTATCATTTTGGATTAGCAAAGTGACACTGACGCAAGACATCGAATTTGATGCGACAAACAACGAGGGTTTCACACTACCTTCCGAACTCGTGAGACTTAGTTCCAAACCTTTTCACAGACTAGTGTGCCCATTCTATAGACCATAGTGCCTGTAGGCACCTTAGTCCCTCTCCAGGCGCTCCAGTCCAGCTAGATAGCTCAGATCCATCCTTTTTGGGACCTCTGCACAATTGTTGTTGCTTCTTGTTTCTCCAGATCACTTCGCGACACAATCTAGCTAGCTCCTCTAATCAACTGAGTTAATTCTAACTCTTTTAGTACTCTAGGGTTTAGCATTTCCATTTTCATAGTTGTTTGTGTCATTTCCATATTTATTTACTACATCTATTTATTGTATATACATGTCATTCTATTTTAGATTAACTACACTTATTCCCCATTTTTAGTTAATCATTTTGGTGAACCCGAATTGATCATTCATGCTTCTAGGTTCTTCATTCATTACTTGTCATCCTAGGGTTTTGTCATCATGAGTATCTCAATCAATGATTATTTTCTTGCAAATCCTGATTTACTACATAGAGTCCAACATTTTCTTACTACTACTCACATTTGTGTTGACATGCATCCAGACTCGGTTTATCAAGCATTTGTTGATGCATTCTCTTCACACATAGTATTCAAGTCTAACCTTCCCATTGATGTTCATACTTTTGATAATGACCCGCCTCTACATATCATATGTCGTATTCATAATGTAGTTGTTAAGCACACTTTGATTGATAATGGATATGAACTTAACTTATGTCTTATGTCATTCCTTGAAGTTTTAGGCCTCTCCACTCGCAACGTTAGTCCATCCAATATTTCATTATGTGCTTATGATGGTTATGTCCATCCATGTCTTAGTCACATTACATTTCCAATCATTGTTGGTCCAAATACTCGTCCATACTTGTCTTTTTTCGTTGATTTCCCGGGTCTCCTACAAATATCTACTGGGTAGGCCATGGCTTTATGCCATGCAAGTTATCACCTCTATTGTACATAATTGTGTAAAATTATTACATGAAATCATTGAGTACACCATTTTTCGTGACCGTGATCCATTTCGGATTCCAATAAGGCTCCTAATACTAGCCTTCCTATTCCAAGCATACATATTATAGATGAGCCCTAACCTAGGGAAGAACCACCTCACTTACCAATACTTGACGGTACCATTTGCGTGATAGATGAAATATCTTCTATGCCACCTACTAATATTGCCATGATTCCTTATCGTGGATTGTCTAGTCCTATGGATGTTGCTTTATCGCCTACACCTTCACATGCACTACCTCCACTAGCACGACCACCATTCACTTACACACTCTTCATGAATGACTCATATTGGGAACATATTCCATTTGATCCTACCATGCGATGACACCATATGTACACAAGAGGGTTTAGCTCGCCTAGTCTTTTCTTTTGAGGATCTCTATTTTGTACCACACGCTCTTAATCTTTATTATGAATTTGTTCACATCGCTGCTTGCTTATGGATTGTGTGTCTTTCATCTCATGGTCTATCTATCGCGCACTCCTCGCTCTTCTCCACTCACATTAGGGAAATCATGGCTTGATTATATTGGGGGCACTCTAGATCCGGATCATATAGACATTTCATTTCCTATGCCTTTTAGACGTGTCTTCATCTAGCAATAGCTCTTTCCTAGGATACACACAAAATCTCACCTGTTGGTATGCACATGGTTTTCCACTTCCTCCATTCACCGATGAGGAGTATGCTATGGGCATGTATAACTTACACCTTCATGGCTCATTACATGATCAACCAGACACTATTTCTTATCAAGTAACTAATGCTTATCCATATGAATCGACCATGAAGTTGATGATCTCCTCGATGAAATTACAAGATCGATCTTTCATGTTCTATATTTGGGGGCATAGCATCTCACAAACCCCCATCACATTAGCATTAGCACATATCTCATTCACACCCTTACATAGTACTATATCACGCTCTTATTATTTACGCATACATCATCATAACATCTACTCATATTTCACATTTACATCAATCTCCTAGCATACACATATTCATTCATACTTTAGCGTTGTCATTACCTGATGACACACTCTTGTTCTTTGGTTCACACTTGACTATTGAGGGCTTACTATGCATGAACCCCACACACTGCACTATAGGTATTGCACAATGCGTCTATGTCGCATCATACATCATACATACTATATTTATTCTACATCATTTCAAACTTTGTGCATTTATATACCTTACATCATACATCTTGCATTTAGAATACATTATTTTCATATTTGCATATCATACATACACGTCATACTATTCTTCATCATACATGTCCAACAATAGCATTTTACAATACATTGTGTGCATCTTACACTCGTTAGTCTACATCATACATTACATCTTATACATGGTACATGTATTGTATCTCACATTACATCTTATACATTACACATTCTACTCATCCCACGGTCGTATATTATCATCACGCATATTGCATTGTCTTCTATGCGGTGCACTCACTACCTTATGACACTCTTTAGTTCCTCAATCCATACTCAACTACCGAGGATTTACAAATCAAATGGACCTTCTCATACACACACATTCATCACTTGACATTCTATTATATGACATTACTAGGTTAGTGACATATACTATAGGCTAAATGGTCACCTATCCCTTCATCTTGTAGTGTTATACGCTTTAGGTTACGCTCACCACTCCTTTTATTCAAGTGATATACGCTTTATGCTACATCATCACTCTTTCGATCCTCTTGTCATCATATACGCTTTGGATATAGGGTTGATGACACATCATTTCTAGGTCACATATCATCACACATACACATTCATCATAACACGTTAGACACAATACACATTATTCAACCATTTCCCGATGACACACTCTCATTTTTACGGTTAATTCTTGACTCACTGAGGGGGAAAACAAAGTGAACCTCACTACATAAATTTTTATTCACTCGGGGCGCACAAATCCTATCACTCCATTTTGCATTTCATTCCATCCATCCACAACATACTACATACTATGGTTTCTTTTACTCTTGCTTACTTTTGCTTTTTCATGGTCGCTTTATTACACATGCTAGTTAGATTACTTGTATGTCATTTATCTATACCATCCACACATGCGCGTTCACATCTTTTTAGTTGTGATCACAGATACATGTCTCTTACACGCAACATAGATGCTCGCCTTCTACCCTTCCTACACTTGGTCGGGGCATCCACATTCGTCTCTTCTAGGTGTTATTGTTTCATTTCATACTTAACACTTTACATTACTTGGTTATACATGCTTTTGACATACTAGTTATCTTTATAACATGATAACAGGTGCTTCATGTGCAACATTTGTTATGCATGGATATTTTCTTCCATATTTGTTTGTTACATTGTCTGCTATTGTTTTTTCTTGTATGCGGGCCTTGCCCTATGTTTGTGTGCACACTTGTTTGTTTGTATGCGGCCATGATGGCCTTTGTGTGTCTTGTGACATCATGAGTGATGTCCCATGTTTGAGCTCCAATTTGTGTGGTTTACTTGTCTTCTTTCTTGTTTACATTACTTTGCTTGGTAGCTTTTACACTGTTTTTTGTAGCTTATACACTATTTTCTATATGCATGCTTGTTCGTACTAACACTTGTCTTTGGCTAGCCTTCTTGTTTGTGTGTGCACCTTGGTTTCTACCAAGCGCATTCCCTTCCCCCTGCAGGTAGAGTTACAAAGTGTTCATGTGGTTGGTCCTCTTTTGGGGCCGCATTCTCCTATCAGCGACGTCGCATGTGCCCCTAAAGAGGGGGACATCATTTGGGGTTTACATACTACACAATGCATTTACACTTTAGTTCAATTCATTTCACTTTCCGCCCTTGACATTGTGGGTTACATATAATGAGTGGGTTCAAAACGGTCTATGAACCCCGTACATAATGAATTTTATAGGACATGATAGTCCTTAAAATTTTGGGAAGCAGTTATAGGTTAGAGGATACAATGGAATTCCTCCTTACTCTTCTTCACTAATGACATCGGATCTCCCAAAAACCAGGACATACAAAATATTCTTCACACACATTCAGGGAAGTAATTACATGTTGGAGGATACAATGGAATTCCTCCCTACACTTCTTCGGCCTATGGTGTCAGATCTCCCAAAAACCTCAGTAGTACAGTATATCCTTCTACACTCTATTTCTCAACATGATCAGGTGCACATGTTCTATTTACATTTTCCATCTGCGTATTTTACATTTACACACTTTTACGTGTGTCTTTTACATTACATTTTTACACATACATACATACATATTTGACTACTTGATCATTTTCTCCTTGCAGTCCGGCCAAATGAGAAACAAACCTACAAATTGGGGAACCAACAACACACACCATATGAACCATGCAGGTCCATCACACACATCGACAACTACACACGTTTTTTCCCTAGGTTCACTCTCATCACTTTTTTTTCACTTTTTCATCTTTAGTTTCCACGCTCCATCATCTTTTTGTCATTCCATGCTTTGTCTAGTCCTTCGACATGTTTTCTACTACAATCTTCATGGACATCAAGTACACATCTCTATCTACTTTATGTTACCAAGAGCTTTCCGCTCACTAACATAAAGTGGGGAAAATGTAGTCACAAAATTATGCACTTTAGACATTATTTAGTATCGGGTCTCATACTACTATTTAGAAGGTTTTTGAGTGAAGAAAGTACTAATTAACCCCCATATTTTGGCCATCTTATTTTATTTTCTTTCATCATTCCCAACCTCTTGTACCCACATGCCCAAATCACTTTTGTCATTTCATGTTATTTTATCCTTGATTGGGATGCCCATGGCCACCCTGGTCACACCTAGGGCACCCCGATCCTTTTTGAACTTTCCTGCCACCTTTTGGGCACTTTTCTAGTCGTTTCAACTTCTTATCTTTTTGGTGGTCATCCATTTCGAGGTTAATTACGAAATTAGATCAAGAGAACCCTATAAATATAAAGTTATGATACCATAATGAGGGACCAAGCACTAGTCACTACTATCATCCACCTAGAGTTGCATCCATTTGGAGATCATTTACATCCATTAGCTCCATCACAAGGACAAGGTTGGTTCATCTAGCATCACACAAGCATAGGGGATGGATTCTATTTTATTCCATGCACACATTCTATTACATTTTCTACATATAGTTATTGCTCGCTACTTCACAAAGTGTGACTGACACAAGAGCACCTAGGACACATGATGCACACACACACACCATAACTACATTTGGGTCTAAAATGTAGTGCAATGCTTAGTTAGTAAGCCCACTGTTGTGGCAAATGAGGTTAGTATGACCCATTCATTTGCATTTTTATCTTTTTTTTCGGGTTGTAAACACTTATTGTGGTCTCTTGCATGTATTTCTATCATTTTGGATTAGCAATGACACATGGTGATGTACATAAAATCTGATGTGACAAACACCGACAATTTCGAGACCACCTACCGAACTTGCAAGACTCATTTTTGAACCTTTTACACAAACCAAGGTGCCCATTCTACAGACTAGAGCACCCGTAGGCACCCCAATCCCTCTCCAAGTGCTCCAGTCCAGCTAGATAGCTTGGATCCATCCTTTTCGGGACCTCTGCACAGTCGTTGTTGCTTCATGTTTCTCCAGTCACTTCTGCGACACATTCCAATGAGCTCCTCTAATTAGTTGAGTTCATTCTAACTCTCTTAGTACTCTAGGGTTTAGCATTTCCATTTTCATAGTTGTTTGTGTCATTTCCATATTTATTTACTACATCTATTTACTGTATTTACATGTCATTCTAGATTATATTAACTACACTTATTCCCCATTTTTAGCTAATTAATTAGATTCCAATATTATTAAATATTCATCCAATTTATTCTTCTTCCAACACTTATTAATCTCCAAAAAGTCAATCTTTAATAATATGATCAATAATAGTGAATTCCCAATGAAGGTTGTTTCTAAGAATGTAGTGAATTGATTCCATAAATCAATCACTTCAATTGTTCCTCTCAATCCCTCAAAGGGAGATTGTTTCAACTCTATGTTCTTCGATGAGATTGCATCATTAGGCCCCATCATGTGTTGATGGTAGTAGTATTATTAAAATAGTTTTATTTTCTAATCTATCAAAAAAATTATTAGAATATTACCACATTTTAGGTATTCATTTGGTCTTCCTCATTGGATTCTTCTCATAAAGGAGGTCATTGTTAGAGGTTTTAGAGAGGATATCTCGCATGCATTACATCTAGGTCACTGGACCTCTCCTCCTAAACTAATCATCCCTAATATTAAGTTTTACACTAAGCATCTCTTGTAGGTGCTTGATAGTGTCTTTGATTGTACTATCTATCTCTAGTGTCATTTATCTTATGGCTTGACATTTCCATTTGGTCATTTGAGGGTGTTATCACACTAGTTACAACTTGAGTCTAATCATCATATTCCACGTGGGTACTAGATCTATCTTATTTTCCCCTTTATGTTATGTAGATTGCATATTAACTTATTTTTAGACGCCTAATTTATTATGAGATATGGGAAGATATCGTTATCTTTACAGACCTGAGAGCCTATTTATCTACTTTCTTTCAATACCTTAGACTAATGATGTGAAATATATTGGCCAAAGTGTAAACACTATACACACAATAAAACTCACAATGCATAAAAATTGAGATGTTCGTGGGTCAAAGCACAATGTTGTGTCCTACTTCGTGTCCCAAAAACATGAGTAAGAGTTTGGGCGGGATCAAAAATCGAGGATGTTCACATGAACACCCTTTCACGCGAACCCTCCGGGTTCAAATAATTTTGGTGGCAAAGAGTTATATATAGATATTTATATAGTTTTGGGCGGCAGATTTAGGGTTTAGGGGGGTTCGGGCGAATGGGAGGTTCACACGAACCCCCCTATGTAGCACCTATGTGGCACATTTTGGCTCCAAATTCATTTGGAGGATAATTTTATGCCAAAATGTGCCACTTAGGTGCCTCGTGATTAGAGTTAACGAATGAATAAAATTACAAAATTTTAACACAAAATACATAATTTTATTAGCTTTCTAAAAATATAATTTTTATTTTTAAAAATTTGTTTTACTATTTATTATTTATATTTTTCTAACATATGGTATTTTAGGACAATCAATTGTACACAATCAACCCAATTTGAAAAATAGCAAAATATATCAAAAAAAATTGAAAAAAATAAAATTATTATTTGTTGAAGTCTTCTTCTTACATGTGAAAAAAATCAATTTCGATATAAATCTTAAAAGTTATTGGTATAAACATTTGTACGCCATTTATTTGAAAATATTTTTACTAAATAATTAATTTAAAAAAATATAAGTCAAAAAATATGAAAATTTGACAGCACCTCAAAATTCAAATCTTGAACATATATGTAAAATTTCATGGTGAAAAAATAAATTTTCATTTAAAAAAACCACCTGGGGACAAGTCATTTCTCTTTTATAACATAAGAAACAACGTATGAATAAAATTAAGAAAAAGACCATATTTTTTGCCATTTAAAAAATAAAAATTACATGTATTCTACACTCTAAACAAAACATTTCGTTAGATTGTGGAGTTTCATGAATGTGTATGGTTTTGTGGCTATTACCTTTATAAAATCAATGAAACTGAAAATTCATGTTTATAAAGGTACAAAGCATACCAAAAAGTGGGACATTTTATTATGCTTTTACCCTCGTTCAATATTTACAAAGAGAGAGGTTATATATAGTGTAATGATCTCCTACAAAGAAGAAATCAAAATTTATTAGATTTCACAAATTTTGGCCTAAGCTTTCTCACTTCATGACTGGATAGCCCGAGATGGAGAGAAAAATACAAGGTAAGATTGAGCTTTATCCTTGTGCTAAAGCTTACTTCATTCTTGTCTTTGAAACCCCGAAGATAGGGATTTAAT
The DNA here is from genome assembly GCA_018340775.1 of Taxus wallichiana var. yunnanensis. NCBI lineage: Eukaryota > Viridiplantae > Streptophyta > Pinopsida > Cupressales > Taxaceae > Taxus > Taxus wallichiana. The sequence goes on along the minus strand of CM031239.1, from coordinate 175,181,420 downwards.
TTTTAGTCAACATTGGGTTTGGGGGAACATGGGCTTATGTCCAAACCATGGTATCCATCTTTCGACCCATTAAAGGAGTCTTTTGATACTTACCCGATTTGGGTTCGTCTACCAGACTCCCATCAGCCTTTGGAGCAGATCTTGTCTCATTGCTATAGGGGGATACTTTAGGCTCATGTGTAGCAATGATGATAAGACCTCCATTCAAACCCATACTACTTATGCTCGAATCCTGGTTGATCTCAATACCTCCAAATGTTTACTGTAACAGAATCAATCTACAGATTGGAGCCAGGCTCTGGGTGCAGAGGATAGACTATGAGAGACTTGCCTTCAGATGTAGGCGTTGTTTCCAAACTGGTCATGTTTCAGATGACTGTGAACACTCCAAACGTAAGACCAAAACAGCCTGGTGGAGGGATTCTCTACCTGAACATCTTACAATCGACTCAGATCCGGCTAAGGAATCGAGTGCCCCCCTGCAAGCTAACTCACCCATCATGGTTGATTCACAGACCAATACAGAGAAGCCTCCAGATTATTCTTTACAGGCTGCTGATTCAGTGTTTAAAGATATTCCGACCTCCCATTTGGGTCACTCCCCCATCAAACCTATTGCAGTTTTTCCGACTGTAGTGGATGTGGGAAATCAGGAATGGACAGTGGTGGATCGGAAAAAGAAGGGTAATGCCAAATCTAAATCCCCCACCATATCGGACAAGATTTGATTCTTGTCTTTTTGGGCGCTATTATTGCTACATTTTGGCATATGGCTCCTACGCAGATTCTTTAGGCAATTTGTTGTTGTTTTTTGTTCTTTGTTTTTGTTGCGGTTTGGTTTGCTTTTCTTTAGTTCCTTCCTTGACGCTTTTGTTGGGCTCTTTTTGATGATCGTCTGGATGATTTCTCCGTTAGTGGTCGGCCGGAGTACATTGTTATCATTTTTGTGGCCGGATCACTGCGTGTTTGCTGCTTTGATCACCGGCCCAAAGCAGTGTTTATTTGCCGTTGTGTTCTTCTTGGTTGTTTCTTTGCAGATCGCGTTACGTACTTGGTCCTTATTGTTTTATCGGGATGTTGATCCTTTTTTCGAGCTTTATTTTCCTATTCTCGCTTCGAGAGCCTTGCACATGCATAAGGGTATAGTCCCTTTCAAAAACTATTTGCCAATAATAAAAAAATATCATGAGTAGTTATATTCTAATTATAGAATGTAACTTATCCAAGAATCTCTATCACACCTCATTATTACACCAACTAACTATTACAACATGTAACAATAATAATATGATTTGTTATTACAACTCATCACACAGACACACAAAAGATGTGAACACTAACAATATATTTATAACACGATGTTTAACCCTTCTTCTTCAAAATGTTGTCATCCTTCATCATAGGTACCTCTAGGGATCCCCAAATTACAATTTTTTTCACTACCATTGTTGTTTCTTCAGCATTGGGTGATGAGACGGATTCAAGGGGCGTGCTCTACTTACTCCTAAGGTTACTCAACATGGACCCCTGAACCCTAGACATTTCCTAATGAGTATTATTATATCTTTCATCAACCTTACACAATAATAAATGATGACATAGATTATTCATGTATCCCAAATATAGTCAAAGATGCTTGGTGGGACTTATCTCTAGTACTTATGACTTTCGATATCTGAAACATCTTTGAAGGCTCTTGCTTCACCCACATGGCTATTTTACAGGTACATTAGCTACATGGGTTGAGGCCTGAATTTTTTTTATTTTAATCCTCATTTACACTTAGTACTTTTGTTCTTTTTATTTTGTTACTATTGAATCTTTGATCCTTGGGTCCTTTTATCCCAACACTTTCCATTGTAATTGGATGTACTCTCAAGTATAAGTGACCTTCTTTTGGTCATTCATCGACATTAATATAATACAATTTCAACTCTTCTTATTTAATTTATTAGGCTTAGTGAGAGTCCACAACAGCTTAGTGAAGAAGCTACTTTAGTGTAATATGATTTATTTATCTCAAGTAAAATAACTTTATTCTTCACTACCAATTCCTAGGAATTATGAGAAAAATGATTTTTTTACTATTATATAAGGAAATAACATTCCTCATATATGTATATTGCTTTGAAAGACGCATTCCAAGACCTCATTAAGAAAAACTAAATTTAAAGAGTAAAAACAATGATGTCAATAGATTTGTAGCTCCCCCAAATCATAATTTGAATTTTTTCATAAATCATCCCTAAACAATGCCAAGTAATAAGATAGTAACACAATGTCATCAAATTTGATGAGAAAAATAGGAGCTATAACAAGGTACCATTTGAGCTTAACTCACATCCATGTCTCATTCACTAGATGAGTTTATTGGCATGATTAAACAAACTAAGGAAACAAAATCCTCAACTCAAATTGGGCTTGATGAGAGAGAAATGGAATCGTGGTTGATAATGATCCAAGTTTGAACATGTGTGTACTAATGAATTCCTTTGTAACATTAGATTTTTAGAAGATCTAGATTATATATAATTTTTTATCAAGGATATGATGGCATATAAAAAAGTTTAGGATGTTTAATGTTTCTCATTTAAGTTGAACCAAAGAAGGCTTATTTTAAATATTTCCCACTATTGAAGCATATAATATGGTATGCGGTAGGCCTTGAATACACCAAACAAAATAAATTCCTTCAACAATGCATTAATGTCTAGAATTTGGATTTGAAGGATAAGTGGTTACAACTCGTTAAGACCAAGAGTATAAAAATAAAAATAAATAGAACAAGAAGCCATTTTACAAGAAGAGCCACAATTTGAAGATTAAAAGTAATATCCACATCAAGGAAAAGTATGTGCAAAAATGTAAATCCGTTCCAAAAAAATGTATAAGGCCTTAAAACCAAAGGAAATATCTTAAAGACTAACGTATAATAAGAAAATCATGTCATATGATATTGATACTTCCAAAAACACTAATAATCATATGGATGAATTTTGTGAAGACAATCTTGTAGAAAGCGAGTTAAATTGACCTCGATTCTTAGACACTTCAATGATATTTTACTTTGAATTATTCATATTTTGGTCTTATTATTAGTTAGATTTCATTTACTACACATTTTTGTTTCTTAATTTCATTATTTATTTTTGTATTTTTCAATACTATGTCATATTTTTTTCCTTGTCGTCTCTCATTCGGCTTTATTAGTTTTCATGTTTAAAATGTATTGTATGCCATTTTCCATTATGTTTTAACATTCTTGTGTATGCATCACGCTTCCGTTAACTTTAGATTGACATCATTCGCCTTCACCTTACTTGATGTAGCATTCATTCATGCTAATCTAGCATTTCTTTTATGAAACCACCCCTTACTTTTAAATGTTTTTGTACGAAATTGTTCCTTATTATTCTAATTCTTATTCATGATTCCTTATCATTATTTTACCTTCTTTACTCTTCACATTATCTTATTCATAAAAAGCACATAATGAATTCTAAATTATTCGAACACATTCAAACTATTGTATTGATGTAGTTTGATAGAAAGTGGAAGTGAGTAAGGTTCTTTTTTCTTACCTTGTTGTATCATTTATTTTGATTTTGGTTTTCCTTTTCATTTCTTTCAAACGTGTATCATTTTTATACCTATGAGTTAATATTATAATTTATTTGCATATATTCAAAATGATTTATTGTTTGATTCCCAATTCCTTATATGTTATGTTGTGGATAAAATAAAATGTTATGGTTCAATTCCTTGAAACTTATTTTTCTTGTTTACTTTTGGTACAAAATTTGACATTCGAACGTATAAATTGAATGATTTGGAGGGTGAAAAAATGGAATTGGATTTAAAAAATAACAAGTTGATTTTTAATACCGGTCGCCGCTCCGCTGGTAGTACTATTGTTTTCGTCTATTGCAATTACTTTGCACTCGCATACCGGTGCTATTCTAATGTTTTAAAACAAATATGTCAAAAAAAATTGTTTGTACCTATGGATTCCTCTGAAAATTAATTTGGCATTCTTTTGATTGGTCTCGAGTAATGCTTCATTGCCAAAATAGATTCTGCAAGTAAGACCTATTTCGGTAAAGTTCTTTGAACCCGTTAAAAAGCCACACGTTCCCGTCCCTACTGTTAGTAAATGTCGTTGAAACTTGGCTTTTTGCACGAAGCTTGTGTGGTTGGCTGTGTGTAGGGGAGAAGAACCACAGAACCAAAGCTTGTGTGGATGACATTGAACATGGAGAGGAGAAAAACACAACCACAGGATCCTGCTCTGAGAGCTTTAAAAAAACATGCTTTTTCCAAACAATTCCATTTGAATATGATTAAATCAAACACTTTTTCTCCAGGCTTGGATCCTTTCGCTTCAGCTGAAATTCTCAAATGCTATAAGGGCCACAAAATATAGCAGCCCTCCGAACATAGTACCAAAATATTTTACACCCAGGGTATGTTCTTCAAAAACATTTAAATGTATGGGTATTGTTCTGTTGCAGATGGATTTGAGCAATAAATCAGACCAGTAATTGGCTGGACTAATAATTTGATATTACTGGTTCTAAATAAGACAGTTACCCAGAATTACACAGTTCTCAAAGATGGCCACCGAGTTTCCAAAATTGGAGTCAAGAGTTCCTTCTATTTTGCAGCTCTTGTAGAATTGACGAAGACTGTGGGTGTATAGTCCTGGTGGCCCAGAATGGCATAGTTGTGGAGGACAAAGAGATCACCATCTACTCTTAGGTCTACTGCCTGATGATGGTCCACCATTGCTTTTTGGAATGTAATGTCACGTGCCATGAAAGCATCAGCATTTACAGCTGCATTTGCAAATGTGAACCAAATTTAATTATAAGTTATATTCATGTTACGAGAACAAAAGGAAATATTATGACATTCTTGGCCATTCCCTGGTGATTTTTTTATGACTATAAAACTAGCGAGGACTTGACTTTAGCTATGTCATTGTCCTTAATTTGGGTTTCAATTAATTTCTTTTGCGTTCACCTTAGATTTTGATTTAAGATTAGTTCACATTCCTGGACTTCAATGACAATCCGTCATTTTCAGCAATAAATCCCCAATTCAATTCTCTGTTTTTGATAATTTAAAATTTTTACTTGCATACTAATGCTCATCAAAACTTTCTGTCAAATTTACCCACGAAGTTCATATGGCGAGCTTTCCTAAATTCCTTAAAACTTGTTCTTTTCTTGCTGTAATGTTTTGGAAATGGTCTTGAAAGCCAAATTTCAAGTTCGTTTTCAACAAAATAAACCTTTTACATTGAATAGGAACAACTCTCATGTCCCTTCTAACGAAGTTTCACATATTGCTCAGATTTGGCCTACATTCGTTAACATTTAGATTTCCCTGTAAGTTGTACCTTGCAACCACGTCTACGTTCACTTCCACATAGCTCCTGGAAAGCATTTCCTAACAATCACCAATGTTTGGAAAACTCAAAAATTATGCTTGCATGATTGCATCCCTTCTCCACATGCCACACGTCTTTGCCGCAGTACTCTTGCTTTGCACCACAACCCTTGTTGTACATTGGAATCGACATCATAATTAATGGACATTTGCACGTTGAAAATTTCACATGTAATTTTTTCGATGTTTTGGTGCCATTGAATTTTTCTTGAAGGACCAATCTCCATGTGGGATCCAGGGGTTAAATTTGACGGCCACCTATGCCTGTCAAACAATTTTCGGGTGACGGTAATTTTTCAATACTGCCCTTCAAAAACACAAAATAATGTTATTTTTTACTAATTATTCTATATTTATTATATCTTTTTATATATATTTACATATATTTTTATAATTTATATACAAACCTATATAAAAATTGACGGTCATGTTTTAAATGTGCAAGTCATGTGTGACGGTTAGATAAAATATTTACAAGTATTTTACGTCTAAAATCACGAAAAACGTCTAAACGGCCGTCAAATTTAACCCCTGGTGGGATCCCTGCTTTGATGTTCCCATCTACATCAAAATTTTGACGTCATATTCCATTCAATGGAATATTCAAAAGGTAAAAGAAAAAATACTAACATATCTAACAAGGCCATGGTGTGGTAATGGATTTCATCCTTATTATAGCCATGTTTTTCTTAACATGTAGTAATTGAATTTAATACAACACCTACAAGTAATATAAATAGTTTGAAAAAATATTCAATGAAATATAATATAATGATGGACTTAGGACATGTAGCTATGTTTTCTAAAGATGCAAGGATATTAATAGTATGGCTTGATATTTTAGTAACTTAGTAGATGTTTCTCCCATTCCTTCCCATTGAGTATTAATTGAGGAATTTTCCTAGTTGTTGCATTAGGATATCATGTAGTCATGACATTAGTTTGTTAAACAATTCAAGTTCCATCTTTATGTTGTACATTTTGTAGTTAGATTGCATTAGGGTCAACTCCTCATTGTATTAGAATATCTTGATATAATCATTGCAAAAATTTCAAAAATTCAAGGCTTCTACATAAACAAAAATGAAGTCATTATTAAGAGTGCATAATTATCATATGTTTTAGTTGCAAACACCATGATAGACATGTATATTGAAAAATGTGACCATAACACCAAAACGAAAGTTAAGTACATCAAAGTAGTCCATGTGACCACATTTTGTTAATATGTAATTGATAAATTCCCCGATTCCATAACTAATGTGAAATCATGAGATCATTACAACATATACTTTTGTTTGGTGAATAAGGAAGGATATTAGTGTTATGACCTAATATTTCGACAAGTATTTGATATTCTTACCAATGAAGAAATACATTTGCATCGGTAATTCAAAAATTTGACACTTATAAGTGAAAAAGATATATTAAATTGTAAAATTAAGTCTAAAAATATTTTAAAACAATGCTAAAATATTTTGCTATTCAAAAACACAAGATAAATGTCCCAATCCTATCATTATAGTCTATGAACCACAATTTTCAAATAATTGTAAATGTGTAATAAATAATACAATATAAATTTTATCGAAGAATAGCCAAGAAGTATAAGCCACATAAGGTTATATACATCCATAAAAGAACAATAGGATGCAACTACTTATCATATGTTGCAAAACACCCAAAAAGATTATGAAAAATGTGACTAAAAATACAATTGAATATACTATGTCCATCAATACACTCCAAGTGACCACTTTTTTCAAGAATTTGATAAATTATCTAAATTTCATAACCAATATAAAGGCACGAGAGCATACCAAATTTACTTGTATTTGGTGAATATGCAAAGACCTTATCATTATCACATAATATTCTAATGAATTTAATAAATGTTTCTCTTAATGAAACAATATATGAATGTTACAATTTGTCAAAAAAAAATATAATGTGCACAAAATGAACTCTTTGAACCAACATGAAGGCATAAGAGAAAAATTTACTCAAGTGAATAAACTTTTTTGGCACATAATTAAATATTTAGTATTAGCCATCATTATTTGAGGAAATCATATAATTTGGTTTTGATACTTTTCAAATTTAAGAACACTTACTAAAAATATATATTAATTGTAGAGTTAATTCACATAATAAAATAAATCAATGTTAAGATCTATTCCTATTCACAAATGAAATTAGATTTCCAAATCCTATCATTGCAATCCACCGGTGATAATTTTCTCAAACAATTAGTATTGACATAATATACAATATAGTAGATTTTTAATTAGATCATATTGAAGAAGGCCACATTACATAACAAGATATACATCCATAAAGTTATGATAAAAAGAAAATATTTGGTGCATGTTGTATTTGTTAGGAAATTAATATTAATGTTTACTATGATAAAGAATTAATGAGTGATTTGTAATATATATTTTGTTAGTATATAAGTTGTTATTAACTTACATTTACGAATATATTGTTTGGTGATATATTGTTATAACAATATATTAGGAATATATTATTGTTTTAAGAGAAGTTGCAGGAGATGTTGTAGGAGATATTTGAGGAATTGTAGTTTCTCGTATTTAGGAGCAATCTCTCCTATACATATGCATTGTATGTAGAATGAAACGTATGGAGTCTATTGAAGATATTTATTTTGCTGTACATTCTGATCCGATTACTATATTTGGTATCAGAGCAACTATGATCTTTTGAGAACCTGTGAAGGGGATGTAGTACTACTCTTCACTCCTGAGGATGAGATATGAATAATTTATGAAGAGTTTTGTGTAGGTAATATTGATTATACTATGCATGTCCCATATTTTTGCACTGGTAAGAATAAAACAGTCGTGTGATTGTTTATTCCTCTTAAATCTTTCTGCTGCACACGAGGAACGAACCGCATTTGGAGATTAGTTCGAAGTCATAAAAAGTCGTTTTGTCTTAAAATGTGCAGTCCAGCCTGAGCATATATTCTGATCTATGCATTGGATCTGGATTGAGTGACCTTTTAATGCAAGAACATAGAGATTTGCATTCAAATCTATCTTGGACTCGTTTTGGCCGTATTTTCCTGATTGTCATCATTAGTTGCATACAGATCTTGCAAATGTCAACCTACTCCTAGCTCGGTAAAGATTGTGGAAGGAACTCCTTGGTAGTTGTATCAATTTCAAGCTCCATCGATGGCTTTGATCAACCAGAGTTTGGAGACTTGCATTGCTCTTCGACCAGACTTTTGACATTTTGACACCAGTGTGCTCATGCCTGCATCCAGGAGTTGTATTTCATCCTCCTACCAGTGTGGAATTTCAGCCTACAACCAGGATTTGTATCAGATCTAGTTTACAACGTCTTAATTCATTCTCTCAATAGTTGTACTTGACTATTCAATAGTCGACTTGTATTTCACACAATGAGCATAACTATCCATGCATCTGTCTGCAAAAGTAACGTGGCGCGGTTGGTTCCAGGCATGAAACTGAGATCCAAATTCAAGTCTGATTTGAAGTTTAGATAAGTATTCATTGCATTACTGCATATAGATCCACATTCTCATATTTGCTGCTAAAATTTGTGCCAAGATTGTTTTACAAGGCCGCTCAATTTGCCATTATTTATGGAATCTAGAAATCTGCGAGGAAAGAAGAGTGAAATTGGAATCACATTGTTTTGATGAAAATGTGCAGCGTAAAGTCATTTGGAATTCATTGCATTTGACGATGACATAGGATTATTGTTCCACTTTGAAGGAGCCCTGGTATTGTCACAACTGTCAAGATCTATGCTCCATGCAAACTGTTATTTCAGAGTTTCACTGATTTCTTGTTGAGAATAAGTATCATAATCATTAGTGTATATTTGTTTGTAAAAGAGAAAAAAAAAAACAAAAGGTGCATTTTCGGTTTTAGCCGACACCTATTTTTTGTTTTAGTTTTGTGAAGAGTCATAATGGATAAGTTGAGTCACATTGAAAAATTTGAAGGTAAATATTTTCATACCTGGCAAGTATGAACCCAGTTATTCCTGATCAACAAAGATTTGTGGGATATTGTTGATGGAAAAGAGAAGAAACCGATAAATGCCGATGAATCAGTAAATGGGCAAGCAAAGATCGAAAGGCTACAATGATTATTGGATTGGGTCTATCAAATTCTTATTTGCATCATATAGACTTTAAAAAGTCCTCTCACACAATTTGGGAGACATTGAACAAATTGTTTGGATCACAAGCTGGAAGCGCAACAATATATTTAAAGCAAAGATTGTTCAGCCTCAAGATGGAAGAAGGTGACAACATGGTGGAACATATTAGTAAGTTTCATTCTATTTGCAATCAACTAGCGGGAATAAGTGTAGATGTGCCTGATGACGATGCTAAAGCAAGTATTACTCAATAGCATGCCTCCATGCTATTCTAACATGGTCTTTACATTGAGTAAAATAAATCCAAGTTTAGAAGAACTTATTTCTTCTTTGCTAGATGAAGAAAAGAGAATCATGTTTGCGGAACCAGAGGAAAAAGCCCTGTATGGTAAGAAACAAGATAAAAGAAGATCTAAATCTTCTTTCAGACCTGATCATCTTATAAAGATTCAAAGAAGCGGCTCACCTGTTATTACTGCAAACAATCTGGTCACTTGTCCTCAAATTGCACACAAGACTTGCTTGATGGGAAATTGCAAGATAATGCCATGGCTGCTGATGACGAAGGAGAAAATGAAGAGGAAGGAAATACTGCTTATATAGAAAATCAAAGTGATGAAGATTTTCTCTTTTAGATAATTAATACTGGAGGATGGAGGCATCGGAGGCTGGAGGTCAGATAGCAACCTCTCGTCAGTCACCAACGACGGGGCCGCACGAAGCTATGGTGGCACATTTTGTGGTGTGAGTGTGCTTTCAGTATTTGATGTCTAGTGTGTTTTTTTTTCGAGTTCTTGTTTTGTGTTGAATAAGTGAAATGTTCACATTGAGGGGGGAACATGATCGATATGATCCAATGTTCCATTTTCAGTTTTTCAGTTGAGTATGTGGCTATTCCTATTTCCTCAAATGCAAAAACATAGTGCAGAACAAATAACACAGTGAAACACAGCATCATGAGGCTTGATGAGGTAGAATAGTCAGATGTGTTCCTCTTTGTACCTAGATTTGTGGTTAGCCTCTTGAAAACCATTTAAGGTTGTTCAGATGTGTTCCTACTTGAGTTGCCACACTACTAGGTCAGATGTGTTCCATGGAGTGATTGGTTGATAAGCAGATGATTCATAAGCATGTTCTCATCCTCGTCGGTCAGATGTGTTCCCGACAGTGCTTGGTCAATAAGAAGTTGATGTGTTCCTTCTTCTACCTTCAATTCGAGTGTGTGCCAAGATCATGAGTGTGCAGAGGCGGCAGGCTGCAAAGGAAGTGTGAAATTTCTAATGTTACCATGTAAACATTAAGGGGGGGAATGTTAGGAAATTAATATTAATGTTTACTATGATAAAGAATTAATGAGTGATTTGTAATAACAAATCACGTATATATTTTGTTAGTATATAAGTTGTTATTAACAACTTATATTTATGGATATATTGTTTGGTGATATATTGTTACAACAATATATCACGAATAGATTATTGTTTTAGGAGAAGTTGCAGGAGATGTTGTAGGAGATATTTGAGGAATTGTAGTTCCTCATATTTAGGAGCAATCTCTCCTATACATATGCATTGTATGTAGAATGAAACGTATGGAGTCTATTGAAGATATTTATTCACATTGTACATTCTCGATTCGATTACTATAGTATTTAAAAATACCACAACAATCATTTTTATAAAATGTGACAAAAACATAACTATAGACACCTAAATTTGGTAATTAGGTACTTGAAACTATTAATTTGGATTATATCCCTTAGTCATGACTTGCACACACAAACATAACTTAAACACAATATCTCACTATTCTCAAAGCCTTACAATTACTTTATAATATCACACTTTCTGCTCAAAACCTATATGACCGATATAAGTACTTGTGAATATCCTAAACATACTATTAGAAACTTCCAAATATTCAGTTCTAGTGTTCTTCCATCCTAGACACTACCATCCAGGTTTCATAAAGAAATGTCACATGGTGTTTGATGGTAGTGTATTCAAAGCCTAAATGATATGATTTATTATGTTTGTCTTATTTATGCTTCCTAGGTCATTTATAATGAAAAATCATATCCCTTAAAACAACATAAAATCAATTCTAACACTCTAATTCACTCACTTGACACCTACCTAACTTTTTCAAGAGCTCCACTAGCACAATATATTAAATCTCAAGAAAGGATGCCATAAAATTCCTTAAATGAAAATAATACATTAGGAGTATCCTATAATCAATTCTACTCTAAACAAGGTTAGGAGAAAACTAAACCAAGTGAAGAGTAACTCAAAGTCAAATCAAGCATTTAAAAGTAAATACTTATCAAAAAGGCACTTTAAGGGGTATTTTATATAGCATTTATCTATCTACAAAAACTCTAATTTGGCACTTAATTATAACACTCTATATTGAACATTGACAAAGAGTACATTTGAAGTATACTTAGTTATCCCACTATATCATGTTGAGGCACAACATAAAACATGGGGAAGGAAATCTAGATTTGTATTCACACTTGCATAATCACTAAGATAACTACATGGAGTTTGAGCTTCTCATTTTCGAAATAGTGTAATTCTTGGGAATAATCAACAAGGGATTTGGCCATGAAGGTAGTCCACATCCATCCCAAACTATTTTATTTTGTTATTAAATTCATATTTGAGTGATAGCGTATGAAATCGGGGTTTTGATAATTACATGTGCACGAACAAACATTCTTAAAGAGGTGAAGGTACATGAAGCCAATGAAGAAAGTGATAAAACAACATAAAAATAAATAGAAGTGTAAAACAAATCTAGATACTTACATCAAGTAGGATGGAAGTGCCACACGATAGTGTCCATGTTCGAAAATAGTGTCCAATGATTTTACATGGCTATATTTTAGAGATGAAGAATTTTTTTCCTTGTTATAGCATGGCTTCCCTAATTCAAGATCCAAAAACTTTACAAAACATCAAGAAATTTAATTTAACTCATCCTCTTATAATCCACTATATTTGAGTATGTGCCATAATTGAATGTCGTTTACTTATAGTGTTTATATTTACTCTCAAATTTTAATGTTTTAGAATTTTATATACAAAATATGATTGTGTATTAGTTTCAAGTTGCAATCCAAATTAAAGATAAAACACCACACTTTTTTTAATTAGGGTTAACACATTTGGCGAACCCGATTATTGATCTCACACAACCTTCACTAACCTATATGATTTTAGATTTTAATTTTTTATAGGGTTTCATTTCAAATTTTATCTTTGATTTTTATATCTCAAATATGATCTCTCAATATTTCCCAATTATCTCATCCTTAATATAACTTTTCTAGGGTTTACATATCTCTTCACAATTTTTAGAGTTCAAATGGCCTTTATATCTAAAAATCCATATACTCTATTTAAGAGTTGATACATAGTCAAATTTCTAGATGAGACTATCTCTACAAAGGATTATGTATAGGAAACACTAATTTCAAAGCATATGGTTGATGTATAGAGCTTTACATAAATAAAAATGTGGAATTCTTACTTGAAAACACCTTCTTTAAGAATTTGTCATGTTCGTCACCATTGAGCCCTTCCAAGAAGAAGTTATCCAAGATAATATCAACGCTATTAATTAATTTCATGACTTTTATGAATCCAATAAGCAATAATTTCTCACTCTTAATATAGAACGAGTTGATTATTTATTAGACATAGCTAGAGATGAAGTCAAGAAATTGTATGCATATTTTCCACTTATATCTAATGTGGAAGATCCTACATCTATCAGGCCTATATCTATCTTTAATATGGAGGAAATTCTAGTCAATCAAAAATACCTATGTCTGTTCCACATAATTATACTACTTCCACATCACCTTATATGCGCATGCATGGACTTATGAATATTTCCACTTATGCACATTCTATCATGCAAGTCATTCACAATTTACATACTAAGGAATCACATATAGAACAATATAGGTATGATAACTCTTTCACCATGGATTCACATGCTCTACTTCGCAATCCATCGATTCTTAAATTGGACTCTTATCCTTTACCTATGGGTTTTGTCTCTCTTAAATTTTCAATCTACAAAGGTAAAGGAGACCCTAAACAATATCTCTTCTCCTTGCACACATGTCTAAATTATACATAAAAGGATAAGATTCTTACCAATATTTTCTTACAAAGTCTTAAAGATTATTCCTTACAATGGTTCTATGACCTTTTAATTCAATATTTCACGGCCTTCGATCTATTGGATGATAAATTCTTAGCACACTTATCAATTAACATTGATGAGAAATTCTCATATGATCAAATTTAAAAGCTTAAAAATATTCTAATGAGATGATTAGTGCTTATGTGGTATGATACAAAACCATTCTTACCAAAATGAATAATTCACTTGTAGATAATTAGCTTCAATATATATTTACACAAATATTACTTTCTCCTTTGTGACTGTCTATCATGTTTTCAAATTTTTGATCTTTCAATGAATTCTATCATACCTCAAAGGATCAAGAAGTCAAGCTTATAAAAAACATTATTTGATATGTTCCTAATGTACAATTTATGCTCGATAATAAGTTTCAAAGTAAAAAAACTTTCAAAGATGAATCTAATAACAAAAAGAATGAAGAAAAGTAATAGTTAATGTTATATCTTAACTAACTAAGCTTCAATAACAAGCCCCTCCTAGGAGTTAATTCACTGGCTACCTACATCACCGCATATTATACTTAAATGATTACTTGAGTGTAACCTCATGCTTACTCCTCTACCTATGGAGGTTGACGCAAAACAATTGTCAACATAAATCATTAAATGCCAATGCATACTCTAATTATCACCATTGTATTATTCATTATACAAATCGATGTTAAAATATCAAGCATGCCATTCAGAACTCCTTGATGATAAAACTATTGAATTTGAAACTAATCAAGAGGAATCTAGACCACAAGTCAAAAAATTCAAAGCTCAAAAATTCAATTATCCATTACCTCAACATACAACTGAGCCTAAAGTAAATCATGAGGTTCATCATTCGTATAATGCACATCCTTATCCAAATTATTATAATCACCCTTTGGATGTAATAATTGGAACCATCACTACTATTCAAATTCCATGATCTACTATCACGTTTGATAACATTGAAATTGTGGATGATGTTTCAAATAAAAATGCACTATGTATCCTCGCTTCTAATGAAAAAACATATCCATAATTTTAAGGTTAACAATGGATCTTATGACAATGTATGTACAATGAATTTTCTTAACTCTTTGGGATATAATGAGAAACACTTACAACCTACTTCTTACACATCTCTGGGACATATTATGTTACCCCTTTAAGTTGGGGTAACTAGCATATCTACGCCTTTCTTAGTTCTCTAAAGCATTGGGACACGTGATATGTTACTAGAATTTCATTCAATTCATAAGATCTATGCCATCTCTTCTAATATGTTGTTGGTGAGAAAATTTGTCAGGTGGACAAAATTGTGGATTTCTTGCCAACGCTCTAGGAATCTAAGTCCCTCTACTTAACCAGTGCAGTTGTCATATATGCATGCGTGAGTAAAGGTGGATTTTCCTGGTGGCCTTGTGGTTGGGGATCCAACAGGGGCACTCCACTGACCCTGGGAAAATCTAGCAATCTCTTGCTAGGGAAGACTTTTTCTAAAGAGTGGGAAAGGGGAGTGAGAAAAGAGGTAGGAGAACTAATGTTGTAGGTAGAAAATTAGATTCATGCACACACTAGTCAGAAACTTCAACACATGCATTCATGAGAAGAAACAACTTTGCAAATAACAACAAGACCAAATAGAATTTATTGATTGCAAATTATCAAGAAACCCCTTAGTCAAAGAAAGCTAGAAACTCCTTGTATTGATTGCTTAAACCAAAGTTGTACATAGTGTGGGAATGGAAGAAATTTGAGAGCACAGGAAAGTAGAAGAAAATGGCTATCTCCTTTGCTTTCTCTAAATATAATGCACTCTTGAGTTTACAAGATCAATTGCCAACCCTTTGAAAAGAGAATGGCTTTACAATTTATAGAATGAGAGATGACTAATCATCTACCCCCAAATGGATTTTCATATGTTCTCGCACAACTTAAAAAAAATTTAACTTCCTAGGACAATATTAATTCCCTTTTTATAACATAAATGTGACTTCTTACATTAGGAACATTAATACATATGAAAAAGTGTAACCCCGTAAAATTAGAACATTGAGAAGAGAGAGAAAGTTGGGGAAGAGGAGAGAGAAAGAGTGAGAGAAGAAGAAGAGGAGATGTCATTCCCAATGAAATCCATTGATCCTTGTTGATTGAAAACTCAAGTGCAGTGAGACTCTAAATCTTTGAACTCCTTGCACCCTGAGAAACTCCTTCAAATCAGCTCATGAATGCTTTCCAAGTTGAATGAACTGTTCCACTGATGACTGCAACTCCCAGCCTACATATGATATACCTATGACCCAAACTATGTAGTGAGTGTTGAAAAACATTGTCCAGTTCCCTGAGATGATCATCCCTCTATGTCCCATTGTGCCAAACTTGCCCTTTGAGAACAACTTGCTATTTTTAGAATATGAGCCCATGCTCTGCTATTCTGGACATATCATTTGTCTTGCTCTAGTTTCACCTTCTGAACCTTCTACCATATTCCAACCTCCTCTATTCTTAAGATATTGCTATTTTTAGAACATTTCTATTTTTAGCAAGTTGTTATTTGGGGACCTACTATTTTGGGAAGAAGTTGTTTTCTGTCTTACTTTCCATTTTACCCCTTTTCTGATTGTCTTGAGTGATCAAACTTGCAATTCAGTGGGGATCACCATTTATAGCATGTGAGGAAGTATAACATATGTTATTTTTAGTAAATGGTGAAAACAACCTCTATTTGTGACGGGAACTATTTTGGATTTGGCTCTTCGTCACGAACTCGTGCTCTAATTTTCATCATGATTTGCTTTCCAGAAATCTCAGAAATGAAAAATGAAAATTTATTTCTAGTAAGAGATTTGGGTATGGAGCTACCAGGGTAGAATATTGATAAAAAAATTAATCCTTCATATCTCGAGAAACTAGAAACTTCATCGTGCAAAAACTAGTTTGAGAGAAACTAGATTTTTAGAGACCCTTCCCTCTGAATTTCGAGATGATTTCACTTTTCGGATCTTCGGGAATTCGAGAATTTCTTTGAAGAGGAAAAATTCGATAAAAACACATCCCTTCATATCCCTAAAAATAGGGACTTCATGGCGTGAAAACTAGTTCACGCGAAACTAGATTTTTCAACGATCATTCCCTCCAATTTTCGTGTGATTTCACCCACTGGAACCCTAAGAAGTGGAGAGGTAGCTCGCTGATTTTTTCCACTACTATGTCATGGCGGCCATTAATGGAGATTGAAATTTGCAGGTCTGGTTTTGTCTCCATTCGCAATGAAATCAACTCCATTGCGATAGGTTTTTACTTCTGGTGCTTCACGCGAAATTTTACTTCAATCCGACAACCGGTTTGATGGGAAATTCAACTTTTTCTTCATTGAGACGAAAAGGAGATTTCTTCACTGTGAATGCTCTATTGCACGAGAGGAGAGTTTGAAAGTATGTTTTTATGGTCTTGGATAGAGGAATAAATAGAAAAAGATGGTTTGTTGCTTCGTGCACTAGTTTGCAATATTTGTATGAATTTCTGTTTTACGACAATGAAGATTTTCACTGTTTTCTTCTTCGTTGTTCTTCGTTTCTCCTTCTTAACTTGATGAAAAATCCTTCTGAGACCTGCATATTTCCATGGGAAAGGTATTTTAGTTCCTTTGTTGATCTGGTCTGATAATTTTCAATGGCAGAGTGATGGTAGAAGGTTGCAGAGGAAGTATGGAGATATGGTTGTGCACGAGAGTGTAAGAAGTTAGAAGCGGGAAGCAAGTAAATATTTAAAATTTTAAAATCATGTTGAGAGAGGGTTGGGTGCATTTTATTTTCCCTGATATCCCTCACCTCAAAGGGACATGAGGGACATCAGTTTCCATGGTGAGCAAGAAGGCGACATGTGGCAATGATCTGCGGTAGGGAGTGAGTGCTCCAAAATTAGCTTTAAAGCACTGAGGGGCTGGAAGCGGGTCACATGGGTGACCGAAGTCTCTCCTAGGGGTTGGGAGGTTTTTTCAAGGTTTGATTTTCCCGACTGTGAGGGACGTGAGGGACATCAAATTCCATGGTGTCCCTAAGCGCCGACATGTGGCGGAGATCCGACGGTAGGGGATTTGAGCTCCAAATTACACTCGGGGTTGAACTGGCAATCCTGATGGTTGTATGGGGTTCCATAGGTCACATGGGAAATTTTTTCCAAGGTTGATGTACCTAACCCTCAGGGACTTCGGGGACTTAACATCCCGCCAGGCTCTTGGAGCTGACATGTGTCCTCCCAAAATTTGGCTAAGTCATGAACTTTCTCCAAGAGGACTTATGACGATGATAACTTGAGCTCCCAATGGAATTTTTCAGAAAAAAATATATGACCCTAACTGGAAATGGAATTTTTAATCCAATGGTGGGGGTATCATGTTTTTATTCTTCCATTTTATCTCTGAAAAATAATATTTTTGATTTGGTACTCCACCTGTGCCTGAGAAAAACTGTCTTCAGACATAATACGCCAAAGTTTTGTGAAAAATATGATTTCACAATCATATAGGGATTGAAATTATATTTTTGGAGATGTTTATTTTTTTCCTAAATCCATCCGGAGCTCCCGGAATCACCTTCCGAAGCTCAGCAATTTTTTTGGCTTGGGTACCAACTAGGCCTATGAACCCTAATTCTAGCGAGACTACCCCAAATACTCTTATCCCTTCCAGAATCTTCCTGAATAACTTCCATGCTATCCCTAGACCTTTGAATCACCTCCATGTCCGCTTTGGCTCTTCTTCTCCACTCCATGGGGTTGCTCCAAAGACTACGAAGGCCCGTGATAGCCATTCCCACAACTGTCTATAGCTTGCAATTTTTTATGAACTCCTAAAATCACCTAAGGGGAATGAATGGAATTTCCTAAGTCACCTATGGGGATGAGATAAATTTAATCGGGAATGATGAGACTTAAAAAAACTAACACTGGGGTATAGTTGTCATGCTCAGAAATTGTTAATTTCCTTGTTGCACATTTGCATGACAACATATGTATAATTGTGTAAAATACATCTATTGTAACAAAATTATCAAGTTTCAAGGCATCCTTTATGAGTGTAATTTTATGCTTCTAGTTGATATTTATGATTCTACTCCTTGTGTGGAAATGGAAAAAAAATATTTACTCACCCAATCTATTCAAAAAACTCCTAATCAAGTGGAAAGTGTGCCTATACTATGAAATATTCAACATAAGCCACTATCAAAATCAATGGCATCTCATCAAGAATTACAATCAAATAAAAAAATCCTATAAGTTGTGTTTAAAATGTAATTTCCTATCTCACGGGGTACTCCATCAATGCATATGCCTCTTTTGATGGTCCGCCTTACACATTCTCGTTCATTAGGAAATTATAATAATGTGGCACATGATGCAATTTCAAGCTATCACTCAGAATAACACTTGATCCTACATATCCATATGAATTAGTCTTCGATAGCTCACCTTTGAACAATTTAAAACAAATACAAATAAAAATAAAAAAATATTTAAAAAATTCAAAAAACATCCAAATATTATAAAATTACAAAATCATGACCTAAACATAGCTTGAGTTATTAATTTTCCACTTTATGTATGTTGTTTGTAACATGATTCAAGAGTGCTGGTTGGATATTTTGTTGGAGAAAAATATGAGGTTCAACCACAAAACACGAGACAAATTCCCTCCTCAAATATAGGGGAGCCGCCCTGTTTATTATTGATCTAAAACATGCAAAATAATATTTACAAGATTTACACTATTCTAACCATCTGGGGTTGGGATCTCATCCTAGTAGATTTATTCATTGTAGAAAGAAATGTAGATAAGGAAAGAAGAAGAAAAGAGACACGAGAAATTTTATAAGTATAAGAAAATAAGTAGAAATGTACTTTCACTTAGGCAAACACTGATTGAAAGATAGTAACACACGATCAAATAGTAATAACTTACTGAAGATGCAATAAACTATATCTTAAAGTAAAGAACCATATAATGCATTGAACATAAGAACAATACCTTAAATAAAAATATATATCCACAACACAAAGTTTGTAACAAATATATTTAATATTCTTCAATAACAAGATAGAAAACACAAACTTTTTATTTCTTCAACTCCAAGATCTATTTTATGCAAAAATCTCCAACCTTTTACAATGCCTCAACATTTTCCATTTATAGAGAAGACAAGGAGAGAAAAGGGGGAAATAATTTTGATTTCATGCTAAAAATAGCAAAATACATTAATAGCTCATTTGATTGGTTCTCGCAAAATGACCCAGTCAACATGTGGAATCAAAAGATGTTTCAACATTTTGAAAAATACATGTCGAATGAAATAAAAATGACATGGTTGATCCATCAATCAGACTTGTCTTTTTCCTCTTCGGCTTTGATTGCTTAGAACGAAATTCTTAGAACTTCTGTATCATCTCTTGAGTCTCCTTTTCGTTTGGTCCACAAGAGTATCGATTCAGCACTTCACAAGTCTCAAAAACATCACCCATTTTTCCTATGAGCTTATGATATTTCTTTATCAATTTAGACAAGTTACATAAAACATTTTCACATAAAATTAACTTGTCAATAGCTCCCAAATTGAAATCTTCCTCTGCAAAGGACTCCTTCTCAACCAAGATTTCAAATTCCTTGAACAAAACATCTACATACAAAATATTTAGACTACCATTTACAACCTTCTTGAGGAATTTGGAAAATTCTTCTTCAATATCAATAGCAACATCAACCACCTCTTCCTTGGATTGTTGTAGTTTACCACAAGCTTCTTGGAGAACCTTAACCCGAAATTTGATAGCTTTGCAAAATTCAAAATGCCTATCAACATCTTCCACAATTCCTTCTTTAATCAAAATTCTGAAATGAACCTTTTTAAGCTCACTAAGAGCTTCCAATGTTAATTCCCAGTTACCATTTTCTTCCAAGAGTTCAATGCATAGAATTTATCCACATCTAATTTAGCATTCTCACTATTGTTGTAGGAGTCTACGATGTCCTTGATTACTCTTTTCCCCTATAAAAGGAGATGTTGAATCCAAACATCTACCACTCTACCTTGTTGACCAACCTTCTCCAATTTGGGCATGGAAGGGAAATTAAAAATGATGGGAGCAGGAGAAGGAACTTGAATTTGTGTGGGTTGCGAGAGCTTGAGCAGTACTGTGGTCAATTATTTGAATTTTTCCTTCAAATCTTCCTTCAAAGCCTTGGTTTCTCTAAGCTTCTTGAATATATTATCCATGACAACATGTGCATCTTGTTGAGCACCCTCATTGGTAACCTTACCAAGTGTTACCTGTATGATCTAATAATGAGGGCGTTGATGTTCTCCTTGTTTTTATCAATGGTAGGTACAACAATCTATGTGAAACTTTGACCGGATAAATCAACAAAGTGATATGAGAAATGGTCTTAAGTTTTTAGACGATCTTGAAGGTGCGAGATTCGAGAACCTGAAATCAAAGGCTTAAGGGGGAACAAGTGATTTTTTTCTTTGGAGTTTGGCCTACCAACCAAGAGGGAACTAAGGAGGAAGGTGCCTTTAGAGGGGGAGCAAAGATAATCAAATTAGAACTTGGGGGAGTGATAAAAGTAGTTATTAATGATTGAGGAGTGGAAAGGATGGTGGTGAAAATGGTAGAAGATGTTGGAGGTGTAGGGAGGCATAAAAGTTGGAGATTCGGTAGGAGATGAAAGATGAGTGACTTGGGAGATCCCAAAGTCATACCCATTCCACTTGAAAGAGGGGAAAAAGATGAGAAAACACTTTCCATGAGAGATACAAGTGGGGATGAAGGTGATGGAGGTGAAGATGGGGAAGAAAGAACAACATATGTATGAACCGGTGAGATTTTCAAGGTATAATGTGGAGGGGAAGGAGGAATGTGAGGAGGTGATGAAATGGAAAGGGTCACCTGAGGTTGTTGAGTAATAATAGGGACCGCATGAGTGGTGAGGGAGGAAGAGGAAACAAGATGGGTAACTACGTTATTTACTAGTACTTCCTTTGCATGTGAAGGAGAAGGGGAATCAACTACCACAACAGTTGAAGTGGGAATAACATATGAAGGAGGATGATACTTAACTCCACTCGTTATGAAACTTGAATTTCACTTTCTTGGGAGGACTTCCACTTTTATCCTTTTCCACATGATAGGGGCCCTCCTTTGACGTAAAGGTGATAGGAAACTTTGGAAGTTTTGGATCCTTGGGTTGAATACCCCATGAGTACAACCATGCATTGGTCTCGTGATGATATGAGAAACTATATCTTAAATGGATGTGGATGCCTTAACGGACCAATCAACTAGAGGGAACCCCAAATTATCACCGTCCATTTTCTCATACATGGATTCCATGATATTTTCATCATCGATCGCTTCCTTAGGAATATCAAGTGAGATCCAAAGTTCTTTTTCATACGAGTTAACTTGTTGTTATCTTTCTGCCTAATTGCCACTTTATTTCTACAATAAATCTAGATATCTTTGAGGTCTGGAACATGAAGTTGCATCGTTATGTGAGCCTTTTGAACACCTCGATAATCAAATTATATCCTTAGTGGCATGGTCTTATTAAGATCCCTTTGCATTTCATTGATCATGTTCTTGGCTTTGATATTATATGAGTAAGTGTATCTTCCAATAGAGATTGGGAAGGGAACTCTAGCCTTATGCGTATTCTATTGGAACTTGTGGAAATCCAAAAGTTTCCTAACCAACCCCTTGAGAATAAATTTATCACTTGGATACCTAGGAAGGAAAAGTGTTGATCCTAAGAACACCGTAACTCGTAGATAGGTAAGTTTCAAAATTATAAAAAGATGCACCCCCATTTTGACATTGTGTTCCACGTGACATCAAAGATACTTTTCTTAGAAATATGAGGCTCCAATCTGCAGATGATGTCATAAAAGAAAGCATCATTGACCCTCCTAAAATGTGTTTGACTTCCCTTAAGGGACAATTGAGGGTAGTACTTGTAAATATGATATGAGGGCCTAGAACCCACTGCTTCAATCCATGGTAAAACCTCATTCCATCCGTGGCATAAGTGACATATGACATCATATAAAATTTTCCCATAGTCAAAACCTCTTTCATCTGGGTGTCAATAGTGTCACTAATAAATGTTCCCCGGTCAAAAATTACTTGTTCTTCTGTATGATGGTGAGGAATTGATACATCTATCCCTATAATTATTTAGCATCGGTGATCCCAAACACTCTACTGAGGAGTGTGATGACATCATTGATTTCCAAAAAAAATTCACTTACTGGAATGGTCTTTAGGAATCTAGATACAAAAGACTTGGGTTTCAATAAGTACTTCTTGTTGACATGTTTGACACACTCATCCAAGTTATCATCCCAAGATTGTTGAGCCAACTGAGGATTTGTCTTGACATAGGTAGTGAATTTTAAAAGCTTGAGAAGATCATCAAATTAGTCGATTCAACATGAAAACAACTTCACCGGATTGATTCTCGAACAGGTCCTCGTATCCGAGTCGTAGTGGTTGACACACGCAAGAATGAATTATGTGCATTAAGCGAGAGATAGGGAAGGAGGTGACCAAAGGTTGCACTGCTTATGAAAAATACATTGCATCCATGAAGTTTGTGAAGAACTTCCTACCCTGCTCCAAAATTATTCCATGTCAATGTGCCCCAATTCAGTGTCCCTAATATCAACATTAGAGTCAATATTAGAGGGAGGCACAACACCCTAGTATTTTTACTTCATTTATTTTGTTGATTCCTTCTTTCCATTGCCTTTACCTAAGTCGGATATGGAGGATTAAAGAAGATGGTTGTTAAACTCCTTGAAAATCCTAGAAGAAGTTTGAGTTTTTACCCTTGTAAAACACCCTAAATAGTCTACCAAAGTGATAGGAAAAATGACCTTGATAAGCACTTGAAAAACTTGATAAGCGGGTGGGGTTTGATTCATGCTTGACAAATTCGATGCCCGATACAACTGTCGAGATTTTGACCTTGTTTGACACCCTCAATTCCCAATAGACTATTGGATATTCAAACCTGCTCAAAGCACCCCTAAAAACCAAAACAAAGTCAAAACAAATATACTTTTTGAACTTGAAAAATACTAACACACGTATGAGGAATGGGTCTTACTTGTTAGTTTCGAAACCCGAAACCAACATTGAGACAACTGACCTTGTTTAGAAATAATGAAAACCCACAACACTTATCGAAAAAGCAACCTACTTCGTCATGAAAAAGTCATGCAATGCATTTTCAGTTAAAAATCACCGAGTGATTTTATTCTATCAGATTTTTGTGATTTTTTTACTAAAAAGGAGTAAGTATGAAACCCTAAAGTATTACACTTACTAAGGTAAAAAAATTGCAACTAAAGACAAGAGGAGTAAAAAGATTTGATAAAACTAAAAATAACTCCTCAATTTGAAGAAGAGCGAGATAAAACCCCAAAAACACAAAACACAATTAAATTATAAGGTGGATTACTTACCCAAAAATGAACTAGAACTTCAAATCCAAGAAAATCAATCCAAATCACCAAGAAAACACCAATTGGTTTTGAAATGCAAAAGCAGGAAAATATGATTAGCGACCAAAGGACAAGATATAAATGACATGGAAAAACCTCAATATTTATAAATGGGCTCACATTAATTACACATAAGCCGATGCGTGTTGGCCACAAACTCCAACCTAGCATTTATGGCATTTGATTTGGGGGCGATTTTGGTCTGCATGTAACACCTCTCACAAGTTTGAATCGAGTCTTACATATGTAACATGGTAATAATACTCTCAATATATTACTTTTGTATTCTTAATATTTACCGTATTAACCATACGGTTAACAACTAACATTATTATTTACCTTTCGGTAAATACCAAATTATAATGTAAACATTAATATCCTAACATTCCCCCTTAATGTTTACATGGTAATAAAAGAACTTTCGCACTTCCTCTATAGCGTTTGCCACCTTTGCATGCTCATGATCTTGGCACACACTCAAACTGAAGGTAGAAGAAGGAACACATCAACTTCTTATCGACCATGCGGTTTCAGAACACATCTCGACTGACGAGGATGGGAACACGCTCGAATCATCTGCTTATCAACCAGTCACTCTAGGGAACACATCTGACCTAGTAGTGTGGGAACTCAAGTAGGAACACATCTGAACAACCTTCAATGGTTTTCAAGAGGCTAACCACAAACCTAGGTATGAACAGGAACACATCTAACTATTCTACCTCATCAAGACTCATGATGTTGCCTTTCATTGTGCTATCTATTCTTTACTATGTTTTTGCATTAGGGAAATAGGAATAATCACATATACAACTAAAAAACTGGAAATGGAACATTGGATCATGTTGATCATGTTCCCCCCTCAATGTGAAATTTCCACTTATTGAAAATTGTAAATTGTAAAAATTGAAGTAGAACCACACTACACACAACTTGAAATCAACTACAATGCTGAAATAAAACTCACACACACACTATCACCACAGCTTCGTGTGGCCCCGTCATTGGTGACTGGTGAGAAGTCATTGTCTGACCTCCAGCCTCTGTTGCCTCCATCCTCCAGTAACATTCTGCTAGATCAGCTAATATTGACTTTGAGGCTCAATTGTTTCCACATTGTATTATTGGTATAGTATCGTCCCCGCAATGTGAAACAACACATATTACATACCTTAATCGAATGTCGGATTCCACCGATAATGCATTCGTAAGGTAAAAATTTTATTTTGACTCACAAAAATAACTATTGACTATTTTTATTTTTACAAAATGACTAATGACTCAATGAATTTTATGACAACAATTTGACTCAAAAAAAGACTCTACATTGAATTGAACTTGACACGAACGACTGACTTTTAATTTTTGACACTATTGTATTTAACTTGAGACTGTACTAACAATTCTAATGGACAATAGAATAATATTTTTGACACTTAAATTTTATAATTTAGACCATACATGAAAGCAAATAAGAATATATAACTTACAATGTTAATGGACACACATAAAACTAAGTCCTAGACAAGCTTATTTTGGACTACTACAATAATAGACCTTTTGAAAACAAATCACCTATAAAAGACTATAACACTTTAATAATACACAACCACACCTTCTAATGAAATGGGAGCACTTTGAAATGCTATGTTGACGGAGATTTGGTTTTGTATACTTATTAGTCGAGGTAGCCTGGCCGTGAAGACAAATGCTAGGAGTTTAATGTAACTCAGTCTGGAAACAAACATCTACCAAGTAGCTGAGCTCCAAAAACATAGACTGCACATTTCACTGATGGTTGTGCTCCAATAATGAATCGTCGACCTGAAGCCGCTAACCGTATTGAAGCTTGCAAAGCGCATAAATATGTGTTAATACTGGTGGAAAACTAGTTTGGATCTTCCAATGCACATCTAATGGTTTCTTTTTATCAGATTTCAAAACAGCTACAATGTGGAAAAAGCACATCTACACTTGACGTCGCTGTATTTCCTTTAGCAAGGAATAAAACTAATGTTGAGATCCAACATGATTGCAGTTTCACAATTTCCAATCACAAAACTGTAAAAATTGATCCAAAGAATATATTGCACGGCTAAAGACTGAACAAATGAAAAAATATCCAGTACCCCAAATACCAATACAAAGTGAGAAAAACAATGATGGACTATGATTGAATGCACCTTGAGTGCAATGCAAAATCAAGCAAGAAGTGAGAACATGACCTTTGAATTCATTCACCATGATGCTCGAAATGAATCGGTAGATGGCTGTCTAAAAAACCTTCAATATTTAAAATCTGCTCGCTCATAAATGTCCAAAATGATGGTCTCGACCCTACATATACGTCCAGATCCACAATTTTCATAGTCACAGGTAGTTGGACAACACGACTGTAATTTAAGTGCACTCAACTCTTCAGAGAGTTATCTATACTACACGAAGAACTCAAAGAAGAAAAATTACATCAGTTGGGGCAATGGAAAATACTACAAATGCCCCTTCAAATAAATCATTTATCCATCAGAGGATTTTCCTGCTCTGATACCAAATCATAGGTTTGAATCAGTCTTACATATGTGACACGGTAATAATACTCTCAATATATTGCTTATGTATTCTCAATATTTACCATAATAACCATACGATTAACAGCTATCATTATTATTTACCTTTCAAGAAATACCAAATTATGATGTAAACATTAATATCCTAACAACCTCATGTAGCCGCGTAGTCGAGGTTCTGAAAACTCGATACAAAGGTGTCTTAGTAAAGCGTCGGGGTTTGGATTCGGGAAAAGGTAACAACTTGCACGCAAATTATCCACCTTGCTTTGATGCGTAAAAACCTAAAAGTCCGAAATGCGATAGTGTTTCGTGATTCGGGTTCGGAAAACACACAACACATTGCATGTGTTTTCTAGGTGAGATGTTTCGATGCAACCGGAACTCAAAACCCAAAATTCAAAGTGTTTCGGGATTTCAAGGTGGAAAACATTTGACACATTACATGTAGAATGTCAATGAAACCCCAAAATTTGACTCAAAGAGAGAACAAGGCATTTTCAAGGCAATCACTTGGATGAAAAATGGGTCTTTTAACAGTCTTATCATGAAAAAATTTGATTGGTTATCTCCATTTATCGATAAACTCAAAAATGGGATAACAATTGGCTCTGATTGGGGAATTTATTTGATCACTCAAAGAAAGAGGAATTCCATATCTCTAAAGTGTCAATCCATTTGGCTAAGGAGTCAAAAGAATAAAAAAGAGACGCAAACAAAACACACTAAAAACTAACGAAAAAGAACGAAAAAGCAAACACACCAGCAGAAAAGGAAACACACAAAAAAGTAAACTATGATACAATACAAGAAGAACTTGCACTCTTGACAAAATAACTTGAGATGATACCCACTATGAGGCAACAGAAATTGAGTCCCATCAAGGTATGACAGATAAAAGATATTTTCTCTACACATCTGAATCTTGAAAGTTCCTCTCCATAGGGAATCAAATTTACCATGCATTCCTTTCAGTTCTCTTCTTTTATCCCATAACATAATGAGGTCTCCAATCTGAAAATATCGGTGTTTATCTTTCTTATCAAACAACTTCTTTAGCTTTTCCTAATGCTTCGTGATCCTATCAACCACTTTGGACCTTTTTTCCTCTAAACCAGTCAAGTACATGATTCTCTTTTCCACAAAAACTTAGAAGGTATCATGTTCAATCATTTTGTCCAATTTTAAGGCCAAAAACTCTAAGGAGATATGAATCTCTGCATCAACACCATATAAAACCTAGAAAGGTGACATCCCAAAGGGCTTTCTTAGGAGTAATAAAATCATCCCAGTTGCATCATACAATGCTTTGTGCCACATTCATTGATTTTCATCAACTAACTTCCCGATTACGATTACCAATTTTTTATTACTTGATTCCGCCTGACCATTTACTTGAGGATAATAATCAGATGAGTGATCTAAAATAATCCCATAACCATAACAGAATTTAGTGAGTTCATAAGACAAAAAATTGGAAGCGTTATTAGTGACAATCTTATGAAGAAGACCAAATCTGACTATTATGTTCTCCTTGATGAAGTTACAAACAATCTCAGAGGTAACGTGCTTAACTGAGATGGATTCCACCCACTTAGTGAAATAATCAGTTGCAATCAAGACATTACTATGTCTAACACTTGACAAAATATTCAATGCTCCAATAAAATCAATTCCCCATTGTTGAAAGGGTTCTTCAATCACCACTGGCCTTAGGGGAAGTCTTTGTCGAATTTTGACGACAAACAAACTGTTGATAGGCCTCACACTTGGCTACCCACATGGATGCGTCTTGAAAGAGAGTGGTCTAATAGTACCTTTATTGCATGATTTTGTGAGTAGTAATAGATGCTTTGAGAAATTTCCTCACATGCTAATTCATGAAATGCTTCCAGAAGTTTACCTTGTTGAATTTTATCTACACAACGAAGGAAAACTCCATCAATTCCTCTCTTATACAATCCATTGTCCCAAATCACACACTTATTTGACCTTAACTTGACTATTCATTTTTCCTTAGGACTCAAATGTTCAAGATACTCTCCATAAGTTAAGAAGAAACGATATCTGAATACCACTCATATGTTGTACTTACAAAGACTACCATGGGTAATTCTCCTTTGCTTTCCTTGACCGCATTATATTCTTCTTTAGGACTATTTTTAGTGATTAATTGTCACAAACCTCTTCCTTGCACAATATTAGTAGGTTTTATTTATAGATCATATTCTTTTACCTTTGTAATCTAATTTCCGTGTCGACTACCTAACTCTTGTTGAGTGAGGATGGACTTTACTATTGTATCAGGAACAAGAACCAATGTATGAGAATTCAAGATGTAATACTTGAAATGTTTCACGATCAAACTACAACATAAGCATGTTTTTCAATCCGTAATATTTTCAGCTCATGGTCCTTTAAAGAACAACTCATAAAATAAATGGGAGATTCAAATCCTTAGGCATTCTTTTTCATCAATATAACAAACATCGTCTCGAGCTAAGGCATAGTTTTACATGATAAGATCCTTCTCAAAATATGAGCATAATAAAACGGTGGCATTATCTATGGCTTATTTGATTTCATCAAATTTAATTTTTCCATCGAATTCCATAGAAATGGAAATTTTCCTATCATCATTTCGACGATGTGCCGAGTCTAATAAGTGAAATCCAAGACAAACCGTCTCGGGGAATTAACCTTCCCAAAGAAAGAGTGCACACTTTTTTTTCTTGTAAAAAGGGTGAGACCTTGTATGGCATTGACCCATTCATGATCAATATTAGTTCCCTCTTTCATCACGATATGTCTGAGAAGCTTCCCTTTTGTGACTCCAAACATATATTTCTTGGGATTTAAACAAATCTCGTGTTTCCGACATCTTATCGAACTTACTCTAGATGATTACAATGGTCATGCCTATCCTTGGAAAAGACTATAAGATCATCTTGATATACTACATACTACAATAATTTTTCCCATTAGGTATCCGAAAGCTAATTCCATAGCCCTTTAATAAGTAGATCATGCATTAATCAACCCAAATTGAATCCTTGAATAAGAAAAAGTACCCCATGGAGTGGTGAATGTTATCTTATGTTAATCTTTTGTAGTGACCTCAACTTGGTTGTATTCCACAACTTTGTCCAACATGGAGAGAATTTTTTATCTTGTTATTGTCTACAACACCTGATCCATAATAAGTAGGGGATAATTTTCTTTCAACAAGGACTGGATGAGGTTAAAAATTGACACGATGTAATTTTCCCCATTATTCTTGCGTACAGGGACGATGTTGGCTATCCATGTGGAATGATGAATTGGAAAAATAATACTTGCATACAACATCTTCTCGAATTGATGCAAGAATGGTACCAAGAATCTTTGGATTGTAATGACGTTTCTTTTTCTATATGGTTGAGCGTCCATCTTGAGAGGAATGTAGTTTTGAACATCTTTTGGTTTGAAAGATTTCAGATCTACGTAAGACCATGCCAAGACATCCATGTACGTTTTCAATAGTGCCACAAATTTTCTCTTATCCTTAGGGGAGAAACATTTTCCAATGTTTACAATTTGTGGCTGCTCAACGGGGCCAAGGTTAACCTACCCGACCTCAACGGAAGAATTAGACTCAGGATCATTGCTTCTTTTAGATGAAATGATCATTTTTGTCAAACAACCCTTTGAGAGACACCAATCCTTTAGGAGCTTTATTCCCCTTGAGTTGAATAAATTCTCCATTGATTTCCTACCACGAATTAGAAGTAGATTCACAAAAATTGATTCGGAACCCTCAAAATAGAGCTCGCTGAAATTGTGACAGACTTTTCAAGGAAATTCAAAATTTGTTGCTCGTCATTGAATACTTGCCAATGGGAAGAATTATTAGGAACACTTGGCTAGTAGACTATCTTAATGGTGTAGGTGTCTTCTTTAAACTCTAGATTAGGAAGAAGTAAGGAAGTAGACACTGCAAGTTAATCTACCTTATCATTTTGATATTTGGATATTGCCTTTATGGAAAATATGTCAAACTCTTCAATACATTCACATACCTGGTCTCGATAATGCTCCAATCAATCATTTTTACCCGATAAATGTTCATTACTTGATTCACAATGAGCTCTTCATCGCCTTGTGCTTTGAGGTTTCTAACTCCTTTTTCTTTTTCCATTCTGAGTTTTAACAACAATGCTTCATATTTGGTAGTGTTATTAGTATTATCAAATTATAGTTTAAATGAAAATGGAAAGATTTTAAATTCGGGAGAAATGAGCACTACACCGACACTGAGATCCGGAAGATGAACAACTACCATAAAATTCCAAAGTCCATATTGCATTGACATCTCCTTTGTGACCGAAGTAGAGGAATTTTCCCGATCGAAGTCATAACATAGTTTCTAAACCAACATCCTCAAAAATAATATGTGCCTTCGGATCATTAAATTTTGTGACCAAATATTTCTCTTGAGGTTCAGGTTCAAGAATACACATGGTTCCATTGACCGGTATTTTTCTTTTGTCCAATCCATATGAATTTCTCCACCTACATCCCTGCAAAAACCTCTCCCGAGTAAAATTCAATTATGTTGTTCAAGAAGAAGGATGGAACTTTAAGGATGTGCATTGATTACCGGTTGTTGAATAAGAAGACCATCAAGAATAGGTATCCCATACCTAGGATTGATGAATTATTGGATGAGTTACATGGGGCAGCCTTCTTTTCTAAGATTGATTTGAGATCCGGTTATCACCAAATCTTGGTAAGAGAGGAAGATGTGCAAAAACAACATTTAGATGTCATTTTGGGCACTTTGAGTTTTAGTTATGCCATTTGGTTTAACTAATGCACCAACCACTTTCCAATCATGCATGAACCATGTTTTTAGAAAATAGTTGAGAAAAATTATATTTTATTTCTTTGATGACATCTTGGTATACAGTAGGACATGGGAGGAACACCTCCAACACTTGGATAAGGTGTTGGAAATGTTGGAACAACAGTCCCTTTATGCAAAAGAATCCAAGTGTGAGTTTGGTATGTTTGAAATTTTGTATTTGGGCCATGTTATTAATGATTAAAGGGTTAATATTGATCAACCAAAAATTCAAGCCATCTTAGATTAGGATCCACCTATAATTATGATACATTTAAGGGGATTTTTGATTTGGTTCAACTATTATAGAAGGTTTGTCGAGAGGTTTTCAAAACTTTCTTTCCCATTAAATGTTTTACTAGAAAAGTATCTTTTAGCAAGTTTAAAATAACCCAAACAACATTTGATAAACTTAAGGAGGTGATGAGTTCACGTGTCTCATTTATCTGCTCCCAAATTTTTATGTTCCATTTGTGCTTGAATATGATGCTTGAGTGAAGGTATAGGGGTTGTTTTGATGAAAAATAAACATCCCATTTCTTTTAACAAATCAAAAACTAAAGGATCGTGAGTGGAATTGCTCCATCTATGATAAGGAAATGTTTTCCATTATGCGTGCATTGGAAAAATTCTAACAATATTTATTTTGTGGAAGGTTTTTGGTAAACATTTATCATAGTAACTTGTGGTTCTTTCTTCGCCAAAAGGATTTAAATGAATGGAAATAAAATTTTGTGAGTAAATTGTAAGTTTATGATTTTGACATTGAGTATGTCAAGGAGAAAAATAATGTGGTTGTGGATGCTTTGTCTAGGAAGCCAATTCCTTTCCTATTGGATGATGGAACAACTAAGGATGCTACAAGGGAGGGTGTTGAATTTTCGAACAACAAATATTACAATTTCTTATGGGAAAGCATGTTTGGGAAGGGAGGATTGCAATGTCCTTTTCTCGAGCTAGTTCAATATGAAGACCTTGGGCCCATTTTTACTTCTTCTGGGATTTCAAGGGAAAATCAAGGGAATTACTTTAATGTTGTAATTGTAAGTTGTTACTTTTACCCTTATATTATTTTTGTAAAAAGAAACTTTCTAATTATAACATTAGA
Organism: Taxus wallichiana var. yunnanensis; assembly: GCA_018340775.1. Taxonomy (NCBI): domain Eukaryota; kingdom Viridiplantae; phylum Streptophyta; class Pinopsida; order Cupressales; family Taxaceae; genus Taxus; species Taxus wallichiana. The sequence continues at coordinate 175,148,496 of CM031239.1, read as the reverse complement.
AAGTGAAGTTGATCAAAAAATTGACAAAGACCAACTTAAAAATAGAAGTGATGGAGTTAAAAGGGGAACATAACACCTCTTAAAAAGGGTTCGACCCATTTGGGCTCATTTTTTTGGATCATACCAAATCATAAAAAGGATCCACTAGGAGTGTAAAAATCATCTCTTGTCATATGAATTCATTTCCATTTGGAGATTGAAGCTTGTGCTTGCAATTTTCAGCCATTGAAGATGAAAACCCTCCTTGAATCCTATTAGGTAAAAACACCCTCAAATTCTACATCGGTGATCTCATTCAAAGGTCTTATTTGGGATATAATTCAAAATATCAAAGCTACAATTCAGAATTTGAGAGCCGAGGCATAATTTTTAGCTAGGTCTTCAGGGAATATCAAAATTCCATATTTTTGGGTGTGGAACAATCGTGCGTTTGAATGTTTTGTTGTGTTATATTGTTTTGTATTAGATCTTAGGAATTGTATTGCTTGGGTGACCCACACAGGGAACTTTAGAAACCCACTTTAGGTCAATTCTATATATTTTTAGGGGTTTCTATGGAGCTAGGGTTTGTTTAACCTTCAATTCTTCCCTACGGCATTCATTGTTGCATTTATTTCAGCTTCAAATGCTCATAATCATGTCATTATAATTTACCATATGTTCTTTCATGAAATTGATTAAATAATTTTAGCTATTTTTTAGAAAAAATATTTCTTTGTTCCTAAATTTTCAAAAATATTGCTAAGTGTTTTGATCCTTCTTGGTACTTTTTTAGTTGAGTATTTAAAGACAACTTGAAGAAATCAAATTTTTGCATGTTATACTAAGGGTTTATAAACCAAAATCATGATGCTACCTTAATTTGGGGTAAATTTTGATTGTTTCATTTAAATTTATATTTTTTACTTTTTCATCATAAATTTTAGTTTTTTATCATTAGGGTTTGGGCAGTTTCTAGAAAATTCAAATCTCATCCCGAAAGTGACATTACAATGCCTTTTGTTTTGTCTAATGTTGGTGCCATTTTCCAAAGAGAAAATTATTTTAATTTTAAAGGCTTGATGATTGATGATATATTTTTCCACTTATATGATATTACTATTTTTATAAGAAGTGAGAGGATCGTCTAGATCACCTTGAGAAAAAATATAATAGAGATAGGGAGTTTGAAGTATCCAGCAACCCAAAAAAGTGTATATTGTTTTTTCCATAAGGGTAAAGTTTAATCCATGTTGTGTCAAAAATTGGTTTAACCATAGCCCATAATAGAATTGTATCCATCTTGTTGTTATGCCTCCTTTCTAATAAAAAGTAACTTCAATTCTTGGTAAAATATTTTTTTGAAGGAAATTCATCACTAAATTTATAGGTTTGGTGATACCTATTAGTTTAATGTTGAAGAAGGGATGTGATTTCAAATGGAGAAGGGAGAAAGAATAGTTTTGAGAAAATAAATAAACCGTAGGTGAGGTACCTACTCGATCAACCGAAGTTTTGACAAAGATTTTATTCTTTATGAATTTTGAGGGATAAATAGCACTACTACCATTATAACTCAAGAGAATCATCAAGATTTGGAGTAACTCATTGTTTTGCAAGGCAAACTCTCAAATATTATGAGTTGAAATACAATTTTGCTGAAAAAAAAATTACTAACTCGAGCTCTTAAATGTTTAGAAACTTGTTGTCCAAAAATAAAATCGGTGATTATGTATCTCACCCTAACATTAAATAATATGTTATGAGTATAGAGATTAGTGATAAATGTTATCCTTTATATCACTTCTACATCAAGAAATTAGAGATGAGTTATGATCATCACCTTATTCCTTGAGCTTCACATTTCACCTTTGTGAAAAATATGTCACCTGAGTGGAAACATACTTAGGATATCTAGACACCTTTTTCTCAATTTCTCCTCATGGAAATAGGTTTCCTCCTCTAGATAGAAGGATTGATCCTGAATGAAACTTGAAGGAATATCGAGAATGATTTCCATGTTCTTGACCTCCAAACTACATTGAAACATTGTGAATGCCACCTCCTTTACTTGTAATATGTGAGCACATTACAAATCATTTGTTAAGTGTTTAAAAACACTTTCATGAGATATGCATTGTTTGTGAGCTTGAGATGATTGCCAACATCACTCATGGTGATCTTCTTTTATCATGCTCTTGATGACCATTTCCTTGATGGCTTGAATTTCAATGAAGTTTTTAATGTTTCAAATCCTTCACATACCTCATGATGTTCTTGGCTTCACCCTTTTTCAACTCGACTATATTTCACACACATTGATTAAATCGATCTATTCCTTTTCATAGTGTGATTCATATGATGTTCCTTATCCTTAGAAAGAGAGCTAATCACAAGGTAGGAGTTGGAATGATAACTTCACTTTCCTCCTTATGGGTCATTTTTTTGTAAATCACACCTTTGTGATAAAAAGGCCACCTTGAGGGATGGAATCAACCTCAAGGATCAAACAAGTTCTGCAGAGGTTGAAAGACTCCATCAAGAATTTTTTTTGTAGATTCCTATTTCACCTCGGTGACGAAGACATCTCCTTCTCGAATGAATTCATCCATGATGAATCCCTTCTACCACAATTGGAATGAGTTGAACCATCCGATTTTTGCATCAATTTGTGTCATATAGGAATCACCTATGGCATGATGTTTTGGGAGTCTCGAGAGTTTTCTTTCCTATCCGAACCACGAGAAAAATTCCCAACCTTGAAATAGTGGACAAAAGAAACGAGATATGTAAAATGGGATTTTCCACAAGCTTTCTAAACTCAATTATAAAACTTTCTATTTTTAGCAGGTCCTATCTAGGACTACTATTTTTTTGTAAATTTTCACCATTTTCTCTTTTTGATGTTTCTTACTTGTTTAGAGTTTTGTTGATGTTGAATATACCATTTTTGAAAACTTAATATTTTTAGAAATGCATAGCCTTGTACAATGATTATTTTTATAAATGTTTCTTCTACATTTTGGGTTGTAACAAAAACAATTTCAAAAGTTTCTATTTTCCTTGAGGACACTCTGCTCTAAATTTTAGGGTTTTTCACCCACAGGATCTTTGTATAACCAAAAAGGCAACTTTCTGGGTCTAAAATTTTAAGATTGAAGTAGCATGACTGTACATTAATAGAGGTTGAGAGGGAAAACAATAGTATTTTGAATGTTTAAAATGGTAAATTATTTTTATGGGAGGAGTTAGCTAATTTTTCCACAAATTTCAACTCACATTTAACCATAACTGACCTAACCGGAGATGGGAAAATTTGAAGGGTAGAAGGGATGTCACAATTTTTTTCCCCTCTATCCCCTTTATCCGCTAGGGGATAGTGGGGACATCAAGAGTGAAAATATGTGACTTGGGTGAGAGTAAGGGTTGGGAATGAGCTCCGAAGGGCCGAGGTGGTTTTGTGGTAACCGTGGTTTGTATGGAGAAAGAGGGTCAAAATTTTATGTCTCCTTTGTCGCAGGGGCATAGTGGGGAAAACTAAGGTGAAAAATTGTGACTTGAGGTCCATCCATCATGAAGGGGTGCAAGTGATGGAGTCAAGTTGTCTTTCATCGAAAATAAATGACTTCATCAATTACATTAGGCACTCTTCCCTACACACCGAAACACACTTAAAAAAATTGTTAGCATTTTCCTCTGAGCCTGAGTGAGGGAGGAACTTTTTGGATAGAGGAATGTTTCACAGTGACCGAGAAATGACATTTTCAATCATGGGCTTAGTTCTCATGATCAAAAGTTTCAATTTTATGCTAAACATTTTGCATGACAACAAGTACCTTTAAAGAAAGTGACTAAAATGTTATAGTTTACTTTTAGAAGACATATTTACAAGCTTAAGAATCCCTCACACTATAATTGATAATAATTCTAAAGCTTTTTCTAGTGCCATAATTATTAAATTTTCTTTGAAACACAATAGGTACTTCAAAAATATGCCAATTACTATCCTTAAGGTAATGGGATTACAAAATCCACAAACAAAAAATAAGATTAAGATCGTGCATGAAAATTAGAGGCAATGGCACATAAAGGTGAAGATTGCATTGTTGGAAGATCACACCCAAGAATTCCATTGATAATTCTTATTTTATGATGGTATATGACAGATAATCCATGCTCCTAATTTCATTAGAGGCCCTTAAGAAAGCTTATAGGATAGAGTTGGAACATCATGATGTTATAATCATCGAGAATAATATAATTAGTCAAATTGGAAGAGATAAGATAGAATTCCATAGTAAGTTATAGGATCATCAATAGGATGTGAAAAAGTGGTTTGACAAGAAGCCTCATCCCTAATACATTAAACGGGGAGACCGAGTCATCAAGCGGGATGAAAATGGAGATAAACCTAGGAGACAAAATAAATTTTACACCCTTTGGAATGACCCATAATAGATCATAAATTTCAAATAAAGTAATCCCTTTGAGTTGGAAAAACTTGATGTTGTATTTTATCCATCCTAGTCAATGAGATATTAATCATTTAATATCCCCGAGCTAGCTGAAATTCCATTGTACATAGTGTATAGTTCTCTTTTATTGTTCCTTGTTTAGTATTTTCTTTGTTTTGTTGTTCCTTGTTTTATGTTGTCTTCTAGTTTTCTTGTACAACTATGAACACGGGTGCCTTCTCTGGATCTATTTTTGTAAATCGTAAATTTTTTTCATAATATAAAAATTTAGATTTTACCAAGAGGCCCTTGTTTTTCCTATTAAGTGTTGTTGCACACCTTGTATTTTCTATTGGAAAATGTATCCATTTTCCATTTTGTAAATAAGTTTTATGGAGCCACACTCTTTTGTGGAGTTGTTTAGAAGAGAGGTTTTCACTTGCATATTTTTAAGACAAAAAGTGGAGTTTTAAAGGGTTCCTAAACTTCTTTTTGTGAGAAATTAGGTGTTTAATGTAAACTCTATTTCCCAACAAATTTTAAGGCTATTGGAATTTCATTTAGCGGAAAATGATCCATGTGAGTCACCAAAAATGTTGCCAAAATGATCCACTACTCATGTTGAGAAACTAAAATTTATTTTCCCTATTTTATCACATCATTTTAATGATTTCTTGATCTCTTTTTGGTGTTGTCACAATATTCGGATCTCATGCCCCTAAATGGGATTTGGGAGAAGTTGAAATAACTAGAATCATTTTTCTAATTTTTCTCTTCTTTAAAGTCCACTCAATATAACATTTATGGTTTTTCTATGGTCTTAATGGCTAAAACTAAGTTCCACATATGTTTGAAATCCGCCTTGGGAATTTAAAATCTTGTCATGAAGTTGTGGTCATTCTAAGGTAGTTTTAGCCTTGCATTGTCTCACATTTGGAATTGAGACATTATTAGGGTATTTACATGCATTTACAATCAACCCTTAATGAATTTCAACCCTCCTTTTCTTTACATCAGCCCTAGATGTTCTTGAAACTTTGTAGGAAAGTTTTGATTATTTATTGACTGCGTAGTCACATTGGAACTCTAATAATGGTGTATGCATTCATTTTTACTTTGGGTATTAAGCCCACATTCACAAGTAAAAGTAGAGAAAATGATTTTATATAGATGTGTTTTAATGTTAAGTGGAGAAAATTCTCTACTTAACATTTTTAATCACCAAAATTAACTTAAGGCAAAAGGGGAAAAATTAGGAAAACTAGAATTACACTATGTGGTGTAATCCCTAAAGATCATAGGTTGGGAAAGTTGAGCCAAATATAGTAAAAATTAGTTAAGGCATGGATAAAAACCTAATAGCATTAACAATTCATAGCTAACCACATATCCTAAATCCATGGTTGGTCCAAGTGGACCAATCATGGAAAGTTGAATGTTTGAAAGATAAAAAAGTTGGGTGAGGAAAAGGTGTAACCTAAAGCTCGTATCCAATCATGGATTAACACACATAACAATCATTAAAACTCAATTTGTAGAGTGAGTGAGCCAAGGAGGGTAGTGGGAGAGAGTGGAGATAGATATTAGATCCCATAGTTAATGAGGATTGGCCATATAACCAACAAAGTGAAGCACCATGGAGCGCGTGGCCGGTCATAGCCCACACATAGCCCAATCATAGGTAGTACCTGGTCCCAAAAAGGTGGATATTGAGTGGATAAGTGTCCATAACCAAGACACACATATCCAATCATGGATTGACATGTGCAGACCATAATGAAATCCATCATCCAATTATGGCATAACATGTGGCACCAATCATAAATGGTTTGATTCCAAGGAGAATAGGGACCAAGAGGGGAAAAAAAAGCATGAATAATGGAGACCAAGTGACCTCTAACTAATTAGAAAAGAACAAGTGGTGGGGGAAAAAGCTAGGGTAAATTTTGTAGCCATTTTTGGACAAAAACTTGTAAAAAATTAAAGTATACCGCATGATTGAATGAGGAAATCGGAGACATGACTATAGTTTTTAAATCAATTTTCACCTCCAATTTTTAATGGTGTGGACAAATAATAAAAATCTACATTTTTACCATATTCTTTGATTCAGGCCACTAAATTGAAATAGAGAGGGTTTTGTGGAAATATATTAAATGGGATGCATCTTGTGCCTTGAACCATTGTGTTTTTTAAATTCTTAACAATCAAAGCTCCTGCAAACCATTTTTCACATTAATGAAAGCGAGAACATATTTTGAGTGGAATGCAAGATTTTGGGTTTGATTAAATATCTTATTCATCAATACACTACCCACCTTTATTATAGTTAACATACGACATTCCTTTTCTAGATGATTTTATAGTTGGGAGTTAGATTTGGATCTTTATTTTCTAGAACCACTTTTGAGTAGGATTTTCGACTTTCAAAAGTTTGAACTCTCTCTCTCTCTCTCTCTCTCTCTCTCTAAACTATAAAGGATTATCATTGTAAATAGTTCATCATTCTTGAAGGAAAATTTGTTTTTCTCTTTTGAGGGTGAGATTTTAAGTTCTTGAATCTTTATTTATAAGTCTTGCAAATACATCAATGCCCTTTTATTATGGGTATAATAGATTTTGTATAATATAAGAATTAATATAAATCTCATTATAATTCAAATATTCCATCTATTTTTGTGTTGATATGACTTACCTCTCTGTAATTTTGTGTGTAGTTTATTCATGATTTTGTCCCATTATGTATTACATAAACTCATAGGAAATATCCTCAATTCTTTTGGTGTATCGTCATGATTATTTTACTTGTTTGTTTCCTCATTCTTCCCCCGTAAGTGGTATAATAGAGTATATTAGTGATAGTTTTTAGTTTTAGTGGATAAGAGCCAACTTTATTTTGAGGTATACCTTAAGGATCCAAGTTCCCACACCTTGGAGGCATTCCCATTGTTATTGATAAGACATCTGTATTCATTTGATGCTCTTCAAACACACACTTTTCAATAGCCAACAAATACTTCTTACGAAAAGAAAAAGTTGCACCAAGAATTCACAAAGTATAAAAATACATGCTTATCTTCAAAATGTAAACATTTTTTTATAATTAATTTGTAAGCTTTCAAAACAAAAACTTGGAAGAAATAAATATATGTCTAAATATATGAATATTATTGATGAGATATTTTTTTGTTAAAAATTATCACTTATTTGGTTCCATTTTGATAGTAACCATGTATTCAAATATTTGTTAATTAATATAATATTCATTCCATTCAACATGTTTATCAACCCAAGAAAGAATTCTAAAAATCCTGAATTGTGGGTGATTTGAAAAGTACAACAAGGATTTGATGGGATTTGTGGAGAATAATTTTTAAAATTTCCTCAATGGTGGTAGTGGTAAATATAACGCTTCAAATTTACGTGTAATAAGACATGAATAAAGGGTTAATATATTGTTTTCCATAAACTATTCTTGTAGACATTCTAAAAATATATTTTTAACATTGGTTCATTTATGTAATAATTATAGGATATACAAAATGTGGAGTTAAAAAGACAAGGACAACAATGTTGCCAAAATCTTGCCGCAACTAAAAAGGGGGTGACATGTGGCGATATTTCAGGTTCTAAAGGGTAAAGAGCTCAAGGTGGACGTGATGCCAAATTGAAGGGCTCAAGGAGATATTTTGAACAATATAAATTTTGTCGATTTGGAGCTTTGGATAAAAAGATATGGTCATTTGAAAATTTGCATCTCGGGAGCACAAGAATGTAACACGTGGCAACCTTTGATTACCTCAAGGATTACGTCTACCCACATGTTAGTCACTTTGTCTTTTTCATATTTTGATCTCTAGTTGGCTCACGTGGTCGGGCTTTGCTTCTTTTCTTGTATTTTAATTTTCCTTTTGTGGCTTAATGAAATGCGAGCCAATAAAACAACACCATGCTTCTTCCCGGTGTCAAAATGTCCTCGGCTCTTGTTTGTTCCTTTAGAAATACAAGCCAATATAAAATTTCCATGATCCTCACAAATGTCGGTTGTATTTTTCTTGATCGCCATCACTAAACATGAGCCAATGAGAAGGCTCCACATTTTTTCGTAATTCATTTTTTAGCCCTTGACTAGCCATTGCAAAGTGTGGGCCGATGAGAAAGTTCCACACTCTTTCGCAATGTTAGTCCTTTTATTATCCCTTCGTCTCTGTGAAATCCCATTTAATGAGATCATTACACGTATCTCACAATGTCGAAATTTGATTTGTCTCCTCGACCGTTGCGAGCATTAACCAATGAGGAAGCTCCACGCCCCTCTACATTGTCAAATATTTTGAAAGCTCACCGATAACTATAAAGCATAAGCCAATAGGAAAGCTTCACGCTCTTCACAATGTCTTTCCTTTCAAACTTTGCTTTAGCCCATCACAATGTCAAACTTTGAAAGATGAACCAATGAAAAGGTGTCACGTAGCTTCGAGTTGTCGGTGTGGTCAGAGTTTTCCCCGTGTTGCAAATTTTTCCTTGGACAGACATAGAAACTGTCGAATTTAAAACAAATGTTGCCACGTAGCCCTATTGACCTCGTTGACTTCCACCTTCGCCGCAGACCCAAAATGCTACCATGTAGCCCTTCACATCATAGGTGCTTCAAGTGCTTGGCAGTGTAGCTCTTTTGACAACCAAATGAATGTCTGTCAGCCTTTCAAACATAACCCGCCAATGAACCAGCTAAGTCCCCCACGGGTTTTTGAATGCTAACGGCTAGTGCTTTTGAGAGGTGGACATTGACGGTCGTTTAAACGTATTTTACCTCTTTAAAAATGGCTAAGTCCATTTTTAACTTTGTTAAAGACAAAATAACCCAGGGGTATTTTGGGATAACATTTCACTTATGTTGTACTCTTGTTTATTTATAGTAAATATTTGATTTTATAATTGTTTGTAAGTTTTTAGTTAATTATAATATTGTTTTAGTAATAGTTTAAATGTCTTATATATATGTTTGTTTTTCGTAAATGAATTGTGTATGAATTTTAAATTTGTTTTTATTGTTAGTATAAATTAAGCATTTATTTAATGTATGGTTTAATAATAATTTAATTGTGTATTAATTTTAAATTTTTATTTGTTGTTTGACCGTATGGTCGCTACTAATTTGATAATGGTCTAATTGTTTTATCTTTTGTGGATTCCTGTCGTTAAATTTTATAATAATTCGTACTCTGTTGAATTATAGTATTTATTTGATTTTATAATTCTTTGTAAGTTTTTGGTTAATTATGATATTGATTCACAAAATTATAGTATTTATTTGATTTTATAATTCTTTGTAAGTTTTTGGTTAATTATGATATTGATTCACAAATAGTTTAATTGTCTGACATATATGATTGTTTTTTAGGTTCATGAATTGTTTACTAAATTTAAATTTTTATTTGTCAAATTTTTAAATTTAGGATTTATAGTTTTAATAAATTATGTAAAATTTTGTAATTTTAGGGTTTATTTAATGTGTTTATGTTTTTATTGTGTTGTGTGTGTCCTTTTTAAGTGGTTTACTTATGGTATTGGTTTAGTGGTAAGAACTTAATTATTAGACATGCATGATTGCTATTTTAATTTTAAGGAATTGTATAGAAATTTTAAATTTTTATTTATTTTTTGGATAATTAATGTGTAGGTTTAAGATTATTTTAATGTTTTATTTAATATAGTTTAATTCTTTTATATTTTCAGTATAATGAATTGTGTATAAATTTTATAATTTTACTTGTTTGGATAATCAATATGTAAGATTACTATGTATTAAAGTGTTTATGATTTATTTTTAGTTTACTAGATCTGAAACTGCACATTAATGCTCAAATTGTTTTCCTCCTTTCTCTCCCATGAAACACCATCAATCTTTGAATCAGATGATACCAAATTAAATGGCTCGAGGAGACCTTTCCAACGATATACATTTTGCAAGATTGGGATCTCTTGAGCAAAATATATGGCCATTTGAAGATTGGCATATCGAATCGAACAAGAAAGTGACACATGGCAGTCTTTGATTAGCTCAGGTTTTTGAATGCTAACGAACCAGAGAAGTCTCTAGTGGGTTTTTGAATGTTAACGGCCAATGCTTTTGAGAGGTGGAAATTGACAGTCGTTTAAACATATTTTGCTACTTAAAAATGGCTAAGTCCATTTTTAACTTTATTAAAGCCAAAATAACCCGGGGTATTTTGGGATAACAGCTTACTCATGTTGTACTCTTGTTTTTATAAGGTAAATGCTTTTGACCCGAGCTATGAACCGGGGGGTTCTTGGGTCCCCTCCCTTTTACAGTATGTATAAAATATCCGAAAACGACAGGGTGGTTAACATAGTAGCCATAAAAACCTACCACCCTAATAAAAAAACCAATATCTATAACAAAAATAGGGTGATAAGAAATGACATTATGAACTTATCTCACCCTAGTCCAAAAACCAAAAACTATATAGAATAATTGTATTGACATGTTTTTCTACCGTTAGCCAAATACATCAACAATTTCAGTCTTGGGGCATAAGATTTCCCCTTCCACAGGAGCAATTTGGCAAAGCCTAGCGCTGTTGCGATAGACAGGAGCTTCACTGCTTTATGAGACCTAAAGGAGAAGAGTGTAAGATGATAAACCGTGATCTTGAAGATGAGTCACGCGTGGGGAATCAAACCTATGGGCTGTCAGGTCTATAAATCAAGCGGAGAGATGGAAGCACCTTTTGTCGCCTTGGATATGCATTTCATATGTACTGCTACAACAAACCTCCACAATACCTTGTTTCTCCTCTGCAATTCTTGAACTAGCTCCCTATCCACCCCTTTTGAGCTCACATCTACCCCATCGAGCATGAAGCAGGAAGGAAAACAGAACCCCCAAACCACCTCTTCCAGCCCGACCAAGTGGCGGGGAAGAATGAAACGACGAGCAATATTAACTGCCTCAGCTTTGTCTTCACTAATCAATAGCATGTGGGTCACAAACAGAGAAGTGATTTCTGAATTGACCTGAGGGCGTCCTGAGCTCTAAAGATAATCATTCCCAATGATGGCCTCAATGGCCCTGCGAACCTAGATGGAATCAAGCTGAAACACATTTTTCAACCGGGTCTGCATGATAGGCCTGTAGAACGCCATTTCTTGTGATTCGCCCCTCAAAAAAGACCAGGAAATGGTCTAAATTCTATATTGGGAGAGCAAATTTCGCAGAAGTTAGAGATAGATAGGTAGGATTAAGTGAAAAAGGGCAAAAATGAGCCAATAAATTGAATGCCACATGAGTCGTTGACATTTACCTTGCCATGTTAGAGAGTGCATCATTCTCCAAAATGGTGGCCAGACCCGGCCACTCACCGCAATCATTGGCTAAAAGGGAAAGGGAGCTTTAAGAAACACCAAAATTGGCAAGGAAATCCACATGACTTGATTTACTTCTTGGTAAATGTGATGAATTTTCCACGAAGCCAATTTTAAAAGCCAAAAAACTGCATTGGATATGTAAAAATTGAGTGTCCAGTTTAGGGCTCTTCCTTTTTTGATGGCTTGAGTAATGATTATTGAATCCCCTTCAATAAGGAGATGGGAGATGCCATTTTACACTGCTAGTTTGATGCCAATAGAGGTTCCATTAGGCAAGTGGAAGGAACTTGCACACAACAACTTACCTGAATCATTTCGAAGAAGACACCCTGGCCCCAAAAGACTAGGGTTCCCCTTGAGAGCCCCATCGAAATTCAATTTACAAAAACCATGGGGGTGGATTATGTTGTACTCTTGTTTAATTATAGTATATATTTCATTTTATAATTGTTTGCAAGTTTTTGGTTAATTATAATATTGTTTTAGTAATAGTTTAAATGTCCTGCATATATGTTTGTTTTCCAGGTAAATGAATTGTGTATGAATTTTAAATTTTTATTTGTTGTTTGTATAAATTAAGCATTTATTTAATGTATTGATTTAATAATAATTTAATTGTGTATTAATTTTAAATTTTTATTTGTTGTTTGACAGGTATGGTCACTATTGATTTGATAATGGTCTAATTGTTTGATCTTTTGTGGACTCTTGTTTAAAAATGACGTTAAATTTTATAATAGTTCGTACTCTTGTTGAATTATAGTATTTATTTGATTTTATAATTGTTTGTAAGTTTTTGGTTAATTATGATATTGATTTACTAATAGTTTAATTTTCTGACATATATGATTGTTTTTTAGGTTCATGAATTGTATAGTAATTTTAAAATTTTATTTGTTAAATTTTTTAATTTAGGATTTATAGTTTTTATAAATTATGTGAAAATTTGTAATTTTAGGGTTTATTTAATGTGTTTAGGTTTTTATTGTGTTTTATGTGTTCTTTTCAAGTGGTTTACTTATGGTATTGATTTAGCAAGTAAGAACTTAATTAATAAACATGCGTGATTTTTTTAGTTTTACGGAATTATATAGGAATTTTAAATTTTTATTTATTTTTTGGATAGTTAATGTGTAGGTTTAAGATTATTTTAATGTATTTACTTAACAATAGTTTAATTATTTTATATTTCTTCCTCCTTTCTCTCCCACAAAACACCAACAATATCTAAACCGGATGATGCCGAATCAAACGACTCAATGAGACTTTTCCAACGATATACATTTTGCAAGATTGGGAGCACTTGAGCAACATATATGGCCATTTGAAGATTGGCATGTTGTATCGAACATGAAATTGACACGTGGCGATCTTTGATTAGCTCGGGTTTTGAATGCCAACGAACCAACTAAGTCTCCCGCTAGTTTTTGAATGCTAACTACCAATGCATTTAAGAGGTGGAAATTGATGGTCGTTTAAACATATTTGCCCCTTAAAAATGGCTAAGTCCATTTTTAATTTGTTAAAACCAAAATAACTCAGGGGTATTTTGGGATAACAATTTACTTATGTTGTATGCTTGTTTAATCATAGTAGATATTTGATTTTATAATTTTTTTATTAAGGGTAAAGGTTTTTTTTGGGATCCTACCCGGGGACAAAAGACACCAAAACCCAAATTTACAATGCAAGATCAAAAGGAAAATAAGTTTGGAGAGAAAACTAGACATAATAGCCAAATACAAAGCTAACAACAAAAAGACAGCAACTCCACAACTGAAAAGAGATAGAAAGAAGTCATCCCGAAAACAATCCAAAATCAGTTGTAAGTCAACAAGAAATTAACAGATCATCCAGAAAACTAAGACACCATCCAAACTATTTCAAAATCTTCTGAAATTTTTTTGACATTTTCCATACTCTTTTTTATGTCTCTAAAGGTTGTACCTTTGTTACTTTTGTCCTTACTGGAGAATGTCAAATTAAGAAGTGAAAAGGGAGAGGAAATCAAGAGTACTCTTATGCATATTAAGGAAGTCACACTGTTTATTCTTTATTCCTTCCATTTATTTTTCCATCTTGTTAACCCGAGTGAGTAGATCATGCACTTTGAGTCATTGACATCCGGGTTTGTTAGGAATATTCCTTCTATTAGTACTCACATTATTGTTTGTAATATTTAAATGTAATATTCATATATTAAATTAGTAATTTAGTGTGTTAGTAAGATATTAATATTGTTATATTAATATCATATTTGTGTGAGAAAAATAAAATATTGTAATATTATTAATATGAGTCATAAAACAACTCATTATTAATAATATAGGATATTGTATTAGTTGTGAGTTTGTTGAATAAACAACTCACGTAGATTATTGTGTGTGGAGATATTGGTGGGATATATGAGAGAATAGTGGTGAGTGATCATAGGAGAGATTAGTGGGATGATATTGGTAAGCCTCATCTCCTTGTTTATAGGAAATGGAAAGGCTATATATTATAAGCTCTCTCACCATGTAATTAGCTCCAAAATTATTCAATCAATAATATAGTGTTTATTATATTTGTGCTCTTATTTTGTGTTTATGTTATTATCTTCATTCTACAACATTCTCTTATTGATTTGTACAATTATATAATGTAATTGTTACTTATTTATATTAGATAAGCTATCAATTTCATATCATCTAGTATCAGAGCAAGATATGACAAGTTATGAGAGTCATTGTAGGACAAAACCGCAACCTCTTGAATGCAAATTTGAGAGTTTTGAAGCTTCCATCGCCATTTTCTGGATTCTGATCTTTAAAAAATGATTGGTAATTTGTGTTTTTCTCAAAAACCCAGATTCGAATTTTCTAATTTTTTTGAGTTTGTTTATTTGTATTATGGGAAACTTCACAAAAATTACAGAAACCCATTTCTTATTTTAAGAGAAATCGTGGAAACAATTTTGACATTTCTAATTATTCTAAAAAAATAGTGACTATTTTCTAGCAATAAAAATCTGATATGCTTTATTATTTTGGTTAAATATAAAGTTGATTATTATTATAAGGGTGTATTATCGGTTGAAACTGACACCCAATAGAATTATAAAATGAGCTTCAAACACAAATTCGACTGAGTTAGCAGTATCACGATGGAGGAAGGAGGTTGATCAGTGACCTCTCGCCAGTCGCAAGCAAAGGGGCCAGCAATGAATTTGTGGCATTTATTTTTGTTGTGTTTAAATTTTCATTGTGTATTGTAATAAGAATGATGATTTATTCATGTTCGATCTTGTAATAAGTGAGCTTCTACATGAGCGATATTTCTTGTATTTTCCCTTGAATGTAAGGATGGGGTGGGGAAACATGTACGTCTGCTATGGAGTGGTTGGTGGTCCACTAGAAAACTAATTTGAGAGTTTGTGAATCTCTTAGAAAATCACATATAGAGTGGTTAATGGTTCCACTAGAAAACCTGTTGGAGTTAATGGTACTCTTTGAAAACCATCGGATTGTAGAACATGAGCAGGTACTAGATAGAACTCACCCATGTTTGCACTAAGGGGGGAATGTTAGGAATATTCCTTGGATTAGTGCTCACATTATTGTTTGTAATAGTTAAATGTAATATTCATATATTACATTAGTAAGTTAGTGTGTTAGTAAGATATTAATATTGTTATATTAATATCATATTTGTGTGAGAAAAATAAAAGATTGTAATATTATTAATATGAGTCATAAAACAACTCATTATTAATAATATAGGATATTGTATTAGTTGTGAGTTTGTTGAATAAACAAGTCATGTAGATTATTGTGTGTGGAGATATTGGTGGGATATATGAGAGAATAATGGTGAGTGATCATAGGAGAGATTAGTGGGATGATATTGGTAAGCCTCATCTCCTTGTTTATAGGAAATGGAAAGGCTATATATTGTAAGCTCTCTCACCATGTAATTTGCTCCAAAATTATTCAATCAATAATATAGTGTGTTTATTATATTTGTGCTCTTATTTTGTGTTTATGTTATTATCTTCATTCTCTTATTGATTTGTATAATTATATAATGTAATTGTTGCTTATTTATATTAGATAAGCTATCAATTTCATATCAAGGTTCATGCCACCGGATTTAGCTTCACTATTGGTTTTCAAGTTCCTAATTTTTTTCCAATTGAGCGTCAAGCTTGGAGTGGTGTTGAGATATGTCACGGTGGAGGATTTACCTTTGTTTCCCATAGTCATGAGACCAAGAATAAAATCTCCTTCCCCTCCCATCGTGGAAGACGTAGGAGACATATATTTCGTAGAAAAACTAGATTCTCGTGGGCCTAAAGAAAGTGGGGTTGCGGGGATGTTTGGAAGAAGATGGAACAGGAAAATAGGGTGTAATAGGAGGGGAAGAGGAAGGAGCAGGGAGGAGGGAATAGAAGTGAGGAATGAGCCACGAAGAGGGGGTAAGAGGGAGAGGCTAAGGAAGAAGTGAAAGGCATGGGGAGGTGGAAATGTGAGGCAAGGGAAAGAGGGGATTGGGGGTAGAAGAGAGGCCCCGAGGAGGGGGTAGAGGATGACTGAGTCAAAGTACTTGAAGAGTAGGAGAGTAACTGCATGGTGGAGATGGTATACATGCTTGCCCATTTTAACCAAATCAATAGAGTTCTACAGAGAATAGAGAATAGAAAATGGAGAATAAAGTTTGATTTTATAATTGTTTGTATGTTTTTGGTTAATTATAATATTTTTTTAGTAACTACTACCAAAAAAAATTGTTATTATTTATGCAATAAAAGAGACTAGTGACGTAAAAATTTGTAATTCACAGCTGCATGAAAAAATGGCCATGTGATCCCAACTCATCCAATGCAATGTGGTCCCTAAATGAAGCAGTACAAGGTTAAAAATTGAATATGGTCAAGTTTCTTATGTAACAAAATCCTTGAAGCTTTTAAAGCATTAAAGACTTGTTTGATTGTTAAATACAAGTTTGATTTTAGATTGTTAAAGCAAATTCATTGCAATAAGCTATTTGATTAATGTGCGAATGAATATCCTGAGCATTTGATTAAAGATGTTTAATTAAAATGAAAAGGTGTGGAAACCATTGTGTTGGTTCATAACCACCTATGATGTATTATAAGCTATGTAATCTCTATAAAAGCTATGTAAATCTGTGTTGAAAAGCTAATGGAAAGGAGTTAATTCTTCTATTGATTCTGCTAAATGTGCTTATGAAAATATTTTGTTATTCAAATAAGCATGTAAATGAATGCATTCTGATTATTTTGTTATGTATAATTTGAAAATATGTATTTGTTCTATCAAAACAATGAATTGCAGGAGTAAACTAATGAAATACATAATTTTAGCTATAGATGGTTATTATTTTAAAAGATCTTGTATAATTTAATGCAGAATAATAATAAACATACGTATCGATGGTATTACAACATATAATTTACAATTCAATGACATTTATAGTATTATAATATACAACATTGTGAAGCTCTATAGTGTGAAGTTTCATCCAATAAAAATGCTACATGTAGCTTCATTCCGTCAAAGTTTAGTTACATCTTTATGACTGTTGTGAAGCTTTAAGCCAATCATAATGTTCCATGTAGTTTCGCATTGTCAGAAATTTGTTATAATTTTTTATTATTACGAATTTTTAACCAATAAAACATCCCCATGTAACTTTGCAATGTCATACTTTATTGGATACTTCTAAGCGTTGCAAAGCATGAGCCAATGAGATCATTCCACGCTCTTCAAAAATTTAGAATTTTTCTAACTTGTTTCTGACCAATGCGAAATCTGATCTAATATAAAAGCTCCAAGTCTTTTTGCATTTTGTGATGTTAGTCTATGTTAGCCTTCACAATTGTTAACCAATAAGACTAAGCCATTGATCCCACTACTTTGCTTTATATGAAGACTTTTCTAGATAAGAACCATAGAAATTATCCACGATTATTTTGCATATTGTTTGTCTTTTTCTTAACCATGTCAGTATGCGAAAAGTGAGCCATTAAGATGACTCCACGTATATACAGATTTTAACAGTTTGTCTTGCTATTAAATGATCTTTTGTCTATTACATTGCACTGCGAAGTGTGAACTAATAGAAAAGCACCACGTATACATTGTTTTCACAGTGTCAGACTCTATATATCTTTGCCATTGTAATATCAACACATGTATTTATCTTTTGATCTCGCTGACCATCTGGACCCGAAATTGTTTGGTTCTTGGTTAATTCCGCAAGTTGGTGTCCGTGTGGTGGAATTGTTAAGAAAAGTCACGGAATTATGATGTGTGTCTCCATCCCTTTCCACGCCAATTTAAATCTTTAATTAAACATGTTTAGCCATTGCCACAAATTTGTAAATTTATCTTAGTTTTATTAATCAAATATAGTTATAAATGGACTTAGCTTTCTCAATTTTAATAATATTAAGTTGTAAAAATGTATCAGTCTTCCACAATAATATTTGTTTTCAATGATTATCGATTTTTGTCAAGTTAAAAAGTTACATTTCATTTGGTCAGAGCCAAATTAATGATTTGGGAAAAAATCACGTTTCAAGGTTCAATAGAAAAGTACATTGGTTTCCGGCTTAACATCAAAGGTGCTAAAGTTGTATGAAAAAATTAGCCATGTGATCCCAACTCATCCAATGCAATGTGATCCCTGAATGAAGTGGTACAAGGCTAAAAATTGAATATGGTCAGGTTTGTTATGTGACAAAATCCCCGAAGCTTTTAAAGCATTAAAGACTTGTTTGATTGTTAAAGACAAGTTTGATTTGAGATTGTTATAGCAAAGTCACTGTAATAAGCTATTTGATTAATGTGGGAATGAATATCCCGAACATTTGATTAAAGATGCTTAATT
This sequence comes from Taxus wallichiana var. yunnanensis, assembly GCA_018340775.1. Classification (NCBI taxonomy): domain Eukaryota; kingdom Viridiplantae; phylum Streptophyta; class Pinopsida; order Cupressales; family Taxaceae; genus Taxus; species Taxus wallichiana. Next base: position 175,129,777 of record CM031239.1, on the reverse strand, counting down.
AAAATGAAAAGGTGTGGAAACCATTGTGTTGGTTTGTAACCACCTATGATGTATTATAAGTTATGTAATCTTTGTAAAAGCTATGTAAATCATGTCGAAAAGCCAATGAAAAGGAGTTAATTCTTTTGTTGATTCTGCTAAATGTGCTTATGAAAATATTATATTATTTGGATAAGCATGTAAATGAATGCATTTTGATTATTTTGCTATGTATAATTTGAAAATACGTATTTGTTCTATCAAAACAGTGAATTGCAGGAGTAAACTACTATAATACTTAATTTTAGTTATAGATGGTTGTGATTTTAAAAGATATTGTATAATTCAATACAAAATAAGAAAAAATATATGTGTATGATAGTATTATAACGTATAATTTGCAATTCAGTTGGTGTTTACAAGATTCTTTTATTTGTTTTCTATCTTGTGCGGTCGTATTGTCCATTTTTATGCTATGGATTGGAAAGCTTTCCCTTAGATACGGTTAATCCCGTACTTCTAAGTCCACCCGACACCAAAACAATATATAATATTGTGAAGCTCTATAGTGTGAAGTTTGATCCAATAAAAATGCTCCATGTAGCTTGTTGTGTTAGAATTTTTCTAGATCTTTATGATTGTTGCGAAGCTTTAAGCCAATCATAATGTTCCATGTAGTTTCACCTTGTCATAACTTTGTTAGACTTTGTTGACTATTGCGAAGTTCTAGCCAATAAGATAGCCCCATGTAACTTCGCAATGTCGACTTTATTAGATTCTTCTGAGCATTGCAAAGCGCGAGCTAATGAGATCATTCCACGCTCTTCGCAAATTCAAACTTTTGCTAACCTATTTTTTTCCAATGCGAAATCTGATCCAATAGAAAAGCTCCAAGTCTTTTCACATTTCACAATGTTAGTCTTTGTTAGCCTTGATAATTGTTAACCAATAATACTAAGCCACTAATCCCACTACTTTGCTTTATATGAAGACTTTGTTAGATGTGAACCAATAGAACTTGTCCATGATTCTTTCACATATTGTTTGTCTTTTGTCTTAACCATGTCAGTATGCGAAAAGCGAGCCATTAAGATGACTCCATGTATATACAGATTTTAACGGTTTGTCTTGCTATTAAATTATCTTTTGAGTATTACATTGCACTGCAAAGTGTGAACTAATAGCAAAGCACTGCATATACACTATTTTGGAAGTGTTAGAATCTATATATATTTGCCATTGTAATATCGACACCTATCTTTATCATTTGATCTCGTTGACCGTCTGGAACCGAAATTGTTTGGTTCTTGGTTAATTCCGCAAGTTGGTGTCCATGTGGTGGAATTGTTAAGAAAAGTCACAAAATTGTGATGTGTGTCTCCATTCCTTGCCACACTGATTTAAAGCTTTAATTAAACATGTTTATCCATAACTGCATATTTATAAATTTATCTTAGTTTTATTAATCAAATAAGTGGCGCTCAGTTGTGTGTTTCTGGGAATTAATATTTTAAGCAGTTTTTTCTATCCGAATGTTGGAAAGGACGATGATGTGGTGAGTCCTCTATGATGCAACTTTAAACTTAAATTCTTTCATAAATGTTCTGACATCATAAATGTTAATGACATCATGTTTTCCTCAAAATTGTTGAAGGTTGTAATAACATGTTGATTTTTAGGCCAATCGATTGAAGATAAATGCATTTTTACAATTATTTTGTTAAAAATGTGCAGTTTACTAATGTTTATTAATGTGGAAAGTATATATTTTGTTAATGAAAATAAAAATGATGTCCGATTGGTCAAAAGAAAAAAATAATTATAAGTGATTAAACAAAGTTAATACCTATAGAGTATACCGCTCCCGATAAGATTACTAATAACCTAAAATTCACCAAATTTATATTTTGATTCGTTGAAAACAATTATAATATAATACATAAAGAATGGATGTAATAAGAATGAACTACAATACATAAAACCTTAAAAAATCAAATCAGATTTGTAATTTTTTACATATCCAACAATTATTGTAATCCACAACTCTTACAACTAGTTTTAAATAGATATTTAAGAATGTACTTAAGAATTCATTATATTTATTTGAGACAAAGTCGAATCAAGAAATGCACCCATATATGGTGGCCCATATCTACATAACCATAAAAACCCTCAATATCCATAATATCATAGTAGAGAAAAGAGAAATGTGCCATTAAAACTCATCGAAGTATTTATATCATAAATAAAAAGCCTAAATATGTGTATAATCAATATGTTTTTGGAAAAATGCCTTAAATATTACTATGGTAGTATGAATTATTAGTGATTATCATAATATGTCCATTTTTTTAACCTTAAAATATAGACAACATCACACCGTTTGTAGTTTTAAATGATATGAAACTCAAATGAAATAATAATGGTTGTATGAAAGTAAAGATAAAAAAATTCACATCAAGGTAGTTAAAACAAGTATGACCTATAACACATAAATCCAAAACAACAAAAAAACAAAACAATAATTTTGTGCTTAGTGAACAATTGTTGCAGTCCAAGTTTGCTCAAATAGCTTGACAAAAAAATCATAGAGTGGATGGATAGTCATGGCCCTAGATAATACTTGATCATTGTTTTGCATGTTTTATAATGTTGTAGGCTATCGTATGCCTACAACTCTAGTATCATATTGTTGATTTATTCTAGGAAAGAAATATCAATAGTATGTACATTTATCACTAAATCAATCTACAACTCCACCCCTAAGGTGATGATTAAACTTATATTTATGGCCACATCGTTCAACACATGCATCATTTGATGTTGGTATCATTGATGAAGCTCTAGATAACCATGGTGTCAAATAATGCAAGGAAGTTTGTACCAAAGGTCTTCCATAAGGTATCGGTTTTGACCTAGAAACCATTATACATATTGTTTTTATTGATTTTACTAAATTTTAAAAAACATGTAATTGGTTTGAATATTCCACCCTTGTTGGGTTTTTAGTCAAATCTCCCATGAATTCTAGTTGACAATGAGTGCATAACCACCGATAGCCCCATGGTGTCAAGCTAAAGGGGGTTCAAAACCTAATTAAATGTTTTTGTTCCAATTTAAAAATGTTGAGAACTATAAGGCCATTATCAATCATGAAACATGTTTTATTCATAACATTTTGGTTTTTTTTTCCACTTTGGACTAGATATTTCTAATTTTATGAGAAATCCAAGCTCAAAATTCCAATCTATATAGAATTTCCTAGTCTCCCTCTACCCCTATGGGGGGATTTTTTTAGTAACTCATAAAACCCCTAGGCCATTTCATTTTCCTCAAAAAACCTAAGTTTTACATGTTCACCCTAAAAAATATGTCTACATTAAAATTTATTTCGTGCAGACTTAAAAGAAACCATAAACATCCAAATTGGTGAATCTCAGCTTTTCCTAGTGTGTATTTAACATTAACTGGAAAATACCATTTTTTTTGCCAAGACTCGGATCATATTATTTGGGTATGCCCTCTTATGGTTGTAACTTTCCAAACCCCATAGGAAAAAAACCATCTGACACTAAATCCCCCATAAGCCCTAACGATGGTTAGGTCATGGAAAATAATAAGAAAATTACCTCTCATGGGTTTGTTTGACCCCTAATTGTGATGTTACGCCCTTAATTATATATCTTATATTGGATGTTATAGCCACTTGTGGCTATCATAACTTCTTATCATGATGTATCTCTTTCGTATATGTTATATTATCATTAGTAGGTCAGCATTGGTGATGACCATAGCATATAAATAATATAAATAGGGGTTAGTAGGTAATAGTTGATGATCATTTGAGCATTTGAGTCTTATTGTACATTTGGAGGTTGACCCCTCAAAGTGGCGAAGCTATTCTAATTACATATTCAAATCATTCATCTGCAATATTGTGTTCTTTGGTGTCCTATTTCTACTCATAATCAGATTTATACAAGTAATTTCATTACAAGTGGTATCAGAGCTCCGATCTCTGAGAACTTGATGTCAAACCTAATTGTGAAGTTTCAGCTATATCTCAAGATTGGTAGTGAAATTTTCTACAATTGTTTTTGTGGTGTGGCGAAATAAGTCAAGTAAGCTCCTCTCCAAATTTCAAGCATTTTTAATTCTTTTGCAAAAGTTATAGTGGTTCTATTTTTTTCATAATTTGGCTCCATAGGGTGCAATTTTTGGAAAATTTCCAAGTTTCTTATATTTTCATAAACCTTTCCAAAAATTAGCTAGGTTTTATTTTTATAATTTCCTCTATTCGGCCAAAAAAATTCAAAACCCCAAACCCTAAAATTTTTCCCTATTTCATCTACCTCGAGCCCCAAACCCTACATCATGACCGGTAGATCTACCCGAGGCCAAGGGAAAGGTCAAAAACTCCAGGAATGACCCCAAATAAGGAAGATATGGATTTATAATCTTCTGGTTTGGGAGTATCTGAGGTGGTCATCCAACTTCAGAAAGGGTAAATAATATGGTGAGTAAGGATGACCTTAATAATGAGCTTCTTCATCTAAAAGGTAGCCTTAGGAGTGAACTTTAGAAGGATTTTCATGCAATGCAGCAGGATTTGTTGCGTGCTATTTCAAACACAACTCCCAATTCCAGTCAAGGTTCCTCTAGCAATGATCACATAGATCCAAATCACTCCAATCATGGAGGCTCCTTTACTCATTCAGGTGGCTCTCCTCACCAATGGCGGGGCATTATTCCAAAAGTGGAAATGCGTAAATTTGATGGAAAGGATCTACTCAATTGGATTACCCAAATGGATAATTTCTTTGATCTCCATTAGATCCCAACTGGGACAAAAGGTAACTGTGGCATCCTTATACCTAGAACCTGATCAATTTGTTTGGTATCATTGGTTATGTTGTCAAAGACAAAAGAATGATCTAAATGTCACATGAATAGTTTTCACCAAGAGCTTCAACTACACTATATTTCTAGTGTTTCAGATAATTACTTTAGCTAATTACTAAAGTTACGAAAAACAAGTTCAATTAAGGAGTATGTCCATCAATTCCAAAATATTTCCTTGCATGTGGAGGATATTACAGAAGAGTATTTGAATGACCTATTTCTTGGGGTCTTAAGGAACACATTGAGCATGAGGTGTGCATGTTTAACCCACTCAAGGTTTCTGATTCTATTATCATGACACGTAGGGTAGAGGAAAAATTTCTTTCCAGCAGAAGGCATTCCTTCTCTAGCATAAAAGATGATAACACCTTGCCTCCTTCGTACCCTCAGACAGTTCAGTTGACACCTCAATAAATTGAAGAAAAAAGAGCCAAAGGGTTATGTTTTAACTGTGATAGCAAATATGGACCAAATCATAATTTTTCTGAGAAAAAATATTCTACATTGAAGGGTCTGATGATGAGGAAGAATATGAGGAAACATCAAATGATGACTTGGAAGAATTAGAGGAAGAATTTGGAGATCCCTAGCCCACTATTTCATGTCATGCTCTATCAGGTATTAGTACTCCACAAACCCTTCAAGTCATGGGTTATCTTAAGAAGAAAAAGGTAACAATATTGATTGATTCAAGGAGCACACATAATTTCATCAATCATAAGTGACAACAAGACTAATTTTTTTCATCTACCCACCACCCGAGTTTCAAGTAATGATTGCGAGATGGTGGCATAGTCCAATGTTTTGGTAAATACCATAAAATCAAATTTATGATAGGTGACTACACATTGGAATATACGATGTTTGTTACTCCCATGGTTGGAGTTGATATTCTCTTAGGTGTTCAAAGTGGATCACAACTTTGGGCACCATAGAGATAAATTTCCAAGAATTGTTCATGCACTTTCATTCTAAGGGTAAAAAATTTGAACTTTGAGGACTACAAGTTAAAGATCCTCAAGTGGCGAGTTCTCACCAAATGCATAATATTCTTAAAAAGAGGTCTAAAGGTTTTGTAGAATGTTTATTATCAATGGAACTTCAACCACTAATGAAGGTAGTGCATCCTAATCTTCATAAGGTTATTGATCAACATGCAGTTATCTTCAAGGATCCTAGAGGATTACCTCCTAAAAGAGCATGATCATGTCATTCAATTGATTCCGTAGCTAACCCCCAAACATCGGCCTTATAGATACCCATATGCGCAAAAGAGTGAGATCGAGAAGATGGTGGAGGAAATGTTGGAAATGGGTATTATTCATCACAATCAAAGTGCTTATTCTACTCCAGTGGTGATGGTGCATCGCAAGGATGGAACATGATGCATATGTCCAGACTACTGAGAGCTCAACAAGTGCACTATCAAAGATATGTTTCCTATTCTTGTCATTGATGATTTATTAGATGAGTTGCATGGTGTAATTTATTTCACAAAACTAGATATGTGTTCTGGGTATCACCAAATTAGAGTAAAGAAAGAATATATTCATAAGACAACCTTCAGAACTCATCAAGTGAATTATGAATTTCTAGTGATTCCTTTTGGTCTTACCAATGCTCCCTCCACATTTCAGAGTTTGATGAATTTAGTATTTAGACCATTCCTAAGGAATTTTGTCTTAGTATTTTTGATGATATCCTCATCTACAAAAATCATGGGAGAAACATTTACAACATGTCAATACAGTCTTAGAAGTACTAGAGAAACATCAACTATATGCCAAGCCTTCAAAGTGTTCTTTTGGGGTACAAGAAGTGGAATACTTGGGCCATATATGAAGGTGTTAAGGTGGACCCTCACAAGATCCAAGCCATGGTGGTCCTAAGAACCCTCAAGAAATTGTGAGGTTTTTTAAGTCTCACATAGTATTATCACATATTTGTAAAAACTATGGTAGTATAGCAGCACCACTTACAAAATTATTGAAGAAAGACTCCTTTCAGTAGAATGAGGAAGCTTCTAGGGCATTTGAAAAATTTAAGGTGCCAATGTGCACCACTCTAGTATTGACAACTATAGATTTCTCCAAGACTTTCATAGTTGAATGCAATGCTTGAGGAAATGGGATCGAGCAAGAAGGGCATCCCATTGCATTTGACAGATGACATCTAAAAGGAAATAATTTTTTGAAGCCCACCTATGAGAAGGAAATGATGGCAATACTACATGTAGTCAAACAATGGAGTCTTTACTTGATGGGTATACATTTTAAGGTAAAAACTGATCATGATGGTTTGAAATACTTCTTATAGCAACATCTATCTTCAAAAGAACAACAAAAATGGGTCACTAAGATGTTGGGATATGAATTTGAGATTGTTTAAAAGAAAGGGAAGGAAAATTTTGTCGTTGATGCTCTATCTAGAAGGGATGAGTCCGCAGAAGCATTGTTATGCACATCTCTATACTAAAGGTAGATTAGGTAGATCAAACAATGGAAGAATGGCATAAATATGCAACAATATATACTCTCATTTAGAATCATCAAGAATATATATCCATATCATATCAATTTATATGGAAGGGGATGCATTGTGGTATAAAGATAGGTTATATCTATGTAAGAACTCTACACCTAAACACCATGTTCTTTCATAGCTACATTCTTCTCTACTAGGTGGCCATTCCGAGTTCTTGAAAACTTATCATATAGTTAAGCAAGATTTCTTTTGGGATGGGTTGAAAGGATATGTTCAAACATTTGTGGAAGAATGTTTGGTTTGTCAACAAAATAAGGGATACACCATTAAGACACCTGGTCTCCTCCAACCTTTTTTTATTCCTAGCAAGAGATGGGAATAAGTATCAATGGATTTCATCACAGGATTACCTAAATTAGAAGGGAAAAGTGTCATCATGGTCATGGTGGATAGACTTACCAAATATGCTCATTTTTTTTCCTAGTTCATCCTTTCACAACTAAATCAATGCCATTCCATCTCATTTATGGATAGAATTCAAAAGCTCCATGGCACGCCAAAATTATAGTAAATGATTGTGATCCAATATTTGCAAGTAACTTTTGGACTAATTTTTCTCTTGTTTGGGTACCCAACTCGCCCATTTCCTCTTATCATCCTCAATCAAATGGGCAAGCTGAGGTGGCTGGTCAATAGATGTTTAGAGGGATATTTTTGATGTTTTATTTCGATAAACAAGAAAATTGGGTGTAATGGTTGCCACTGGTAGGATGGTGGTATAGTAATTTATTTCATACCTCCTCCAAAATGTCTCCATTTTTATCACTTTATGGGTACCATCCTCCATCACTCATTTCTAGCTTGAAGGTCAAACCAAAGGTGAGAGCAAATCGAAGATCACATTCAAGACCAAAGTGATGGGTGTTGTTATTCCCTTCATTTAATCAACTCTTAGTTGATGTCATATTCAAACTAGGGATGTGTCTGAAGCTATATGCAACAAGAGGAATCTTAGTGATTTAGTAATTGATTGTAGGTATTTATTATTTTTTATATTTCCTGGGGGGTTTTAGCAGTGTCCTTAGGATCCCTAGCCAAAGCCTTATTAAAACTATACTACAAGAAACTTGCTGAAATAAACACTCATTTCTAGAATAAATAAATCTTCAGAATTAAACATGCTACTAGAAATGAAACACACTTTTGCAAAATGAAACAAATTACTGGAAGTAAACACACTCTTGTAGAATGAAACAAATTTCTGGAAATAAACACACATTTGAAAATGTTGTTGAAAATGTTTGCAAGGAAATGAGAGTCTAACCTATAACACCTGCAGGGACAAATACGTGACAGAATTTAACTAAAAACATTTACAGAATTAACACTTAACATATTTACATGACTTGCTTAGAAATATAAATACCAATAAAACAAAGAATGGATTGGGCCTTGCTCTTCCTTGAATCAGGAGTTGACAAAGTATGATTCTCTCAAAACGAAATGGCTATCTTATTACTGAAAATGTTATGTCTTACAAAATTTACTATATGTCTATCATATATATCTCTCTATCCTCTAATCTATCTACATGTCCTTATATATATTTTATCATCTAGAGATGCATTTATAATCACAAATGCTTAATAGTTGTCCATCTATTAATAGGTTTCCATGAAACAAAATAAGGCTCAGAGTAGATGTGGAAGTTAGGAACCTTGCTTTGGACACGCTTATCTCGATCCTGCATACGTATTTCTGGGGTATGAAGAATCGGCAATCTATTGATTTGCTCCTATTGGAAGTCCCATTGATTGCTCTATCACCGTATGTTGTCAAAATAAATAGATTCCATTGATTTCAGAACTTTGGAGAAGTTCTAACCAAAGGGAACTATTCCGAACTAACTGTGAAAGTTCTGGAGCTAAGCGCAAGAGTTCCTTTGTTGTGTGATGGAGTTCTGAAACTAAGTCCGAGGTTCCGGAGCTAAGCCGTATTGAAGCCAATGCTCCCAAAAATGTGTTGGTTGCTTCATACTTTGTTCTTCTGACTGATTGTGACCTATTTTATTACAAAAACTAAATTTCCACACACTTTGTTAGGAATTACAGAGTTTTTAGACGTTAGAACTAGATCCAACAAAAGATGGACAATTACATCCTAACTTATACTAGATCAAACAAAAGTCACAAAATGCAGTCAAACTTGATAAAAAGGAGAGTAAAATAAGATCATTTATTGCACATTATGAGGCATATTTTGGCCTTATCATCTCCCCACACTTACTTGTTTGTAAGTCCCCTTAAAAAATTTACTCTTCAAATATTGGGTTGTGAATTTTGCATTCCAATTGACTACTCAGGTCAAATGGATGAAACTGAATATCTCAGTGCTTTAGTTCAGAAGTATTATACCCTGATCCTACTTCTATCTTTCTCTGCCACTCCTCAAAGTGAGTGGGATCTTGAGGCTCTCTGTTTTTCCATGGAGACATGGGGGTGAGAAGGAGAGGAGGCCTTGTTCTCATTCCCATCCATATGCCCCTATGTTTTTCATTAACCTGAGGGATTAGTGTACACAAATCTTTAGCTCTTTCTAGACTCCATATTAAGTTCGTGGGAGATATCACTTCTCTTCTTCTCAATGAAACTGTGAGAAAATCCCATCTCTTCAAGCATCCATCATAAATATCTTCAAATATTTTCTCCTCATAAGAGGTGAAGGCATCAATACTTTTATGTAAACTGGCAAGATAATGTGCCTTGAATCGACTGTCAAAGGAATGTGATCTGAAATGTATAACAAAGGCAGATGGTTTTCCATAGTGAGCTCTCATGCAGATGCCAGATGAACTAGATTTTAATAAATTTTTAGAATCCCTCTCTTTCCATGCAATCTGATTTTGAAGTACATAAACAAATGCATTCAGCTGGCTTTCCCCTACATACAAATTGATCATGAAGCTTGTATTATTTTCCAGCATAAAATTGCAGAGATAGAATTTGTAGAGAATATTTTTCTGCTTTGCACTGGCTGAGGAATATGTTGTCATGAACTCTGATTCATCTTTTATTTCATGTGGAAGGCCACATGCAATTCTTGACAAATTGTCAGTGAATAAATTGTTCTTCCAGAAAGACATTGTATGTAGGAGAAGGTCTCCTGCATGTGAGTAATCTTTCACTCATTATGCAGACCATTTGTATCTTTACCAGACATTTAAATTTATCTTCTTCCATTTTGTAAATTTTTCTTCCCATTCTTTCCTTTCCTTCTTCTCCTCTTCCATCTTGCTTCTTAGTTCCTCATTTGATGTTTTAAATTCATTAAGATCTCTACAGGTATCATCCCACAACTACTTAAGTGGCCAGTAAGTCAATTTAGTTTGTACAACCTGATTCATTGAAGATATCTTTGACATAGCATTTTGTTTACTAGCCAATTGACATTCTTTCTCTTTTTCTACCATTTTTGTTTGACCAATGTCAATTCTTCAGTCCTATCTGTGAGCTGAGTTTTTAGTTTCTCAATGAGCATTTCCCTATGCTCCAATTTTTTCTTGAGGAAGTTTAATTCCTCATCCTTTTCCCTAATGATAAGTTCTTCTCTAGACAAAAACAAAGCCTGTCTAACTTGTTGTTTCTCCTCTTTTTCTGAAATTTCCTTGGGAAATGAGCATTCCTCTTCCACCAAAGGGGATTTCCTTTTCATTTCCAAGATGTCAATTCCTCTTCTTCATGTGACAGTGTTGTTGATTCACTCATCTCTTGAAAATATTGTTCTTCAAATCTTTCATCTTCTTTCTCCACCTCAGTTTGACTTGGTCGAGGAGGAGACATTGCCATGCTACCCAAAATATTAGCAACTTCTTTCTCCAAACCATCATGTTCTTCAAGTATCCACTGGAATTCCCTAGACCTCTTATGAACTCTTCTTCTTTGAGGAGCTTCACAATGCCCTGAAGTGGGCTTCCTCCTAGAGATTCTTCTGATTTTCACTTCATGATCCAGCTTAGGTGAACTATCATTGTCAGAGACATATATTAGTTCTTTTAGTATTGCTGTAGAGGAAGGAGTTTCTTTTGAAGGCACAGTAGGTTTTGTAGCTTTGATCATTCTTTTAGATCTCCTCCTCTTTGGCACATTAACTCCACCTACTTCCTTCTTTTTCTCTGTACAAGAATCAATCTCCAAATTAATTTTAGGGGAGAAAGGGGTTGGTATTCCCCTCCTGATAATATTAGGGCTTTGTTTGAATTTGTTAAGGAACTTTTCCCATGCTTCTTCTCCATTTTTCTTTGAGAGAAAGTGGTGTGATAGACTAGATGGACTAATCCATGATGTCTAATTGTCCCAACTCCCCAAGAATACCTCTGAGCCATTGTCTAGATGGAGTCAAAAAGGAACCCTGGAAGGTTTACTATATATTCTGGTTTTGTAGCCCCATACCTAAGATATATTAACATCTTAAGGACCTCTCTTCCCACAGTCCTAAATTAGCCATCGTAAGTTAGGTACTTAACTACCCAAAATGCTACCCTATCAAAGGGTTTGGGAAAGCTAGCTCTTCTGACCCCCTTGATGATTTTCTTAGTGTTATAAATATATTGGGGTTCAGATTCCCCCTCTTGTATCAAGGTTTCCACCAGTTCTTTTAGGGTCCCCTTGACAGGATTTGGGACATGTACAATTGGTACCCCAGATACATTGCTCATTGTATTTATAGTAAAGGGAATTACAATGCTTTTAACCTTAGTTCTAGATTATTCTAAATTTACAACAAATTCCCTTACCAATTTTTCATTGTACTTTGATAATTTATTTAGGAACTCCAGCACCTGTTTGTCCAAAATGGTTACCACTTCTCCATCTGCAAGAAGTTGTGTATCATCCTCTAGCTCTGACTTCTTTTTAATCCCCATGGAAAAGAGGATGATTCAAATTCTTCCTTCTTTAAATCCTTACTCTATCATAACTAGCTGCAAAACTACTGGATTTAGTTGCGGAACTATTGGGTTTAGTTGTGGAACTGTTGGGTTTAGCTTAGAATTCAAATATAATTCTATTGTTTCTTCCTTGAATTTTTCTGCAATTGCTTCTCAACTTCGTTTATTCTACCCAAATGATAGCTCATTATTAATACACTGCCACTTTTACTTGTTCAATCGACATCACCCTCATGATTAATTGATTTTAATCATAATGTACAATAAATGACTCATCATACCGACTACTTAAATAAATTCTAATCACACATGTGAACTTTTAATTTAACCTTTAATAAGATCAAGACATAATTACCATCCTTGCTGATGTAATTCCTCTACCTTGATGACTCATCATTCCTAAAAAAAAGTGAAAAAGGAAAAACGGTTAGAAAAGACAACTGAATTCCAAAGAAGTTCCTTTTATTTTGAATTATCCATTTATTGAGGAGACCAACCACCATTTCTGGTTTTCAATTGGTCTTTGAGAGATTTTGTTTTTGGGAAGGGAATGCCATTTACTGGTTTTCATTCCCTTCCTTTTTTATATTTTTATTATTATTTTTTTTTGGGAAGAGAACACCATTTACTGGTTTTCATTCTCTTCCCTTTATTTTGGATCCATGCATCTGATTACTTGATCATTTTGGAAGAACTAGGTTCTTCCATATGATCAAATTCCTTGTCTGTTTCAATCTACTTTAAGAACTCATCCTTGGTAGGAGGCTTCCTATAAAGTTTCAGATCTGTGTCCATTGACCATAAGTGTCCTTCTACTGCCATCAATGGGAAGTAACTAAATAGAGCCATTGTCAAATATCTGCTCAATCTGATAAGGTCCTAACCACATGGTTCTCAATTTTCCTTTGAATTGTTGGTACTTAGAATCAAACAGTAATGCTCAATCACCTACCTTGAATTGTCTTTCCTTGATATGTGTATCATACCACTGCTTCCTTTGGTCTTGGATTATCTCTGTCTGTTGAAGTGTTTCCAATCTCAACTCATTCAATTCATTGAGTTATATAATTATTTCATTTTGTGTTGCATCTAATTCAATACCCAATTTAGCTATTATTCTCGATGTTTGTAGTTCAAATTCAATAGGTCATAAGGGATTTTTACCATAGACTAACTCATATGGTGAGAACCCTGTTTTATTCTTCCAAGTTGTATTATAAGCCTAGATAGCTTTAGGTAACCTCTTTACCCAATCTCTTTTACCTGCTTCAATTATTTTGGTAAGGATGTTTTCCAATTCTCTGTTTGTCACCTTTGCTTGCCCATTTGATTATGGGTGATAGGGAGATGACTTCATATGATTGATCTGATAGTACATTGTGAAGGCCTGTATCATATTGGACATGAATTGTGGACCTTGGTCTGAAACTATGCTTCTTGGTGCACCAAACTTCATCATAATTTTGTGCCAAATAAAATCAACAACTACATCTTCATTAGCATTTGTTAAATCCTGAACCTTTGCCCACTTTGTCACATAATCAGTACATACAAGAATGTGCTCCTTTCCTTGTGAAGGAGGACTAAAAGGGCCAACAAAATCCATCCCCCACCTTTCAAATGGTTCAATCACTACTTGAGGTTGCAGAGGCATTTCATTGGTGAAAGTTGGTTGTCCCATCCTTTGACAAGGATCACACTGCTTGATGTATTTCTTCACATCTTTATACAAAGATGGCCAATAATAGCCAGTGCCAAGTATTTTGTGTGTTGTTATTTTCACTGAAAATTTTCCTCCACTTGGTTCATCATGACATGCCCTGAGTATGTCAAAGATTTCATCTTCTCTCACACACCTGCGTAGAACCAAATCAGGACCACATTTAAATAACATTCCATTCAACCATTTAAATTGTGCACTATTGGTTTTGATTAATATTTTTATTTGTTTCTTAGTAAAAGAAGGGGGAAACTTCCCTGTTGCAAGATAATTTTCCATATCAACAAACCATGGTGTATCAGCTGAAATAACAAATAATTGTTCATCTGGAAATTTGTCCTTAATTGGATCTTGCTCCCCTGTAGTGGTTAATCTTGACAAGAAATCAACTACCACATTAGATTTTCTTGGATTATCCACAATGGTAATATCAAATTCTTGTAAAAGTAATAACCACCTAATTATCCTACCTCCAACCATTGGTTTGTTCATTAAGTATTTAATTGTTGAGTGATCTGTATGTACAAATATTTTGTAACCTATAATATAATGCCTGAACTTATTAATTGCATAAATCACAGCAAGAAATTCTTTTTCAGTGGTGGTGTAATTTCTTTTAGTGGAAGAAAGATTTTTACTAAGGAAGTAAATAGAATACATTTTCCTTCTTCTTCTTTTTGTCCCAGAACTCGCACCAATTGTGTTATTTGAGGCATCTATTTGGATGTGAAAAGGTTTCTACCAATTAGGTCATATCAATATTGGGGCAGTGGTTAATTTTTCTTTAATTTCTTCAAAAGCATGTTGACACTTTTCATCCCAACAAAATTCACAATCCTTAGTAAGTAAACCAAACATGGAGGCAAAAAATTTATTAAAATCTTTAATAAAACGCCTATAATATCCAAAGATGCCCGAGAATGAATTGATATCTATGGGGGTTTGAGGAATAGGTAAGTTTGAAATAATCCTGATTTTGTTTTAGTCAACTTGAATTCCTCTTTTTGAAATGTGGTGTCCTAATACAATCCCCTCATCAACCATCATCAAACATTTCTCATGACTAAGAGACAAATGGTGTTGCTCACATCTTGTTAATATTTTGTTCATATTTTTCAAGGCATCATCAAATGTTTCTCCATGCACAGTGAAATCATCCATGTATACTTCCACACAATCATTGGTTAGATCTACAAAAATTGCTAGTACAACCCTTTGGAAGGTTATTGGAGCATTACATAGTCTAAATGGAAATACCTTGTAGGAAAAGGTACCCCATGGACAAGTAAAGGTATTTTTTTCCTGATCCTCAATAGCCACCCTAATTTGATTATATCCACTAAAACCATCCAGGAAGGAAAAGTATTGTTTACCTAAAAGGTTGTCTAAAACTTGATCTATGAATGGTAAGGGAAAATAATCTCTAAGTGTAGCTTTGTTCAATTCCCTATAATCGACACAAATTCTCCATTTTCCATTCTTTTTGGGCACAATCACAAGAGGAGACACCCACTGACTATCTAAGATAGGGTAGATAAATCCTACTTGCAATAGCTTTTCAATTTCCTAGCTTGACTATGTCCCTCAAGGTTGGGTTGATCCTTCTCTGAGGTTGCCTAACTGGTTTGAAATTTTTAGTATAAATGTGATGGGTACAAATACTTGGATGAATTCCTTTCATGTCTGTATAGTCCCAAGAAAAATATTTAGTATGATTTTTTAAAACATCAAACAATTTAGCTTCTTGATCATTTTCCAACAAGTTGTTAATGCTCAAAATTTTACCTATTGAATCTCAATTTGTTTAGTTCCAGTGTGTGATGAACTGATTTTTGAAAAGGTTCCATTAGGGTGTTTAGTGGACATGAATGTGGTAACAACATATGATACGTAGCAACATCTCTAAAGTTCCTTTGAGAAAGAATATTGGACAAAGGACAGTAAGCAGAGTTATGATACTTATCTTATTGTTGGTCAAACTCCTCATCACTGCTGCTTTCCAAAAGTTCCTCACCATTCCCTAATATATTTGAGACTAAAGCTACTGATTCCATAGCTATTTCTTCTCCTCCCCAAGATAAATATAATTCCTCTAAAGCAAAATTATTTACATCGACCTAGAATTGTTATGGTTTCAGAGATAAGTATGCATGGTCCTAATTAAGTCCGATAGTTTTGGAACTAAGTCCGATTGTTCTGGAACTAAGTCTGATTGTTCCCAAACAATTGGTGATCATTTAATGGATGATTAATCATATTCTCTAGCTCTCTTACATGATCCTGCAATGTTATCATAGCCAAAGAAGACATATTTTGTTTATTAATATCAGGATCATCAACCCATAATTGTTCTTGATTATCAATAAAAGGCCATGCAGAAGGATATAAGGAAATTTTCTTAGAATTCTTACCATTTGAGATAGTCATATTACTTGATCTGTAATCAATTAAGGAAAAACTATAGCTAACCATGGTCTGCTCAAAATAAAGGGATAACCAAGTGTTTTACCTTTTGGTTGTAATATAAGGAAGTCCATTGGATACTCCCATGACTCCACCATAACTGCCACATCTTCAATGATTCCTTCTAGTTTTGCTACTGGTTGATCTACCATCTACAATATGGTGCTAGTAGGTTATATACCATTAATGGTAATGTTTTCAAAGTGTTTATTGTCATCACATTTATAGTTGGTCACAAATCAACCAAAACATTATGTATATCTTTACTTCATATAGAGATAGAAATAACAGGGCTTCCAGATCTCCATATTTGGGAAGTAAGAGTTTTCCTGCCAATAAATCAACAAGTTTCCCATCTACCTTAATAGTCCTAGGGTACTACTTCTTCCTTCCAGGTCTTTTCAAACATAACATTTTGATTAATTTGTTTAATTCATGAATTTTTTAATTGCTTTAACAATGGTATTTCAATATTTAGTTTCCTTAATTATTTCACTAATTCAGACTCCTCGGTTTCGATAACTTCTTTAAATATTTCTGGAAATGGAGTTTTAGTGGAGTTTCTATCGGCTCCTCTCTTTTCTTTTTCTTTTTATTTTCCTTAGGAACAATCAAACTAAGGGTTTCAATTTCTTCTGTCATCTTTGTAATTATAACAATTGGATTAATTATTTTTCCAGATCTTGTTTGAATATCCTTACACCCATGACATTAAGATCAACTGGTTTTTCTTGTTGTGTTCCATAGAAAGGGTTGTTTGTTTGTGCTTGGGATTAACAATCGGTTGTGTTGGCATTTGTGTTTGAACCACATTTTCAATTTGTAAACCTTGTACTTGAGAACCCATTATGGCATGTTGATGTTGGTTGGGATATGTTCTTCCCTGAGCATAGTTATTAGGGTTCCACCTAGGTTGTGACCAAGTATAAGGGTTACTCTGACCAAACCATGGTTGTTGGTGTCCTTGAGCATACCAAGCTTGTCCTACCAAATCCTGGGGATTCCATGTTGGTTGAGGGGCCCAAGGTGGTTGTCCCCAATTTTTTGGCATTGTCTGAGTTTCCCATGGCATCATCCAGGGATTAGGAATAGATCTTGGTATGAACTACCCTTGGCTAGGTTGTCTTTGGAAAAATTTACTTCTTCCGTAATGGATGAAGTGTTGGTTTGTTTAAGCTATTTTTTTATGAATGGAAGAAGAGAACAAACATTAGCTTCATGTTCCCTAGATTCACAAATAAGACACATTTCTATTTTATCCAAAGGACAATCTCTTATTGCATGCTTCTTTCTACATCTAGGACAATACATAGCTAATGGTTCAGTATTAACATTTGCTTTTTCTTGCAATCCATCCATGGTGGAAGTTAATTGAACTAGGATGTCTGTTTTAAAGTTGGCTAGTTCATCCATAAGCCTGTTTGTGTCTTGATTTGTAGTTTTCACATTTTTTCCTTTCCTAGGTCCTCCTCTTGTTCTTGAATAACTTCTACAAAGGTCTTTAATATCATTCATTCTTATTTGATTGATTTTTCCACCTCCCATTAAGTTAAGGGCTTCCCTAGATTCATCATCCAAACCTTTAAGAAAAATGATTTTTCTTAGCTCTTCTTGAAGTACAAATTCACACCATTTACTTACAAAGAGGAATCTATCTAAATAATCTTCCATATTTTCATTCTCTTCCTATTTGATCTTAAAAATTCTTCCTTCTTGTTTCTCCCTCGACAGTAGTCTTAGTATTTGTCTAGGAAGGTAATTTCCATTTGTGCCTAGGTGGTAATAGAATTGGATGTTAATCCCATAAACCACCTCATTGTTGCATCTTTCAGAGTGGATGGAAACAACTTGAGTTTTTGATTTTCTATTTTGTAATCATAGGTCTGACACAATACTTTAAATTCAAATAAGAATTGGTCAGGATCCTCAGATGACATCCCTCTAAATGTAGGCAAGTGTGCAGTGAAATATTCTTCATAGGTGTATCATCATCCTCCAACTGAATTGGATAGGTAAAAGTCCTATCAGGTTCTCTTTCAGCTTCTCGTGCCATATCTATAGTATCTTCTAGATCTTTTTCCCAATCAATGTAATATGTGATCCGCTTTGGTGTAGGTGAAAAGTCAGGAGTAGGAGGTTGACTACTCAATTGAGAGTCAAAACTTGCTCTAAGCGGGTCCTGGGATATAATCCTTCTCCTAAAATTTCCACTTCCTTCTGGTGATTGATCCAAAAATTCCAAAGGTGGAAGTTTTGTTTCTTGTCTAACTAGGAGACAATGGTGCTTCTAACTCTTGCTCAACCTCCTTATTTGAACCAGAGGTTGCTGATAGTTCTTGTGGAGATATTTTTGGGAGAAATCTACCCTTTGAGTCTCTTGGTCTACTCATAAATTTTATGATAACATAGGGAAGATTCTTCAATTACTAGATGTATGATTGTTGCTCTTGTTGACACCTAATTAGAAAATTCTAACTAGTGGTTCCACAACAATGGCGCCAAAAATGATGGGTGTCATTATTCCCTTCATTTAATCAACTCTTAGTTGATGTCATATTCAAACTAGGGATGTGTCCGAAGCTATATCCAAAGAAGAGGAATATTAGTGATTTAGTAATTGATTGTAGGTATTTATTATTTTTAATATTTTCTAGGGGGTTTTTGCAGTGTCCTTAGGATTCCCTGGCCAAAGCCTTATTGAAACTATACTACAAGAAACTTGCTGAAATAAACACTCATTGCTAAATAAATAAATCTTCAAAATTAAACGTGTTGGCTTGGAAATGAAACACACTTTTATAAAATGAAACAAATTACTGGAAGTAAACACACTCTTGCAGAATGAAACAAATTGTTGAAATAAACACACGTTTGAAAATGTTGTTGAAAATGTTTGCAAGGAAATGAAATTCTAACCTATAACACCTTGAGGAACAAATACATGACATAATATAACTGAATAATCAAAAAACATTTACATAATTAACACTTAATGATTTACACGACTTGCTTAGAAATATAAATACCAATAAAACAAAGAATCCTACTTCTTGGAGGAGTGGGCCCTTGCTCCGCCTTGAATCAGGAGTTGAAAAAGTATGATTCTCTCAAAACGAAATGGCTATCTTATTACTGAAAATGTTTTGTCTTACAAACTTTATTGTATGTCTATCATATATATCTCTCTATCCACTAATCTATCTACAGGTCCTTATATATATATTATCATCTAAAGATGCATTTATAATCACAAGTGCTTAATAGTTTTCCATCTATCAATAGGTTTCCATGAAACAAAATAATGCTCAAAGTATATGTGGAAGTTAGGAACCTTGCTGGACACACAGTTGTCTAATCCTGCATACATATTTCGGGGTTTGAAGAATCGACAATCTATTGATCTACTCCTGATTGGAAGGCCCATTGATTTCTCTATCACCGGATGTTGTCAAAATAAATAGATTCCATTGATTCTGGAACTTTGGAAAAGTTTTGGAACCAAAGGGAACTATTCAAACTAACTGTGAAATTTCTAGAGCTAAGCGTAGGATTTCCTTTGTTGTGATGGAGTTCCAAAACTAAGTCTGGAGGTTTTGGAGCTAAGCCGTATTGAAGCCAATGCTCCCAAAAATGTGTTGGTTACTTCATACTTTGTTCTTATGACTAATTGTGACATGTTTTATTACAAAAACTGAATTTCCACACACTTTGTTAGGAATTACAGATTTTTTAGACGTTAGAATTAGATCCTACAAAATATGGACAATTACATCCTAACTTATACTAGATCAAACAAAAGTCACATAATGTAGTCAAAATTGATAAAAAGGAGAGTAAAATAAGATCATTTATTGCACATTGATGAGGCATATTTTGGCCTTATCAACCAAAGATGAGATATTATCTAGTCTTAAAGATAATTTGGAAAGGGAAAAAAACTACATGAAGCAACAAGATGATCAACATCGTAGTGAGTGACACTTTGAAGAGGGTGACTTTGTTTTTGTAAGATTGCAACCATATAAGTAGTTATCAATAAAACAATGAAATAAGGATAATAAACTTGCTCCTAAATATTATGGTCATTACCAAGTGTTGCGAGAAAATCGGTAGTGTGGCATATAAGTTGGAGCTCCCTCCAGAATTAAAATACATATAGTCTTCCATGTTTATTGCTTAAAGAAAGTTATTAGGAAGCATATTTACACCCAGTCAATGCTTTCAAAACTAGACGAGGAAGGAATGATCATATTAGAACTCAAGGTATTTTTCAGACATGCACCAAAAGACCGAGGACCAAAGTCATTATCGAGTATTTGATCAAGTGGAAGAATATGAATATTAATTAACTAAAAATAGGATTTTTAGGATTTTCAACTATTTTATAAGTTAATCTAAATAGAAACTAAGTGCTATATTGAAATGTTAAATCTAAATTTTTACTTTTATATTTGAATGGATTGAAATAATAGAAATAAGAGGGATATGGTACTAACATGTAAATAACATACCTTACTATGTGTTGGGATAAAGTAGACTAGTGTGCGGACTAGGCAGGCTATGACTGAATGACTTCAGGAAGGATAGGAGCTGACGATTTGTCTATATTGAGGCACCTGAGAGTGTACCGGGGCACCCCGAGGTGCCTTGGTCTAAATTTTTGGGCACCGTGAATCGTGAAAAGGCTCAAGATTTGTGTTTAGCAGATGTCACAAAAAGATCTAAAATCCTTCCTGTTTGTCACATTGGATTCGTTGAATGAACCGAATAATGACCCGTAAAATAAAAGGTTAGTGGGGTCATATTGTCCTCAACCGCCAAACTAGTGGACTTATCATTGAGCGTTGCACTAAATTACATGCCCTGATGTAGTTCCGGTGTGTGTGTGTAATCTTGTGCCTAGGATGCCCTAGCACCAATGATTTAGTAGTAGGGGGCAATAACTAGATGTAAAATGCAAAATGGTGGATGGAATGGAAAGAATACAACCCCTTTCCCCTATGCTTGTGTGATGCAGATGTAGAAGAAGCCCAAATGCAGTCCCTTTCCTTAGTAGATAGTTAGCTACATTTGATGTGTGATATGTCCACCTAATTTTGACACTAGTGACCCAAAACTATCGACTATGACCTAGGGGAACACATAGGGTAACCGTTAAGACTGACCTTAAACAAATAAATTAAGACCACAAATTACGATGACACGAGCACCTAAAATCACAGATCAGGGCACCCTTAAGTGCAACCCTAAGCACCCCAAAGTGTAGACCAAAAGACAATAATGAATAAATTACGACATATGAGATACCCTGAAAGATGGTCAAACCTGCAGAGACAATTGACGACTGAACAAGACAAAACATAATGACACCGACTAATTGACCACAAGACCTAAATATGGGTCACTAGTGAATACTTTTATTACGCAAGATCCATATATAAATTAACATACCCGACGGTATAAACGTAATATTAAATATGTGATTTGTGACTACATTTGCCCCTACTTTATGTTGGTGAGTGGAAATCTTGGTAACATAAAGTAGATAGAGATGTGTACCTGAGAAAAATCCAAATAAGCCCAAGTTGTAGAAGAATGTGTAGATGTGTAGTAGAAGCATGCCAATAGAACTATAAAAGCATGTCGAACCATGGATCAGTGAGTTGATCCATGCAATGCAAAATTGTAAGTGTTGCGATGAAGTGTGGAAAATGAAAATGATGATTAGATGATTTTAAATGCGGTTAAATATTAAATAGGTGGGTATGGAGTGATCGGTTCCCAACCCGAACGCTTGTATTTCAATGGAATGATGGGAGGATTGGGCGTCTGACGTCAAAGAAAGAGTATAGGGAGAAAAGTGTGTTATTCTCCAAGCTTTAACTACATCTTCAAGATCTAGCCGTTGTAGACGGACTCATATCAAAAAGGGGTGATTTTGGATCCAAATGATTTCAATTAAAACAATTGAACCATATAGGAGTGATAAAGGCAAAGGCACTCTTTCCCCGAGTTCACGGGTGTCACCACAATGTAAAGGATTCTAAGTTAGGTCATGAGGAAGCGGACATGATAGAGAATGAGATGGCTTTGAAGTTAGTCATCTAGAAGTGAATGCAATAGAAGATGAGATGGCTTCTATATTGGGTCATCTAGAAGTGAACGTGAAGTATAAAATAAAATCCCAAGTTATGTTATCTGGGAATGGAATGATGAATGTAACTCCCAAGTTAGGTCATTTGGGAGATTTCTCATGGATTTGAATGGTTTGATTTGAACGCATTGATTTTGATTGGTTGGTTGGTTGTTTTTGATTGGTTACTCGTGATGAGGTTTTTCGTTGATTGCCCCTAGGTTAGGTCATTAGGGGAAAGTTGCTAGAAACTGATGAGATAACACGTAAAATGATTTTTAACCGCCTGTTTCCCCCAAGTTAGGTCATTAGGGGAATTGATAAGTTACGATGTGTGAAGGTGTTTAGAAAACATTAAATGATTGTTGCCCCTAGATTAGGTCATTAGGGGAGATTGATGGTGAAGTGTCGTGGTGTAGAAGGTGAGGTGTTGGATTCACAATTTTAGGAATGCACGGTGATGTAAGGGGAATTATCAGAGGACCCACAATGATATGCCCCCTTTCGATGAAAGAGGGAGTGGTGAGTGGAATAGACTCTAAGCCAAATGTAACGAAAAGAGATTAAAACGTGGTTGTAAGGAATAGAAAATAGAAGTAAGGTGTATAGAGTGGGTGAAACATGTGTAGTATGGTGGTAGGTGGAATTCTAAAAGAATGTCACAAATGAGGTGTAAATCGGAGTAAAAATGCTCAAGATATGACTGAAATAGTGTTGCGTGTATGAGTTATGGTGATAAGCATGAAATGTAGACCATAGTAAAGGTGATAAAATTAATGTGCTTATAAATGGTGAAGTGAAAAGGTAACTTATCATTTCATTTGTTTCTGGTGTGAGTGTTGGAGTGTATATAGAGTCAGTATGGATGCCTCAAGTGAGACCATTACGTTTGACCCGGTTTGAGAGAGTAGCGACCGCGGTAGCGTTGCGTACTACTACGGAATTGATAAGTGTGTTATTTTTGCTTAAATGTAGGGTGGAATAGCCTGTTGAGGTGAATTTTTGAATTTTTGAGGCTTTTAGCTTTCTCGGCGTTTAGGACCTAAACAAAAGTAGTGAGGGTGCTAATAGCCCTTGACACCGGGAGTGCCCAGATCTGATCTTTAGTGTCTCACTGGGCACCCTATCCCCATGTTGGGCACCCGGTCTAGAAAATTCTGATTTTGTGGATACTATTATGGAATGTGTTTCTAACATGTTGAGCAATTTTTTTATCATGTAAAGTGTGCTAATATTTATGTTTGTTATTGTTTTGTATTATACGAGAGGGATATCCACTCGAGGGAGTTCCACGGTGGTCAACACTTAAGTACACTATTGGGATTGGGTTTGTCGAATGATGTGTGGATGTATTGATTGTGTTGGTCCACGGCATATAGCACGGATGGGGATGTGCCCCATAATATGTTGATGTTGACTACATTGTGTGAGAGCCGTGTAATGTCCCCTTTCCCTCGCCACAGGCCTAAGGGCCAGTACGGGTCCTAACCCTAGTCATGCCCAAGGGGTTACGGACGCCATGAGCTATTGGGTGTGAATATCTAGTCCAGTTGTTATAATTTTCCATTAACAAGGTTATAAAGTGCTTTCGAAGGGACTAGATGTTATGTTTTATTGTTGGAAGGGACCACTTAACTCCTAATGTTCTAATTTCACGTTGGGGTCACCTTTTTGGGCCATGGCAACTTGAAGGGGGAAAAGTAACTTTAAGTTACTTTATTATTTTGGTCTTCCCTAGGGAAAATGTGACTTGGGGGTTTTAGGGTTTCCTTGGCGTGGGAAAAGTTATAAAAGGAGAAGAGGGGTGAAAGGAAATTCATTCTTGCATACATATTTTCTTTGGTGATACTTGATAGTGAGCAACTGTTGTTTGCTTGTTCCGCTTGTGGAGTGAATCCCACAAGATCCCTAGCTTCGATGGTGAGAGATCCACTCCTAGCTAGAAGGGCACTCTTTGGTGGTGAAAGATCCACCCTAGTTTGCTAGGATCTTTCACCTTTGCAGATCTGATTTGCAATCATCTTCAGGCAGGGTTTTCTAAGCGCTTTGAAAAATCCCGATAACTTTCAGGTTTTTCTCCGTTTGAATCAAAATTCGTTGTGGCACTAAGGAGAGGTTCTTTTTGACGAAACTAGCAGGGGGTTTGTTGAGGGTTTCACCATTCCTAAGCAAAACGCCTGTTTGGAGAATTACAGCCCTAAAATTTAGGGTTTTGGGTGGAATTTTCTAGATCTCGAAGGTTGGCCTATTTTTCTCATATTTTTCATAAGTTATTTCAAGAATTTCAGCTTTTATGTTTGGTATTCGAAAAGATATGAATTTTCCGAATTCTATCATTTTCGAGCTTATAAAAAAATTACATGAGCTTTCTATGTTATAAAAATACAAAAATAGTTGATTATTGTTAGTTATTATTTTTGCCACTTCTGTGAAATTTGAAGTGTTTTGGGCAAGTATTTTCAAGATATCATATTTTTATTGTTTGCTGCCTATTTCGCAAAAATGAAATTTAGTATTTGCTGCAAATTTCGTATTTTGTCAATTTTTGTAAGATCCCAACAAGGGATATTTTAGTGGTATCAGAGCCATTGTTCCTCCAGCCTGTTGGGGTTGAAAGATGGGAGATAGAGACAGAGACAGTGAAGAGATGGGAGTAGATCTGATGAAGTAACTATTCACCAATATGGTGAAGCAGCAGGAGACTACCAACCTCTATTTGAGCTAGCTCACTGAGAGGTTAGCACAAGGTAGGATTGAGGCTCATGCGGAGAAAGGAGAAGCTAGAAATATGGGACAACATGGTAATAGAGGTGAGAGTGGACATTCGAGACAAGGGTTCCCTCATGCTTCTACCAGGCCCTTGGGATTCCATGAGCCTTCTTTCTTGAAGGATCTAGAAGTTTCGCAGACACGAAAACCCGCAGACATTGTGGATGAGGAATCTTGTTGGGAGAAGTACCAGACATTGAGTGAAGGTTTCTGGGACAACATGCTATTTCAGGAGTATTGTAAAATGAATATTGGCGCAGCCCGGGAGAGATTACCGCACACGTGCACCCGAGTTTCGAGAAGATTGGCACAAATATTGATTCCACACTTCAATGGCTCTAAGAAGTGTACTCACAAGCGAATCTTGGATTCAAAGTTGAAGACTTACTTCAACTCCCATCCCATGCACGAAGAGGATATAATTAAGTTTTCTATCCTACACCTCAAGGGAGATGCTCATGACCGGGCATCATGGATTGATCACACAGGGGGCACATGCATATCACTACTTATGTAGATTTTACACAGAGATTGATGAGTAGGTTCGACAGGAGGGACCCAGATAAGCACTTCAGAGAGTTGACTCACTTGAGGCAGATAGGTTCTCTAGATCAGTACATTGCAGATTTTCAAAGGTTATCAGTGATGGTATCTGATGTTTCAGAGATGAGGTTGACTTCACTCTTCATGGCAGGATTGACTGACACTTTAGCAAGATTTGTGAAGGCATTTGAGCCTTCCTCCTTATATGAGGCTATTAGGAGAGCACACTATTTGGATTTGTCCACTCCGAAGTCAAGGTTTCCCCCTCGGAAATTCAGCCTAAGGTATTTCCTTCGAGAGCTGATGGTTCACGGTAGAAGGGTCCCCACCTAGGCGGATATAGTGAGGAGACCATTTGTATTGAGAGAGGACAGGGAGGAGTTGAGGTGAAAGAAACTATGTTTCAATTTCCGCACACCATGGGTTCCAGGACATGATTGTAGAGGAAAAGGGAAGGCCCAATTCATAGAGGTCTTCGAGGAGAGTGAGAGCGAGGAGGAGCAAGACGCTCAGGAGTTGGAGGATGAAGATGAAGAGACATTGGATAGTGTAGGGGTCAAACAAGAGGAGGATACTTTTCCCCATGAGACTATTGCTACTTATGTTGAGTACCCCGAGGTACAAGGCATTCAGGGTCAGGGGAGTATTACAGGGTGAGAGTAGTAAAACTCATTGATAGTGGGGCAACCCACAACTTCATCGATGCATCTTTGGTAGAGAAGTGGGGATTACAGGCGGAAGACTTTGAGGGCTTCAATGTAGTGGTAGCCAATGGTGAGTCCATGAGATGCAGGCAATGAGTTCTCGTAGTTGAGTATCACCATGGGTAACCATACGGTGACCGACGACTTCTATGTGGTTGGTATTGGAGAGACCAACCTTGTGCTCGGTGTACAGTGGCTCCATTCTCTTGGAGAATTTCGACTAACTTTCAGACAATGGAACTCAAGTTCAAGTCCGAGGGGAAGAATGTAACCTTGAGGGGTTTATCTTCAGATGCACCTAGGGTTGTCACAAAAGAGAATCGAGAGGATTCACAGGCACAATGGGGTTGATTGGGTAGTACAGTGCTTGGTTTCTACCAAGAAATTAGAGGAGGGACAGCCAGAGTATCATGTGGATATACAGGGGCTATTGGATAAGCACAGTGTAGTTTTTAGTGACATACCACCTGGTGTACCTCCAGATAGGGGATTTGAGCACGTGATTGAGCTTGAGGACACTAGACTAGCAGTTACTACTCCTTACCGTCACCCCAAATGGTTTAAGGATGAGATTGAGAGGACTATCCATGAGCTTATTGACATGGGACATATTAGGACAAGTTCCAGTCCTTTTGCTTCTTCGGTGGTGTTGGTGAAGAAGAAGGATGGGACCATGCGGATGTGCATCGACTACCGGGCATTGAACAAGAAGACAATAAGGAACAAATATCCAGTGCCACGTATTGATGAGCTGTTAGATGAGCTACGGGGGCAATCTATTTTTCTAAAACAGATTTGTGATCTGGATATCACCAGATCAAGGTCAGGGAGCAGGATGTGCATAAGACTGCTTTCAGATGCCATTATGGACACTTTGAGTTTCTAGTGATGCCATTCGGATTATCCAATGCACCAGCCACATTCTAGTCTTGCATGAACCACGTGTTCAACCGCCATTTGCGGAAGTTTGTATTGGTCTTATTTGATGATATATTGGTCTACAGCAGGACTTGGGAGAGCCATATCCGCCACCTTGATGAGATATTGGGGATATTAGAAGCTAATTTGTTATATGCAAAAGCTTCTAAATGTGAGTTTGGCATGACAGAGGTTCTATATTTGGGATATGTGATTGGTGGAGGGGAAGTAAAGGTGGACAGAGAGAAAATACAGGTAATTTTGGATTAGCCGCCACCCGTGACATCGACACATCTGAGGGGATTCTTGGGACCGTGCACCTACTACAAGAGGTTCGTGAAGAAATTCTCACGGTTGACTGCCCCATTGTCAGATTTGACCAAGAAGGGAGCTTTTTCTTGGTTAGAAGCAAGACAATAGGTTTTTGATCATCTCAAGGAGGTGATGAGTTCATGTCCCATCCTCGTATTACTGATTTTTCTCGGCCCATTTGTTCTAGAGTATGATGCATCGGTGAGGGGGTTAGATTGGTGCTTATGCAGGATAGACATCCCATTGCTTATGAGAGTCAGAAATTGAGCCCAATGGAGAGAGGGTATTTGATTTATGACAAAGAGATGTTGGCCATCATGCATGCCTTGGCCAAATTCGAAATACCTTGTGGGCGCAGATTCATGGTATATACAAATCACAATAGTTTGAGGTTCTTTTTAGGGCGTAGGATCTCAACAACCGCCAAAGCAGAGATGGGTGAACAAGGTACAAACGTATGAATTTGACATAGAGTACACAACAGGCAAGAATAATGTTGTTGTTGATGCTTTATCTAAGAGGCCTTACCTTACTACTATGTTGAGTTCTATGTCTAAGATTTCAGTAGATTGAAAGGCTCACATACTTGCTTGAGTAATCCAAGAATCAGGTTGCATGCAACATCATGGATGGTATTATCAAGGATGACTGATACGGGGTGGTAGATGATCTCATTTTCTACAAGGATTGGATTTTCCTTATACCGAGGTCTAAGATAAAGGACAAGATCCTTTGTGCAGAACATGATACGCCATTATTTGGACACCCCAGATATTTCAAAACATACAGGTACATCAGGGAGAGATTCACTTGGAAGGGGATGAAGGACAATGTCCTTAATCACATCAGAGAGTGTATGGTTTACCAAAGAAACCAAATCGAGCATTCTTTTCCCCGCAGGGTTACTTCACCTCTTCCCATCCCTGAGCAGAAGTGGGAGAGCATATCGATGGATTTCATCACAGGACTCCCTATGGTGCATGGGCAAAATTGCATTTATGTGGTAGTTGATTGATTGACCAAGTATGCACATTTATTTTCTCTACCTAAGAAGCATGAGGCAGTTGACGTGGCTCAGGTATTTTATATAGGGATTTTTAGGCTTCATGGGTTGCCTAAAAATATTATCAGTGACAGGATAAGATCTTCATGAGCACCTTTTGGTAGGAGATATTCAGACTTGCTCGATACTGAGTTGACTCCTAGCATGAGCTACCACCCTCAGACTGATGGGAAAACGGAGATTGTTAACAAATGGATAGAGGGCTATTTACGGAGTTATGTGACCAGACATCAACATGCATGGATCAGATGGTTACATATGGGTGAGTATTGCTACAATACCACATATCAAATGAGCATCGACATGACTCCTTTCAGAGCTTTGTATGGATATGATGCCATGTCATTTGCTGATTTGGTATTACCAGATAGTCAGGCTCCCAAAGCTCAGGATTGGTTACAGGAGAACCAGGATATCCTACGAGCTCTTAAGGAGAACCTCCAAAAGGTGCAGAATCAGCAGAAGGTTTATGTAGATCAGCACAATATAGAGAGGTCCTTCAAGGTAGGAGACTTGGTGTTCCTAAGTTTGCAGTCATACAGGCAGTCGTCACTCAAACAAAAGGGGGCAGAAAAGCTAAAACCATGATTTTATGGTCCATACAGGGTAGTCCGGTGAGTGGGTGTAGTTGCATATGAGTTGGATCTTCCAGAGCATAGTAAGATACATAATGTCTTCCATGTGTCATGCCTTAAGAAGGCACTAGGACAACACATTGTACCTTCTACAGAGTTGCCACCATTGGATGAGGAGGGGAAGCTGGTTTTAGAACTAGACTCTATTATTGAGGTCAGACAGAGGAAGCTCAGGAGCAGAGATATTACAGAATACTTGGTACGATGGAAGGGTTTGCCTCTTGAGGATGCTACTTGGGAAGGAGAGCAGATTCTACAGCATCCTAGTTTGCATTTGCTTGGGGACAAGCAAATTTTGGGAAGGGAGGACTGTAATGTCCCCTTTCCCTCACCACAGGCCTGAGGGCCAATACGGGTCCTAACCCTAGTCATGCCCAAGGGGTTATGGACACCATGAGCTATTGGGTGTGAATATCTAGTCCAGTTGTTATAATTTTCCATTGACAGGGTTATAAAGTGCTTTCGAAGGGACTAGATGTTATGTTTTATCGTTGGAAGGGACCACTTAACTCCTAATGTTCTAATTTCACGTTGGGGTCACCTTTTTGGGCCATGGCGACTTGAAGGGGGAAAAGTAACTTTAAGTTACTTTATTATTTTGGTCTTCCCTAGGGGAAAATGTGACTTGGGGGTTTTAGGGTTTCCTTGGCATGGGAAAAGTTATAAAAGGAGAAGAGGGGTGAAAGGAAATTCATTCTTTGGTGATACTTGATAGTGAACAATTGTTGTTTTCTTGTTCCGCTTGTGGAGTGAATCCGACAAGATCCCTAGCTTTGGTGGTGAGAGATCCACTCCTAGCTAGAAGGGAACTGTTTGGTGGTGAAAGATCCGCCCTAGTTTGCTAGGCTCTTGCACCTTTTTAGATCTGATTTGCAGTCATCTTCGGTAGGGTTTTCCAAGGGCGCTTTCAGAAAATCACGATAACTTTCTCGGGTTTTTCTCTGTTTGAAGCAAAATTCATTGTGGCAGCTAAGGAGAGGTTCTTTGACTGAAGCGGCGGGGTTTGTTGAGGGTTTCATCCATTCATAAGCAAAAATGACCTATTTGGAGAATTACAGGCCCTAAAATTTAGGGTTTTGGGTGGAATTTTCTAGATCTAAAGGTTGGCATGTTTTTCTCATATTTTTCATAAGTTATTTCCAGAATTTCGTCTTTTTATGTTTGGTATTCGAAAATATATGAATTTTCTCGAATTCTATCATTTTCGAGCTTATAAAAATTCCTACCAGTTTCCTATGTTATAAAAAAATACAAAAATAGTTTATTGTTAGTTATTATTTTTTCCACTTCTTGTGAAATTTGAAGTGTTTTGGGCAAGTATTTTCAAGATATCATATTTTTATTGTTCATCGCCCTATTTCTACAAAAATCGAAAAAAAATCATATTTAGTATTTCTTCTACAAATTTATGTATTTTGTTAATTGTTTGTAAGATCCCAACAAGGGATATTTCAGGTGGTGTGTAGACATGTGCACATTTTGGTTATCTACAAGAGAGATGACAGGTGACTCGGAGAATGTATATCATATAATGTAGTTGTCATTGGTGGTTGGGGAGAGATTATAGGTGATGGCGGTAGTGGAAATGGAGCGGCGATGCATATGGTTAGATGATATTTTACAGGGCCCATGTTCCGACAGAGGCCCATATTATTTTGGATGTGATATTGTAGTTGAGGGTTCCATGTTTGTGGAAGTTCATCGCAGTGGTGATAGTGTCTTGTATCGTAGTAGAGGGAGGGGGTGTTGGCATCTTATATAAGATGCATGACATATGTCACGGATAGAGGAGGATGGGATGGGATATGCATGAGGCAAAGGTGTGTGCTTTGGCCCATATGTACATGGACTTGTATTGGTTTACGCATGGTGGGGGTATAGGGGCCACCACACTACTGCATGTATGGGCATATGAGCATATAGTCATATTGAGACCAGCTGCAAGGCCACGAGGGGAGTGGGCTCATCCAAAGATATTTTCTTGATGATGGGTGGATGTTCGCGACAAAAATATGGACACTAATAGCTTGTGGCCCGATAGACAGGATGGGGACAGATTCAAAGATATGGATGTCATACTTTGTGATTATGGGGGATGACCTGAGGATGTGACAAAATTTTGATGTATTCAAAGGACCATGTGGTTAGAGGACCGCTTTCTAGGTGTAGCAGAGCTATTTTAGGTGGAGAGAGTATCACGACAGTTCGGGATGGCACATGATGTTCCCCCAGAGCCATATATATGGCTATGGGTTGTAGAGCCCCTAAGAGGACAGTGCAAGACCAAGTGATCGGGGATCATTTTTGATATCAAAATTTCCCTAAACATCCATAAATTGTGTCAATGCAGAAGATATTTTTGACGACTATGAGAACATGAAAAATGGACATTGAGAGCTCTAGTTATGTCCGGTCAAAGTTCAGTCAACAAGAAAGTCAACTCTGGTCAATAGGTCAATATTGGACCAATCGCACTACGACACATGGCAAAAAGGCATTGGTAAAATTGGAGGGGTTTTAACCACCAGGTCTTCGACAATCATAAAATGGAATAGCCCATCGGAACAAGAGGCTCAAATTTTATTACGAAGGGGAGCCCAACCACCGTGAGATGATTATTTTATCACCGATGTGGTGGGTCCTCAAACCACCATGTGGCTTGCCACCACAAGTTTGATTTTCCAATCGCAGGTTGACAGTGGTCTTATTCGTCATATTTCATGTGGGTTGAATTTCATATTACTTTGTAATTATTTTCCACGCATTATTGCCAAATGCCACGCATTATGCCAAATACCACGCATGTATATATATCAACCTCCACACATTAATGTTCAAACATTAATACAACCAACCATATAAATCCACCAACCTAATATACATGCCAAAGAACACGTGGTGGTACGTGGTGGTAATTGGTGGTGGGGGAAAACCAAGCCATGCGTGGAAGCTTCCACATGAGTAGGAGGGGGGGCAAGTTAAGCCTCAAGTGGTCCTTTGACCACTTTTACATGCATGGAAAAGGCTTTATTAAAGCCTAAAACATTATCCTCCCCACCTAATGTGGGATATTACACATTTTCAAATGCATCCACATTACGTGGAAATTATTAGAGGAGGCTAATGTGGGGATTTTATCCCAATTATTATGCTAAGCCGCCCACTATGGGATATTATCCCATTTTTCATGCTAGGTGAGGCTAATATTAGCCTTAGATAATTTTTTAAATGCATTATTTTAGGGCCCCATTTGGGTATAAATATGGGACCCATTTCTTTGTAAAGAACACACAACTTCAGAAGCTCAAAGCGATAGCTTGAGGAATATTGTCCGAGCAAGCAGAGGAGCGTTTTTATTGATAAGACCTATTTTTAGGCTTATTATAAAGTTGTGAAGACCTATTTATTTAAATAGGCATTATTGTGACTAGGAGTTATTAATACTACCTAGTCGGCCCATAGTGCCACACTAAATTATTGTGAAGCCTGGAATATCGACTGGAGTGCCATAGGGCATTACGAAGCGTCTGGAAGGCCGATCGAGAACCGAAGGATTCCGAACAGTGGAGCTGGTGCCATAGAGCTTGCCGAATACGCTAGGAAAGGGGAAGTCGGGTGCTATTTTCACCCTTGTCATCCGAAGGTCTGGATATTCTTCTAAGAAAGTTCTTAATAGTTTCCATTAGGTTTTCTTGTGAAAGTACTATTGTAACTTACAAGTTTTGACTAGTGGAATGGTTCGATAAGAACCCGAGACGTAGGTAATTGCCAAACTCGTAATCAATCATTGTGTAATTTGTCATTATATGCTTGCATTAATTTTAAATTGATTACTTAAAAGGAGCAAATTATCAGCAAATAAAATAAGCCTATAGGGGTCCGAGATCAGGTAAATAAAAACTTGATCATTTTCGGATCAAGTTTGGTATCAGAGCTAGTTTAGCTCCATATTTGATTTAGTAAATCTGATTAATAGAGTGATTGCTTCAAGTTGGTGCAGTTGGTTCAGTTTTTGTGAATAGGGTACAAGTGCACTATGGGAAAGATGTCTAAATAGGTGAAGATCAAAGAGGTTGAAGCTTATAATCACCAGATCCAGGAAGAGAACTCTCTCATGCAATCAATGTATTACTCCTTGGAAGAGGAGAATGCTCGACTTGAAATAAGAACTGCAAACCAAGGATGAGCTCTTGGCAAGGTTGTAGTGTGGTGATCAGAGAAAGGAAATACCTTCAACTTTAGATGTAGTGACCATGGTAGATGACTACATTGTAAGTTTTTCACCACTAGAATCTTCTTCTTCCTCCTATTCGGTTTGATTCAGGTAATGAAGCCTTTGGTTTGTTTGAAAAGCATACTAGAGGCATTGGATCCAAATTACTAGATAAAATGGGATTTGATGGAAGAGGCCTTGGTAAAAATGGCCAAGGCATATCTAACCCAATATAGGTTGAGGATCGTCCTCATTTTGCAGGTTTGGGTTTTTCTAGTGTGGGAATGGATATTGGAGAATGCTCCAAGAATGCTAATGGAAGACAAGCTTCCAAAGCAAAGTGAATACCCCACTAGTCCTATAAGAAGATTCTGAGCAGGAAATTTGTGCTTCGTCATCATAGGCAGGATGTGGTAAGAGAAATCAACGAAGAGGTAATGAGATTCCACCTCCAGTTTCTTACCATAATCATAAGCACAATAAAACTTTTGATCCACTTTTTCAACTTAAGAAGTATGGTTATGATTTTCAAAAGATGTGGAATTCCTTTCCATGTACTTTTTATGGATTGCATAATCATTTTGTGGCCAAATGCTAGAAGAGAAGGACATTGATGAAGAATTTGATGTCATTCGTCAAGAACACAGACAAATCAGAAAGACCAATCTCATCATGCAGAATCGAGAAATGGTAGAAAGAGTTCCTCATCCTAAGAAGGAGATTAAGAGGAATTTTTGTGCTCATTGCCAGAGGAATGGGCACTGGGTGGACAATTGCTAGAAACTACATCCATCTCGCCATCAGAGTAATGGCAAGCCAAATATGGAATGGAGGCCTATTGCAAAGGCAGAGGAAGTTTCTACTCCACCACTAGTTGACAATTCAACCCAGGACTAGGTAATACCTAAAAGTGAAAGTCCTTTAAAATGGGTAAGTCAACAATTTTTCAATTATATATTACATAATTCAGATTGATGAATAGTATGCAATATTTTTTTGGAGATCAGATTCTGTGAGAAAATTCTAAGAGAAAGGTTTACCATACTCAGTGGATTTTCTTACTTAGAAATTTTGATTAATGCTCCAAACATATCTCCTAATCAACTTGTGAGTGCCTATTATAGCTTGAATACAGGATTTTACTCATATAAATCTTGGAGATTGATCTTCGGCATTTGTGTAAACAATATAGTTCACAAGATTCATCTCATAACTTCATTTTGTGTAAAGGCATTGTGATTGTGTAACAAAATGGTAGTTGAATCACCGTTGGTATTGACATCGAGTCGAACTTCATTCTGTGTGAAGAGGCCATCATGGGCAACTAGCATAGTGGTACGTGATATAGTTTGTCAATAGAAGGAGCTCTCAAAATATTAGCTCGGAACATCATTTGGTGTCAAGTCATTGCGACCACACATTCAAAGGGTATTTGATCATCAGACTTATCATCATGTAACAAAGGTGTTGAGGTCTAAAAGAGGCTTAGCACTGCACAATAGAGGTGTTGAGGTCTGCAAGAGACTTAGCACTACACAACTGGAGGCGTTGAGGTCTGCAAGAGACTTAGCACTACACAACGGAGGCATTGAGGTCTGAAAAGGGACAAGTCATTGTCCATCACCAACATCGGATCAATCATAGCTCTAAGTAGTATGGATTTCCTTCAAACCAGTTTGGAT
This sequence comes from Taxus wallichiana var. yunnanensis, assembly GCA_018340775.1. NCBI lineage: Eukaryota > Viridiplantae > Streptophyta > Pinopsida > Cupressales > Taxaceae > Taxus > Taxus wallichiana. The sequence continues at coordinate 175,094,312 of CM031239.1, read as the reverse complement.
TATGCGGAATCAACTCGGAGCTAGGAGTTGTGTTATAGAGTCAAAGAAGATCCTTGTTGTCAGATATTTGGAATCTTAGCACTACACAGTAGGAGCATTGAGGTTTCATTCAGAAACTTAGCACCATACAGAGAGGCATGGAGGTCTTCTTTGGATATCGAGTGGTGATGTGAAAGCATCATGGGCCCATAGCCCACAGGTCCAGGATAAGAGCAAAGTTTTTGAATTGAGAAGATTGCAGGAGAATAGACCAAAGGGTCTACTACAACAACACTTCCGAGGTGGCAGTAGAGTTTCTAGATTCAGGACAAGATGGAAAAATGTTCCAATATAAGCTTTTTGGGACAAAAATCTTTTCTTAGTGGGGAGGTGTGATTAGGGGATAATTTTTATATCAAAAGTTCCCTAAACATCCCTAAATTATGTCAAAGGTGCAGAATATCATTTTGAGAGCTTTCCGACGACTTATGAGAATGTGACAAATGGACATTGGGAGCTCTAGTTATGTCCGGTCAAAGTTCAGTCAACATGAAAGTCAACTTTGGTCAATAGGTCAATAGTGGACCAATCGCACTACGACACGTGGCAAAAAGGCATTGGCAAAATTGGAGGGGTTTTAACCACCGGTCTTTGATAATCATAAAATGGAATAGCCCATCGGAACAAGAGGCTCAACTTTTGTTATGGAGGGGAGCCCAACCGCCATGAGGATGATTATTTTATCACCGACGTGGTGGGTCCTCAAACCACCATGTGGCTTGCCACCACGAGTTCAATTTTCCAATCTCGGTTCAACAAGTGGTCTTATTCGTCATATTTCATGTGGGTCAATTTCATATTATTTTGTAATTGTTCACTAATTATTGCCAAATACCACGCATTATGCCAAATACCACGCATATATATATATATATATATATATATATATATATATCAACCTCCACACATTAATGTTCAAACATTAATACAGCCAACCATACAAATCCGCCAACCTAATATACATGCCAAAGACCACGTGGTGGTAAGCGTTGGTGGGGGCAAACCAAGCCATGCGTGGAAGCTTCCACGTGAGTAGAAGAGGGGCGAGTTAAGCCTCAAGTGGTCCTTTGACCACTTTTACATGCATGGAAAAGGCTTATTAAAGCCTAAAACATTATCCTCCCCACCTAATGTGGGATATTACACATTTTCAAATGCATCCACATTACATGGAAATTATTAGAGGAGGCTAATGTGGGATTTTATCCCAATTATTATCCTAAGCCGCCCACTATGGGATATCCCATTTTTCATGCTACGGTGAGGCTAATATTAGCCTTAGATAAAAAATTTAATGCATTAGTTTTAGGGCCCCATTTGGGTATTAATAGGGGACCCATTTCTTTGTAAAGAACACACAACTTTGGAAGCTTAAAGCGGTAGCTTGAGGAATATTGTCCAAGCAAGTGGAGGAGTGTTTTTATTGATAAGACCTATTTTTTTAGGCTTATTATAATGTTGTGAAGACCTATTTATTAAATAAGCATTATTGTGACTAGGAGTTATTAATACTACCTAGTCAACCCATAGCACCGCACTAAATTATTGTGAAGCCTGGAATATCAACCAAAGTGCCATAGGGTGTTACGAAGTGTCTGGAAGGCCAATCAAGAACCGAAGGATTCCGAACAGTGGAGCTGATGTCAAAGAGCTTGCCGAATATGCTAGGAAACGGGAAGTCGGTGTTATTTTTCACCCTTGTCATCTGAAGGTCTGGATATTCTTCTAAGCAAGTTCTTAATAGTTTCCATTAGGTTTTCTTGTGAAAGTACTATTGTAACTTACAAGTTTTGACTAGTGGAACAGGTTCGATAAGAACCCGAAGACATAGGCAATTTCTGAACTCCGTAATCAATCATTGTGCAATTTGTCATTATATGCTTGCATTAATTTTAAATTGATTACTTAAAAGGAGTAAATTATCGGCAAATAAAATAAGCCTATAGGGTCCGAGATCAGGTAAATAAAAACTTGATCATTTTTTTATCACCAGGGCCCATGATGGAGTAGTTGGTACCACCGGGGTTAGATGTGATAGACCTAGGGATAGCGGGTCAGGATGGCGATGATGCGGGGTACACAAAGGATTATCGAGCATGGTGGGCAACACAACGGTGGGTGTTGTTATACCTAGTATTTACGAGTGCTATTTATTTACGAGGAGGAGAAGCGGGTGAGGGAGGTATCCCTGACCCAGTAGCGATAGCTATGGCAGATCATAAGTTTTAGTATATACTTAAAGTTGTGATGAATAAATTGTTGATGTGTTTTTTTGTACGTGGTTGACTAACATGAGGTTGTTTGTGATGTACGTAGGAGATGCCTATTTGTCATTGATAGTAGAAACTTTTATCTACACATTGATGTGGAATGTGCCTAATAATGTGCTATGCTGAGGGATTCTAAAGCGCATGGATAATATCAGTGGCGAGCATTCCCCTCTATTTGAGCCAGTGGCCATAACAACAATGACAACATGTACGGTGTTACTTAGCGAGAGGGACGAGGCACATGAGGAGACTCCTCATGCCCGAGAGGCGATAGGTGATGGTCCTGCGACACTAAAATTTTCCTCCGTAATTTCTATTTCATTAATGTATGTATTAGGAATAGGATGTTGTTAAGTATAATTAGTAGTAGTGTCGATAGAAGATAACGCAGCTATTTCGCCAAGATTTACGCTAATAATGTATAGTACGGTGATAGTCAAAATTACAATAGGAATGTTTTGGTAAAAAGTAAATATTTGTCGTAAGTGGTCCTTAGGTAGTGTTAAAATGTCAAAGTTGGGGTAAGTAGAGAAGTAGGGTTTACATGATTAGGAATTAGAAATATTATATTGGTAATTAGGACAAGGAGTGAGGTCATAAATATTTTGTGTATTTTATTTGTAAAAATTCTAAAAATGTGGAACCCATGTGAAATGATAAGGTTTATCTTATCTTAAAAGATAAGCTTACATGTACAGATAAGAGTTAAGGTATGGAATATGATTCGTCAGAGTGGATTTCTTATCCTATCTTAGAGATAAGATGGATAAGCCTAGAAGTCTATAAATAAAGAGGCCACCCCCCTCATTTATCATAGAAGGAAGTAGTGAGAAATATTGTAGGAAGTGTGTAAAGGAAGCCATCAGTTTAAAGGTGTGTTGAAGAAGCCATTAAGAGGTGTAATTGTAAAGTTTCTCCCATAGTCTTGGTGAAAGGCAAGTGAAGTCAATAACACTTGAAGTACCTCATGGGTGAGATTGTAACAATTTCATGTTAATATTATAATTTACTCTGATATTTCAGATTTATCATCATTCCTTCTTATCATAGTCTATGGTATTCTTGTGTTATGTTTTTTGTTGTGTTTCCAGATTACATCCACCAAACTAAAGGTCATGCATTAGTAAATAATCATAAGACGAGGAGTTCCCGGTGAATAATTATCATAGTCTTGGATTGGTGATGATAGTCCCTTGGCTCAGTGATGTTCACCTATTATGTGGATGTGTAGTGTCGGTTCTTAGAGAAAACATAGAGATTTCCATGTTACGCAGACAAGTGGAGAATTTTTGGGGCTGCGAAATGCGGCATCGCGTCGATGGTGAGGCGTCGAGTTCTAGGGCTCTTGTGATACATGAGAGTGATAGTGATGATGAGATTTGATAGTGATGATTGTATATGATGTAGGGGGCCTTGCCCCCCGTGATGAAACATGTTTTTGTGATGATGATCGTATGAACGCTATATGTATGGACACCTATTTTTGATATATATGCGAGATCGATATTTGAGATGTTTTGTCATTGTGATGTAATGGATATTGTATGGTTGTATGGTTAGTTTTCTAGCATGTGTATTGTTGTGTATGTGATGAATATAAATTTTTATGATGGTGTTAGTAATAGTAGATAAAATAGGCATGGTAAATGATGATGTAGATAACTAATATAATGTAATTGATGAGACGAATAAAGTATGTAGCGCGTAGGCAATGTAATAGTGATAAAAGAATAAATGTGAAAATAGATAAATGTATTGTAATGAAGATGTGAAAATGTTATTTAATGATAATATGATAAGGTGACAAAAAGAGGAGGGGGAGAGTAACGATGCCCCCCAGTGTATGGATGAATAGGCTCATGTAATAAGACCCCTCAGCAATCAAGTATGAGCCACGTAAGAAAGAGTGTGTCATTGGGAAATGATAGAGGTGTGCTAGATGAATGACGGAGCATGTGGTGAAAGGTTCTTAAAACTAATCCCTCAACAGTCGTGTAGGAGTCGTAAGAACACAAGTTTGTCATCGAGGGGTAGGGTGATAATGATCACCTATCAAAGGCCGGACGACGAGTGGAGGTGGATGCATATAAAATTGATGGGGCATAATTGTATGGACCAAAGTGTGTGTCATATGGAGTGACCATGGGATATGCAGAGAGTGGTGGAAACCCATGGGATGGATGTGATGGATAGTGTGAGTGAGGTGAATGTAATGAATATGGAGGTGGAAGCAATGGAGGTGTTGGATAGCGTGCATGCGACGGTGGTGATTGATGAATAAACTAAGTACAAGGTGAAGAAGACTCAAGGGGTGTATGCCTATATTTCCGTGGTGAAGGAGATAATGATCACTCATGAGATGTAAAATATATGACACTAGTTTCCTCTAAATGTTGTAACCTCTCACGTAAAGCAAGACAATCATTGTCATGATGACCACTAATACGATGGTAATTACAGTAATACTCGATCATGTTGGCATTATAAACGGTGTGGAGGGTGGTGGTGATTGGAAGGAATCTGAATAAATCACTCATCAAGTAATATACGCAAGACATTGTGAGGTCGAGTAATAGGTGAAAATCACATAGGCTCACGACGAGGTGAAGTAGTGGTAGTAGTAATTGGTTGTTGGTTGCAGAGGTGGAAATACATGTGTAGGAGATGGAGGAGGAGATTGAGGTTGTTTCCATTGCACATTGGGTTGAATAGGGGTTGTTTTGTATTGTTTCTAGGAGGTGGAGTAGGAGGAACACACTTTGCTTGATTTTTAGCCAAGGGTGGAGGTTGGTGAGGATGTACAACTGGAGGTGTAGGTGGAACAATAGAGGACATAGTAATAGGAGAAATGTGGGAAGGCTCTGATAGAGGAGAGGCAAGAAGGTCATGTTCAAAATCAATAACCTTGTAACACAAAAGTATAAAGGACTCACGAGTATCATACTGTATGCGTTGCTTGAGAGGAGGAAGAAGACCACAACATAAGAGGAATTGATTTTCCAATTCAATAGGATGAAAGATAAGTTGATGTATGCATGCATTAAAGCGTAAGATGTAATCCTGAATAAGTTCAAAAGAGCCCTGATGGAGAGTGGGAATATGATCGTATGTGACCCTAGGACCATTATTAGTAAAAAACCTATGAAGGAAGGCATCCTCCATGTCATAAAAAGTGTTAATAAAATCAAAAGGGAGATGTGTATGCCATTTAAGTGTATCGTCAACTAGACTAAACCGAAAGGCCTTAAGCAAGAGTCAATCATTGGAATAAGAGGCCATAAGAGTGTGATAATGTGTAATATGAGCATGGGGTCGCCGACACCATTGAAGCATGTAAATTCAAGCATGATGAAATCCTTAAGAAAGGCTGAGTTATGGATTTTTTTGGGAACGTGATTACCATGCAAGGAATTGTTATCTATGACGCGTAGTAAGCCCTACTTTCTAAGGAGAGAGAGTGAACTCCGAGACTAAAGTTGACCTACAACATTCCTGAGGGATAAATGTCATATGATGATATAGACAAAGATGGCAACAATACATTAAGAGGTTGGAGCTTTTCATTGTGTGTGATCATAGGGATATCAAGAGGTGAGATAGTAGGCTTTGATGCTAAAGATGCGTGAAGAGTGTTGAGTTATGGAGATCAATTACTTCGGATTAACATTTAATATTAGACTTGTTGGAAAACACAGTAACTGACATCAGTTATGGAAGGACTAGCATCGGTCACCTATGAACGATATCGGTCAGGCAAGGAGGAACCGCATTGGTTAGGGCTAACCGACGCCGCTTACACATGTGTGTGTGTGGGTGTTTTAATTAAATCACATGAAGTAGATCTATTTTTAGTATTAAAGTAGATCTATTGATTGTAATTGCATGACTAATTTCCCTAAGTTTGTATATGCTTATATAAGCATGAAATCTAGGGTTTAGAAGTAAGAATTAAGAAGAATTTGTAAAAGTTGATGATTATTGTGAGAATAACTGTGAGAGAGAGAATTCTTGGTGAAGAAGCAAAAGCTTGAGAGTAAGACAATACTGTACATCTGAGAGGTGTGGAAAATTGTAAATCTTCATTTTATATCTTGTGAAAGCTTTGGATAATATATTGGCTTGTTTCTTGGTGGACGTAGCCCATGTTGGGTGAACCACGTTAAATATGGTGTTGATTTATATCTCTTGTTATGTATATTTTTTCTGGTAGAATATTTGTTTTTATTTGCATGTATGCTTAGATCTGATGTATTATCTATACAACCGGTGTGCTAACCCCAACAACTGGTATCAGAGCTTTGTTTGAGGGTTTTGTGTGTTGATAGATTTACTCACAAAGGGTTTTCTGATTAAGTGGGAGCTACAACAATGGCAAAAGAAAACAAATACAAGGTAGAGAAGTTTGATGACCGAAATTATCAATTATGGAAGATGCAAATTGAGGATTATATGTATCAAAGAGATTTGTATTTACTATTGGATGATAAGTCTAGACCTATGAAGATGACTAATGAAGAATGAAAGATTCTTGATAGAAAGGCTTTGGGATCTATAAGATTGAGCCTAGTAGCATCTATGGCTTCCAATATTATAGAAGCGACTTATACGGTAGGGTTAATGAAATCTCTTGCTAATTTATATGAAAAACCTAGTGCTTCAAATAAATTTTATTTGATGAAGAAAATATTTAGTTCTAATATGCATAAAGGTGGATCTGCATCTAGTCATTTGAATGATTTCAGATCTATTGTAAATCGCTTAAAACCGATTGATATATAGTTTGATCATAAAGTGAAAGCATTTTTATTCTTATGTTCTTTTCCTGATAGTAGGGATAACTTGCTAATGGTTGTTAGTAATACAACATCTGCTAATAATATTTTGAAGTTTGATGATGTGGTTAGTATAATCTTGAATGAAGAAATTCACAGAAGAGTATAGAGGAATCATCATCTGGGAATGCTTTGAATGTAGAAAGCAGGGGCAGGCAAAAGGAGAGATCCAAGAGTAAGAGTAATGGGAAATAAAATTCAAGGGATAGCAGATCTAAATCTAAAGGTAAGGGAATTACTTGTTGGAAATGTGGAAAGAAAGGACATGCAAAGAAATATTATTGGTCAAAGGATAAAAATAACCAACAACTAGACAAAGGTAAAGAATCAAATCTTGCTGTAATAGAGGTGATTCAAGATGCTCTTATTATTTCTTTATATAATAGAATTGAATCATGGGTTTTAGATTCAGAGCTTCTTTCCATGCAACCCCTACTAAAGGTTATTTCATAAATTATGTCGAGGGAAATTTTGGGTATTTTTATTTGGGTGATGATGAACCTTGCGATTACTAGTAAAGGGAAAGTTCGTCTAAAATTACGAAATGGAAATACATGGGTATTGAAAGATGTGAGGCATGTGCCAAGCCTCACTAAAAATATTATTTTCAGGGCAACTAGGTGAAGTTGGTTGCATGGTTACATTTACAAGAGACTCTTAGAAAGTCTTCAAGAGTGATTTTGTTGAGGAAAAAGGTAAGAAGGTAGGAACATTATATTTATCTACCCGTGTTATCGATTCATTTTCTACATTATCTACTTATGATTCGATGCATGTATGTGGCATAATCGGTTGGGCCATATGAGTCAAAAAGAATGCAGATCGTTAAAGGCTAAGGGTAAGTTATCGATTTGAAAGATTTAAATCTTTATTTCGTGAGCATTGTGTTTTTGGAAAGCAAAGAGAATGAGATTCCTCAAAGTTGGGGCAACTAAGAAGGAGAAAAAATTGGAGCTTGTACACTCGGATGTGTGGGGACCACTCGTAGCTTCTCATGGAGGATCTCGGTATTATGTTACTATCATTGATGATGCTACAAGAAATATATGTGTTTATTGTATTAAACATATATCTAATGTTTTTGAAACTTTTAAAAGATGGAAAGCCCTTGTTGAGAATGAATCAAATTCAAAGTTAAAGTTCCTTAGATCTAAAAATGTAGGTGAATACTATAGCAAAGACTTTCAATGATTATTGTTCAATGAATGGGATACATAGAGAAAAATAGTTCCAAGAACACCACAAGAGAATGGTGTTCTTGAAAGAATAAACAAAATAATTATGGACCATGGTAGAAGTATGAGGATACATTCGGATTACCCTTGCGCTTTTGGGAAGAAGCAACATGATACAATGGTTTATTTGATTAACCACCGGCCTTCAAGTTCACTAAATGGCGGAATACTAGAGAAATCTTGAACCAAAAAAGAAGTAGGTCTTTCTTTTCTTAATTTTATTGGTTCGGAAGCTTTTGTACATATTGATAAGGAAAATAGGAAAAAGTTGGATGTAAAATCTAAGAGATGCACTTTCATTGGTTATGAATCTAGTAATTTCAGATTCCATTTTTGGGATTTAGATAATTCTAAAATTATTAGGAGTCATGACATTGAATGGAATGAAAAGAGAATGTACAGGGATTAAATTTTGGTACCCAAGGATGAACCAGTTGAGAAGTTTGTGAATGAAAATGAAATCTCGGATTTAAAAGTAATACCGACATAGTTATAAGTAACTGGTGTCAGTTGACCCTTGACTGACATCGATCAGTAGAACCGGTATCGGTTACAGAAGATTCGAACCGACATCGATTAGCGTAACCGATGTCGATTCTGATGACAACGTTGGTCACTGTGATTTGGATACAAATTTCAAGGAGGTCCGAATGAACCTCGGGTGCCCCAAACTTCGTGAGAAGGTCACAAAGGGTAAGTAAACCTCCATAAATATTTACACCTTCTATATTTTATTTATTATTGACTCATAATGGTGAACCAAAGAGTTTTGAATAAGCAATGCATAATGAAACCTATGTCTAGTGGGAGCATGACATGGATGAGGAGATGAACTCCTTATAATAAAACCAAACTTGTGATTTGGTTAAGTTACCAAAGTAAGAGGACATTGTAGAACAAGTGGATTTACAGGATCAAGGAAGAAGAGGGTGGATAGAAAAGGTACAAGGAAAGGCTTGTAGTAAAGGGATTTACATAGAAAGCAGTATTGAATTTGGTGAAATATTTTCTCCTGTTGTTAAGATGACTTCTATTCATACTTGTATTGAGTTTAGTTGCAGTACATGATTTGCATTTAGAGAAACTAGATGTGAAGATGACTTTCTTTCATAGTGATTTGGATTAAGAGATTTATATGCAACATCCGCAGTATGAAGTCAAGGGTAAGGAGAAAGTAGTGTGCAGGTTGAAAAAGAGCCTATATGGGCTCAAGCAAGCTCCAAGGTAATGGTACATGAGGTTTGATAGTTTTATGCGTGAGCATGGTTACTTGAGATATGAATCTGACCATTGTGTATATTTCAAGAAGCTTGAAAATTGGAGTTATATTATTTTGTTATTGTATGTGGATGATATGCTTATTGTAGGATCTAGTATGCATGACATTGGTGAGCTTAAGGGAAAGCTAGCTCACACATTTGCTATGAAGGATTTAGGAGCTGTAAAAAGAATCCTTGGTATGCAAATACACAGAGACAGGAAGAACAAGATATTGTATTTGTCTCAGGAGGATTATATGTACAAGGTGTTAGAAAGGTTCAAGATGTAGAATACAAAACCTTTAGTACACACTATGGTTGGACACTTCAAATTGAGCAAATATCGGTGTCTATCATCACATGAGGAGGTCAAATACATGATATGAGAGCCATATGCTTCAAATGGTTGGGAGTATCGTGTATACTATGGTTTGTACCAGACTGCATAGACATTGCACAGCAAAGTGAGAGTTGTGAGTAGATATATGGCCAATCCGAGGTAAAGAGCATTGGAAAGTAGTCTAATGGATATTCATGTATTTTAAAGGGACATATAGCTTGCAGCTTATGCTATGGAGGTTCATATATTTCATTATGTGGCTATGTTGATTTGGATATGGTGGAGATCTGGATGGTAGGAGGAGTACTATTGGATATATTTCACATTCGGTGGGACAACAGCTTAGCTAGATTTCGAGATTATAGAAGGTTGTGACTTTGTCTACTACAAAGGCAGAGTATGTTGAGCTACGAGAGGCTAGCAAGGAGATGATATGGATGAGTAGGTTCACGGAGAGTTAGGAAAGGAGCAAGATGATTTCAAATTGTTCAAAGGATGACAATCGAGTGAAATTCATTTGGCAAAGAACACAAATTTCATTCAAGAACAAAACACATTCAGTTGAGGTATCACTTCATACGACAGGTATTGGAGGATGGGAAGTTGAATTTGGAAAAGATTCATACAAGTGAAAACCCTGTGGATATACTAATGAAGCCATTAGTAAAGGAGAAGTTGGAGCTACACTCCACTTTTGTTGGTCTTCGATTTTGAGACTTGAAGAGGAAGAAACAAATCTAAGGAAGGATTCAAGAATCACGTTGGATAGGTATAGTGTAGTAATTAATCTCCAAGTGGAAGATTGTTGAGTTGTGGAGCTCAATTACTTCAGATTAACATGTAATATGAGACTTGCTAGAAAACACATGGAATCGACATCGGTTAGGGCTAACACGCATGCGCGGTTACACTGTGTGTGGGTGTTTTTAATTAACTCATGGGAATTAGATATATTTTTAGTATTAAATTAGATCTATTGATTGTAATTGCATGGCTAAGTGCCCTAAGTTTGTATATGCCTATATAAGCATGAAATCTAGGGTTTAGAAGTAAGAATTAAGAAGAACTTGTAAAAGTTGATGATTATTGTGAGAATAATTGTGAGAGAGAGAATTCTTGGTGAAGAAGCAAAAGCTTGAGAGTAAGAAAGTATTGTACATATGAGAGGTGTGGAAGATTGTAAATCTTCATTGTATATCTTGTGAAAGCTTTGGATAATAGATTGGTTTGTTTCTTGGTGGACGTAGCCCACACTAGGTGAACCACATTAAATTTGGTGTTGATTTATATCTCTTGTTATGTATATTTCTTCTAGTAGAATATCCACTTTTATTTGCATGTATGCTTAGATCTGATGTATTATTTATACAACCGGTGTGCTAACCCCAACAAGGAGTGTGTGTTAAAGGAGCCACATGAGATGATGAAGGGGAAGTGTCACTAATAATATGGGAAGGAACATGCGATGTGGGTGAAGAGGAAGAAGGAAGCATAGATAAAGTAGGAGTAGAATGAGAAGGAACAACAAAAGGCGAATACTTGTGCACTATGGTAGAAGCAATCTCAGGAGGAGAGGAAGATGGAAGAGGTGAAGCACTCTCAAGAAGTGTAGAAAGAAGGAGACTCCTTAGGAACGAGAAACGAAGTGGTATGGTCCATGTTAGCTAGAATAGTACTATCAATAGGATCATCAAGGTAATAAGAATGTGCTAATGAACTAGAATGGGATGTCAAAGAAACATAATGAGAAGCGGTAGGAGACATGGGAGTAGTGATAGGAGTGGTAAAAGGCATACCATGTCGAGAATCAATGCCTAACAAATAATCAATGATAGAAGGATCTAAAACATTAGGTGGCATATCAGAAGAAGAATAAGAAGGATCACATGCCACTAGATGGCATGGCATACAACGAGTAAAAGCAACAGGGTCATAAACAAGGCATATGCCGATAGGAGAATCAACAGGATTAGTTGGCACATGTTTTTGATCTTCCAAGAGGAGTTGTTGAGTGGTGTTGGGTAAGGTCATAGGAGCACTATATAAAGTTATAAGTTCAACGATAGTATCCTCATCATAAATAGGTTTGACACTAAAATATGACATGATAATAAAAGAAGACCTATGCTAATGAAATATGATCAAGGCAACAATGTTCGAAATGATGAGTTTACCAAAATGATTCACTAAACATAATATTTTTAGGCTATTCAGCTATTTTATAAGTTAATCTAAATAGAAACTAAGTGCTATATTGAAATGCTAAATCTAAATGTTTTACTTTTATATTTGAATGGATTGAAATAATAGAAATAAGAGGGATATGTTACTAACTCCGTAAATAAATTACCTTATCATGCATTGGGTCATGTGAGCAGATCGGTGTACAACCGGGCAAGCTATGACCAAATGACTTCAAGAAGGATAGAAGTTGATTGTTTGTCTATATTGAGGTGCCTAAGAGTATATCAAGGGCACCCTGTGCTGCCCGGTCTAAATTGTGGTGCTTGGGAATCGTGAAAAAGCTCAGATCTGTGTTTGGCAATGTTACAAGAAGATCTAAAACCCTACACTGTCTATCACATTGGATTCGTTGAATGAACTAAATAATGACCTGCAAAACAAAAGGTTAGTGGGGTCGACTGTCCTCAACCACTAAACTAGTGGAATTATCACTAAGCATTGCACTACATTACAGACCCTGATGTAGTTCTAGTGCATGTGTGTGCAATCTTGTGCCTAGGATGCCCTAGCGCTAATGACGTGATAGTAGGGGTCAATAACTAGATGTAAAATGCAAAATGGTGGATGGAATGGAAAGAATGCAACCCTTTTCCCATATGCTTATGTGATGCAGATGTAGAAGAATCCCAAATGCAGCTTTGTTGCCTTAGTAGATAGTTACCTTTGATGTGTGAGATGTCTGCCCATAATGTAGTGAGTATGCTTTGTTTATATAGGGATCCCTTGCTTAAATTTTGACACTAACGAAATGTTGGGTTTTAAAATGGTACTTTAACAAAACCACGGTCAAAGGGACAAAAAGTCCCTCCTCTTTATGGGAGAGGTTCCCTTATTAAAAGAAAGCAACAAAGCTTATATACAAATGTTTAACTTTCATCTTAAGGCTGGACTTCTGACATCTTGAAATGCTTTTTTACCAAAATAGCTTATCAATACAAACAAATGGAAGAACTAAAGAAAGGAAAGAGCAACATATAACAAGATCTTGTTAGGAAATATAGATAGCAGAGTATAACCCTATACGTATTGAGCAAGAGTGATACAAAACATAATCATTCACATTCATAGCATAAGATATCATTCCATAGACACAAAGTTCTAGAAATCATATCAATAAGAACACAAAGTTTCTTATCATAAAAGATAAATGATCCACGAATTTCGTAAGTAAGCAAAGGGACAATGGAGGAAGATAGAGAAAAGGGGAAAATCCTTCTGTATTGATTTACTTTCAATTATAATTACACTTCAAAAGTATCAGAGTCCAACATTTGTAATGAGCCAAGCTCTTACATTTATAGATGAAGCGAAAAGAGGAGAAGAAGAGAAGGAAGAAAATCTAATTTGGAAGCTCAACCACCAACCATTAATGCCCTTGCAAATCCACCTATAATCTGTCAAATCTGGTTCTGCATGTCTTTGGTGAGTCAAGAAGGAAGGATGGAAGATCGGATCAAATCTGATCTGTTTGAAGCAATCAGATCACATATTAATGGCATGAAAGATGTTTTCCAGATTTCCAACCATCAAATCCTACTAAAAACAATATTTTATGCTTCCATGGTGTAGAGGAGACCAAGATCTTTCCAACAATATAAAAATTTCAAATTTTGAGCAATGGAGCGAAAGTTATGCTCATTTGAATATTTGAATCGAATCCTTAGAAAAATTGCTAAAATACAATTTTTCACAAAATGGATCTGTTGGTGTCGAATCACAAGCACCCTGACGCCAATCATACTTCTAATTTGATCGTTCGAAGCATCCAGTGCGATTGCACAACATGGAGCTTTTCCCAAGTGTGGGACCTCGTGAAATCGGAAAAGCTCTCCGGATGAAGGCCGGCTCCTATTCCTCTATTCAGATGCACAAATAAACGCAGAGGATTTACCCAAAAACCTAATCTAACTTGCCAAGGAGACAGGGTAGAGAATGCATGAAAATAAAACCTAAACTACGGAGGTGATGCACCGAGGAATGTTGAACACTCGCTTTGCAAAAATAAACACAGACCACATAGATGCAATACAACACCATGCACAGGCAACCAAAATGCAATGAGAGATCAAAATAATAGCAATGAATACATGAGAGGGTTTAGAATCAATCACAGACATATATATATTGCTCAAAGGTCGATACAGTACATTGCAATGGCCAAAAGGCAAAAACGGCATTACAGTCCATATGGGAGGCTTGAAAACTCCACAAATTCTCTTGCAAGCAGGAGAGAAGGGAGGGTGCAAAATGAAAATGTCCAACCTTTGATAAGAGCCTCTCCTGGCCATTAAATAGGAAGAAAATGAGGGAGGAGAGAAGAAATCGGAGCTTCACCAACCACCTCCAAAACTGCACCTAACTTCCACAAACCATGGTGGTAGGTGAGATCCCCAATAACCTCGAAAATGGCGAACAAGTGCGTTTCCGCGTCGGGATTTTGTGCCTGTCGGGTTCGGGGTTCCCTTGTGCGTTTGCATCGGGCTTGGGGATGGCTTCGACATGCTGCTTGATGTTCGCGTTCTCCCGAAACCCGCTTCCGCCGTGATTTCTGAGCTTTCCTTTGTGTCGGGGCGGAAGATGAACTTGCATGCGCATCGGGTTCGGAGGGGTGCTCGACATGCTTCTTTTTCATGTTTTCCCGACGTGCTTCCCCGACGCCGAGACCCGATTTCTTTGATGTCGGGTTTTGGAGACCCCGACATATTTCCTTTGATGTCGGGTTTTGGAGACCCCCGACATGTTCCTTTGATGTCGGGTTTTGGAGACCCCGACATGTTCCTGCGCCACCGAAACCCGATTTGTTTCCCGACGCGTTGAGATCCGATTTCTTTGATGTCGGGTTTTGGAGACCCCCGACATATCTTCTTTGGCGCCGACGCCGACGCCCGATTGGTGAAGACACGTGGCGGTTCCTCATTGGTCACGGCCATGCGGGCCAAACTTTCCACTTTGACTTTTTGACCAAAACTTGGCCAAAAAATCCAACTTCTCCCCCGACGCCCGCCATCTCCCCTGGGACACGTGGCAGCACCCCATTGGCTGCGGGCCAAAATTTCAAAATTCTCCCATGCGCCAAACACTTAGCGAATTTTTCACCCCTCTCCCCCTCTGACACGTGGCACATTCCGACTCGCCGGCGGGCCCGCGGGCTAAAATTTTTCCTTTGCAAATTTGTCCAAAACTTGAAAATTTTCCAAGTTCTCCTCCGGACCTCGCCACTTCCCCTTGTGTCGGGTTTTCCAACCCCCGACATGTTCTTTCTTTGCGGGTTCGTCCGCCTCCGACATGTTCCTTTGACGTGCTTTTCCGCCTTATTTCTTCGAAACCCGATTTCTTTTACGTTTATCTATATTTACCTGGGGTAAATATATACAACAGATCCGCAGTTCGAAATTGAAATTTTGCTAAACCGACACGTGGCATTATCTGTGGGCTCATAATATGTGAAAGGGTCTGTCCATACAGGGGCCATGTGGTGACCTCGTGCGTCTTAAGATTTCGCCCCCTCTTTTTACTCCTGAAGTTGCACCGAATTGACACATGGCATCATCCACGGGCCCGCTCCATTTCCTTTGTATTCTGCCTAAGTCCCTCCCATTGGCGGAGACATTTTGCTGACCCGAGACACGTGGAGGGCTGGCACACATTTGGAACTGCCCCCAAACTTTTCTTTTGAAAGAGCATCGATTGGACGTGTGGAGGCTTTGAAGACTCGAACTTTTCAACACCGATGTCCCGCTTTTCGGACTGGATACGTGGCGAGCTAGCGCTCATTTGGGGACCGCCTCGGATTTTAACCTTGAAGATGCGCCGAGCTGACACATGGAAGCTTCCTTTGGCCTGTCCCGAGCTTGGACTTTTCAACGGCCGATGTCCCCTTTTCGGACCTAGGACACATGGAGAGTATGCGCTTCACTTAGGATCCTGCTTTGAACTTGGCCTTTGGAGGTGCGTTGTTGGGACGTGTGGAGGCTTCTACCAACTCTTTATACTTAGCCGATTCAACAACTGGCTTTGTCTTTTCAAACTCTGACCACGTGGAGGGCTTGTGCATGTTTGGGGTCTCCGCATGTTTTTGCACCATACCAAAAGTGTGTCGAAGAGACACATGGCACCTTCCGTGGTCCTTCTATACTTAGCCAATTCAGGCCTCGATTGAACATTGCCTTTCTCCATTTTGACTTTTGATGCGGGCTCAACATTTGACTTTATCCTTGGCATGAGCAGGGCTATGGTTCACTTTATCACTTTACACCTTTTATGGAAACAAAGCCAAAATTCCTAAAGTGTCCCGACAACCCACCTCTCCACTTTGACTTTTGATGTGGGCTCAACATTTGACTTTATCCCTTGGCATGAGTGGGGCCATGGTTCACTTTATCACTTTACACCTTTTATGGAAACAAAGCCAAAATTCCTAAAGTGTCCCAAAACCTACCTCTCCACTTTGAATTTCGATGCGGGCTCAACATTTGACTTTATCCCTTGGCATGAGCGGGGCCACGGTTCACTTTGTAACTTTACTCCTTTTGGCAATAAATCCAAAATCTTCAAAGTGCTCCGATGATCCACCTTCCCGCCTTAGCTCGATTCGACCAATCAGGATCCTTCGGGCCACAGAGCCAATTTGACACTTTTGCAAAAATAACAAAAAATGATAAGTTCGCAAAATAATCGACATGCCGCATCCAATTAGAGATGTCCATGTACTCGTGGATGTTGGGGCCAAAAATTGATAGGGAAGATACACCCGTCATTCACGACTGTAGAAAAATACATAGGAGGGGAAACTCCACCATTTGCACCGAATTTCAAATTGTTCTCCATGGAAAGAGAAACTGCAAACAATACAAGGCTCGACACGATCCACAACCAAAAGAGAAGGATTGACAATTTCATTCGAATGAAAGAAACAATTTTCAAGCATCCAGATGGGAAGACAAAAATTTATCAAACCATGCGGACTACAAGATTTTAAATTAACAGGGCGAGATTGCAAATGAGCACCAACTTCTTCAAAGCATGAATTTTTCTATCTCTCCAGACTTCTCACTCTGCTCAAACATCTCTCAAAGGCACCAACTCAAATTTTTCAAAACTTGACTTGAAAAATGAGGGGAATTTTGAGGGTGACAACACGACCCAAAACCGTTGACTATGACCTAGGGAATACATAGGTAACTCATTAGGACCAACCTCAAACAAAGAAATTAAGACCACAAATTACAATGACACGGGCGTCTAAAATCACGGACTGGGCACCCCAACGCAACCCTAAAGATGAGAACTAAACAAATTACGACATCTGAGATACCTTGAAAGATGGCCAAAACTACAGAGACAATTGATGACTGAACTAAACAAAAACATAATGACACCTGACTAACTGACCACAAGACCTAAAGATGGGTCACTAGTGAATACTTTTATCATGCAAGATCCATATATAAATTAACATACCCAGTGGTATAAATGTAATAGTAAATGTGTGATTTTGTGACTACAAATATTGAGGATGCATCATGGGAGGATGAAGCATTCTTGCAACAACATCCGTGGCTTCCAAACATTAGGGACAATGATGGTTTGAAGGGGGGGCATGTTACGCCCTTAATTATATATTTTACA
Organism: Taxus wallichiana var. yunnanensis; assembly: GCA_018340775.1. NCBI lineage: Eukaryota > Viridiplantae > Streptophyta > Pinopsida > Cupressales > Taxaceae > Taxus > Taxus wallichiana. The sequence continues at coordinate 175,076,465 of CM031239.1, read as the reverse complement.
TTGGATGTATATAGCCAAATTATGCCTATGATAACTTCTTATCATGATGTATCTCTTTCATATATGGTATATTATCATTAGTAGGTCAGCCTTGTAATGGCCATAGTATAAGAATAATATAAATAGGGGTTAGTATGTAATAGTTGATCATCCTTCGAGCATTTGAGTATTATTGTATGGTTTGGAGGTTGCCCCCTCGAAGTGGCAAAGATATTCTATTTGCATATTGAGATCATTCATATGCAATGTTGTGTTCGTTGGTGTCTTATTTATGCTCATAATAAGATTTATACAAGTACTTTCATTACATGTGACTTGCCACCTTGTTAGAACCTATGGATCTATCTCCTTTGCAAATTTTGGCAAACAAGTTGTGACACCATCCACTAAGGTCCCACAAATTCTCTCCCACACCCCGCAAGCCAAGTCCACATTTGTTTTCTCTCGCCGCATCATTCCCACCATTCCTATTTTACAACCCCTTTTTGGGGTAAGTTTCTCATAGGAAAAAGTCATTAAAATAGAAATAAATTCCATGCTCTGTCAATATTAAATTATATTCCCTTCCAAATATGGAGAGTAAGTCCAAGATAAATGGAAGCATTTCCAAGTGTTTGATTACATACCATTTAACTAGAGGAAACCCTCATATGCTAATAAGTTTTATTCCCTCAAAGCACTATATGATGATGTATCTATACACCTTGATGTTTCCCAATGTTTTTTTACTCTTAGAATGTGCATGGCCTCATTGAACCGACATGTTGATACATGACAGGGACAATTATCTTAATTTTTAAAATATTAATGTTTTATGCATGCATGAAGTTAAAATATTTGGGTTTCTCCTTCAATATTCTTCTTGAAATTTTTTTCTAGGCCCCACCTTCTTGATTTCCAATCATGATCCTAGTCATAGAGGGGTCATTGGGATAATTTTGCCAAATATATCTCAAAATGTCATCTCATGGGGATTTGATCCAACCCATCAAAGGTTGTGTGGACCTTGTTTGATTTTGACAGTGTATCTTTGGATCAACTAACTTTTATGCTTCCAATTATGCCATTAAAATTTTCTTTTCTTGGAAGTAACTCATAAATTTTACTTCAGATGACCATCGAATTTTCTATGAATACTTATATACGGTAGAATCTAATGAAGATAAAGAAGGCCATCTCCCCTATGCGGTGGTGTGCGGAGAGTGGAAATCCTAGTTTTATATTTGGCACAAGCTTGGAATTTTTTAAACTAATCACCATCATAGGAAATATTCCATGGATGCATGGTTCACATGGTCCAATTTAAGACTTTGATAGGATCAAGTATTCAAAATACTTGATCTTGATTTTATGTAGGAAAACATCTTCTCTTTCTCTCCCGATAATTCTCGTTCTATCACTCGTGGTTGAGAGTTTCATTCTCTCCGATCAAAAACCTATATTTTTCTACATTACATGGAATTATCCCCACCTTAAAAGTAAGAAAACACAATTTATCTCATTACTACTCATCTTCAACATGAGAGGACCATGGAGCACATCAAATAGGTTTGGAATATGTTCTCCCATCCCCGTGGGATACATGATAGATAAAGTGGTGGTACGATGTTATTCAAAGAATGTATATCTTCCTATGAATTTATGGAACGGAAAGTATCATATTCAAACATAGGGCCCATGACTCTTCATACCATAAATTCCAAAGGATTTCATAGGAGCTAGATACTTCTTCATTTAATATCCACGTGAAAAATCAAGATTCTCCATTTAATACATGCATAAGCTAAAAATTCAAGAATCATACAATGCCGAGGGGCTCAACTAAGAGCTATATTACATTGATTTTGGATTGGTGACATAAATTAAATATAATTATTTTTTCTTCTTCATTCCGTAAAGTCTAGTGATATGATAAATCCATTATAGTTCTTTAGTAGTAGGGTAACCAAATTGCCATACATTCTACAAGACTTTTCATCATTATCATGGTGTTTTTAATCCTAGATATCCCTCAAAGAGAAGATTCCCTTATTAAGTTCCTTCAAGTGATCCCCTTCAATATCTCCCAATATTAGAAAGTTTCCTATGATAGACCAATATCTCTCAATGAGACAACCATGCAAATGAATTTTGAAGAGTCCCTTGAATTGATGGATTTACTTTTGAGTTCTTTTAATTTATGTGGGACACCATTGACCTGATCTGCATAAAATTTATTCTTAAGATATGATTTCTAATTCCTTGAGAGATATCATCAACCAGGGGAACACTAAATTCATCCCTAAATATGGAGACCCTATGGCAATTTCTAATTTGAGACCCATTACCCTCCTTAATATCTCTTATAATATCACTACCAAGGACCTAGAAAAAAGTATCAATTTGCTTCCCCTCATTTTTAGGATTGAAAAACTAGGTTTCATTAAGCAAAAATATAGTCTTGACTATGGTATTGTTTTTTTGGGAAGGATTAGATTGGGTTAGGGTTTTTTTATCAAAAACCTCTTTTTGTTAAGATTGATTTTGCTAAAGCTTATGATATGATATAATGGACTTTCATCATCACTATGCTCGAAGCTATTGGGTTTGGAACTTGCTTTGTCCACACTTTCAATATGCTATTTAATTTTTTTGGATCTTGTATATCAATCAATGACACTCAATCTTCCAAATTTGGATTATTTAGAGCAATCGAAAACAAATTCCCATCAACCCTCTCTCTATGTTCTTGTTGTTGAAGGGTTAATTATCTACTTGCTAGTTTCTCTTATCAAATCTTAGTGAACATAATCTCTCTCCCACACAAATATTAATAGCTCATTAATGTTCATTTTTAATGACTATCTTCTCACTTTTCTTAAGGAAGAAGACTCGATAAAAATGCCATCGCATGCCCGAATATTTTTAATATTGTTTATGGATCTTCCATTCAATGGAAAAATAATCGATATTATAGCCAATATCTCTCTCCCAAACCTCCTTGGACAGAAGGATTTTAGTGGAAATGGATTTATCCTAGTGTTCAACTTAAGTTTCTTGGCATACCATTTTCTTATAGAGCTTCGCCATCTAAGATTTGCTCTTATGTTGTTTCTAGAGGGTTGAGAAGAAAATTTCCAATTGGATCACCAAGCCTCTTTCTCTCAAAAATAAATTCTAAATATACACTAAACAACACTATATTTTGAAAGTGTAAGACACTTGGGTGAAATAACCCTATTTTTTGGACAATTTATATGTCACATTAGAAGAGTTCAGGCGAATGGAGGAATAAAAAAATGCACTGAAATAAATGAATATACACTGAAAAAACAATAGTTTAGTGTGCATGCATGAAAAAACAACATGTCAGAATGAAACCCATTACTCAATAACCAAAGTAAAATAAATAACCTATGTATAAATGTGTACTAAAGGCCGAAATATGATGAATCAACATATTTTATGTGAAATGAAAGATTAAACAAGAACATGCATAAAACAACTCAATAATGAATGAACAAATGTTTGTAAAACTGGTAATGCTTGACTAAATAAGAACACATACAAAAATAACTCAATATATAATGAATATACGATTGTAAAACTAACATTGTTTGCAAATGCACTCATTGCATGAAACTCGGAGAGAATATATACAAACAACTATGGAAATGGGCCCACCTCATGACCCACATGGAGATTAAGACGGATCTTTGGTTTTGTTGTAGGATTAAAAGGGGTGGGAATGTTTAACTTCCCCTCCCCGCATGCACACTGCCAAATGCAATGCCATGTAGTTATTGACTGCATTGATTGTGTTTGCGACACGCAGGGAAAAATAGTCGACATAAATGACAGAGTGGTAGGGGATGATGTGAATGTGGTTTTTTTTGGGAATATAAGTTAATTTGTCTCGCTTGCCATGTGTACAAGAAATTTTTTTCGCATAGAAAATGTATTTTTCGGTGCACTATGTAAATTTATTTATTTTTATGTTTTGTATAGTGGGCCTGCCACGTGGTGATTGATGTGGCGTCACAGTGGCTTACCCACTTTTTTGAATTCATAACCAAATTTGTGACATGTAGAAAAATTTTTAGAGCCCTTCGTCGCCATGAATTTAGTCGAGACGTTGTTGAATATAGAAGAAAAAGAAGGATAACTTTTAACGTCCATGAGGCTACCAAAAACAACCTATGGGACAACGAATCTTACTAAAGATATTTTTGGCATTCAGATATCCTGTTGGTGAGTTTGATAATCAACTCCCCTATTTTTTCAACCATATTCTTGCTGAAAATATCCTATAAGGATGCAACAGCCACCGTACTAGCAAATTGGGCCCTAATGTCATTGTAAGCACTACACTCCAACATGAAATGTTTCTCTAACTCCACTACACCGATGTGCAAAAGACACAAACTCTCTCTTCCCATACCTCTTTAGGTATTTTCCATTTGCTTGTTTCACATCGAAGACAATGTGAATTAGTCCTCAATTGAGCTATGAAGATCTTTGCTTTCCACGAGATATTAGCCCCTATAAAAGCCTTTTGTTGATGATCACACATAAAGTTAAATTCCTCCAAATAGTACCTCTTTTTTCTCCCTAATGACTTTCCCCACATAACTTGGTGAAATTTATCTATAACAAAATTCTTTATCTCTTAGCTATTATTAGGACATGCATTCAAGTAAATGTTCCATTTTAAAGCCATTTGTTGTTTTGATTCATCCACGACTTCTTTCTTTTCTCCAAAAACTCATTGAGGACTACCTTAGGCCATCTACTACCATCCATTTGCTCATCTCTTTTTAAATATGTTATTAGATGAACCATAACAATAATCATTAGAGATACAACAACCGTTTTAGCCAAAAGAATCTCATATCAGCCGAGATGTTTAATTTGAACTTACTAGTAATCATGCTTTTTTGAATCCTCTCAAATTGTTTCCACCTTGATTTCGAAATGTTGCTAGCCCAAACCTCCAGTCCATAAAGCACCACTGGAGTTACTAAAAGCCCAAACAAAGTCTACATAGTTTTCCAATCCCATAATTCTGCCTCTCTGCATTTGTTTTGAAAAGCATAAAAGCTCTCCACCCCCTAAAGTTCTCTTTTTACTACAAATCTCCCAACTGAGCTTGTTATTAAAGTCAAACCCAAGATATTTATATTTCTTTACTTCCTCTAAAATGCTTCCATCGAAATAGAAATCATACTAAGTTCTTTTCTTTCTATTGGAGAAGATCATGATCTTGGTCTTATTGTTGTTGATTTACATCATGTTGGGCCCCGATATAACTTCCAAATCTTAAAGGCGCGTAAATGCACATGGAAACAATGAAGCAAAGGTGAAGGCGTGCAAGGCAAGATTCAAAAAGGGTTCTGGAGAACCAAGGGTGCGTGCCACGCAAAGAACAATTTAGGACTTAGCCGTTTTCGGCCTTTTGGACAGAACACATGAAGAACATGTTTCGTTTGGATAAGGTTCCAGCTTGGCGACAAGGTGTCCTGGAAGGAATATACCTTACGATAGAAAGATCCAAAAATTTAATCATGACATGGAGAGGCATGCACCTGGGGTGATCCACACCTTGACACTTGGGGCCAGATCTGAGGCTGTAGAGAAGTTTGTTAGAACTCAGATGCCTATTTATACGTGCACCCTTGGCAAAGAACAGAGATAGAAGTGAGGTAGTGGAGCTCTGCAAAATTATTATGAGAACTATGGGATGAAAATGGGTAAAGGATTACAGTAAGTATGTATTGGGGAAATGGGGAATGCAAATTTTGTTTTGAGAGAATACATGTATGGATCCACACATGGCGCATGACTACAGTCTACCTTTTGTAATCTTTTATAAGTAATACTATGAATGAATGTGATAAGGTTGCCATGACTAATGTATTAAGACTCTTTCTCTCAGTATTACTGCATATTTCTATTGTACTTGAATTCCATAATCATGAATCTTACTTGAATGTTATGTGTAATAGTGGATTTACAACTTCCTAGTTCTATTACTTCACATTTGTGCGCTTTTCTTTTATTATGACTGAAAGGGTATAGAAGACATTCTAAGCTCTATATCTTTTTCATGTCTTTTAAATCACTAAGTCAAGATCATGAGCATGGCTTCCACTGAACTCACATAAAAGAGAGACTCGGCTCCCTCTCGCACACCTCGGGTAAACACCCAACGCTCATTGGGTGATAGGTCGATGCGCATGAGGTTCCCTTGTTCTTGGTGGGTGCAAAAATGACTACATCTTGGTTCCATTGTTGGGACCTCTTTTCGAAGTTGTAGTGGAACATGGCATACATCATGATCTGTACAAAAAGTGATGGCGGAGCGCTTAACACTTGAAGGTGTTGAAGATTGGTTTAAAAGCACGAGAGGATGAATTCACTCAGAGATTCAGTACTAGATCTGGGTTTGATACGTGAAGATGGGTGGAAGACACTCTTTATCATGAGTTGTACAAAACCTTCTTCTGTTGTTTCCCAGTAGAGTTATTCGAATGGCTCTCGCTTATACATCTAGATCGGGGTGGTGTTATAAATCACACCCTTGGACCCAAGAAACATATCAGAACTTGCAAGATGCTGATCTAACATGGACCCGTGTTATAGATCATTGGTGGAAGGGAGTATTGACTAGCTACACTCTGGAATACGCCATTTCCACGTATTCTTGTCTAGAAGTTGCTAAGTTTGAGTTCTTACGAGAGCCCAGGGGATCATTTCTACGTGTTATTCCCCTTGCGATCAAAATCTTGATGGTAACCATGGGTTTAGAGGCATTTCCTATGGTGGCTAAACCACCCTGAGTGCTTGGTGAGGAAGCCAGGTTGGGAAGGATGGATGATCTGACGATTGAACAGGAAAGGGAGGAGAGATGGCTCAAGTATAACGAAGTGCGTGAAAAGGAGATCGATAGATAGCGTGGGATTACAAGTGGGTTATGGAGCTAGACTTGGTGGAAAGGAGTTGAGGTTCACGCGGAGGATATGGAACCCGAACAGTTTGTGGTACCCCATCTTGGTAAGCGCAGGAGAGAAAACCTTGTGGCTTCTTATGAGAGTTCATCGTGCAAAGAAAGAAGAGTCGTTGGCGCACATCTGACCCCACCTAGCGGCCAACCTCGCGCTTGGTTTGTTCGAATGAGGGAAAAATACAGTTGATCCATTTGATATCAATGGAAGCAACCGATCGGTGCCTAGAAGATACAACTTCTCGTTTGGGACTTCTATGGCTTCACACACTATTCCGGTATTTGGTGGAATGTTTGGACAAGGCACGTATATAGCTGGTTTTAGAAGCGCACTAGGAAGTGGTGGAGGAAATATGACTAGGAGTGGCACTAGCTCACAAACTGTCGGAGTGTAATTTAGTGGGATGACAGGAGTGTTTGGAACGACAAACACAGGCCTTGTACCTAACATAGGAGGATCTAGAGGTGGAAGTGGTGGAGCTGGTGGCTCAGGATCTAGTGGGTCCGGTGAAGGAGGAAACATCGAGAGAAACCAAGGGACTGGATCGGGAGGACAAGGGCCTCAGCCACCTCCTCAAGTCTTTTTCGAGATGTCTCTACACTTACCAGATTACAGTGGGATAGAAGATGTCACGGAGCATGTGCATAAGTGCGAGCTACTATGGCACGTGAAGGGAATCACGACCTAGGATCGAAAGGCCAATCAATTTGTGATGACCTTGCAAGGACGCGCGCATAGTTGGTATAGAAAGTATGACCCTCATCAGACTATTGTGGATTATACCGCATTGAGAAATGCATTCTTGGCGGAATTCCACATACCTGAGTTTGAACAAAAGAGCATCAGCTCTCTCAAAGAAATCCAGCAGGGCATGACAGAGAGCGTGCAGGAATATGATGTGTGCTTTAAAACTCTTTTGTCTAAACTATCTTATGACATCCATCCTTCACAACATGCCCAAGTGGTTTTTCGGAGGTTGATCACACCCTTTAGAAGAGCCTTATCTCATAAAACATTCACGGACCCATGCGAAGCGTTGGAAGCTGCTTTGCATCTTTGAGCCGAGGCAGATTAGGTAGTGTTGACACTAGTGTTAGCCCCTTTCTGGAGGCTCAGATCACTATCATGGCTAAGCAATTGGAGAAATTATTTACCAACTCAGTCCTAGAGATTCATGGAGGGATGTGGTGCACGTATCAGTAACGTGAAGGGCACACAAAGGATAATGGTGGGATATGTACTCGAAGGTGGTGCGTCACAGTAGCGGTAAATTGTGAAATATGTCATGAGGACCATGATGCAAGTAGGTGCCCCTTGCTACAGCGCGCGATCCACAAAAACGTATCTTGTTATTGTAAGATATGTACCTCAACCACACATGACACCAAGGATTGTAGATTGATTGACCAGATTCATGAGGCAATTGATCTTGGTGTGTGCTAGACTAGCATTACCAGCAGTTCCAAAGGAGATGACCGTGGGTATGGAGAGTGCGGAGATGGAGGTGCGCGTGGAAGAGGGTTTCACGGAGGATTTTGTGGTTGTGGTAACCGCGGAGGAAGAAGTGAGTTCCCATGTGGGATGTGTTTTAATTGTGGAGCCACAGACCATTATAAGCACGAATGTCCAAATCTTCTACAATGCTCATGGTGTGGAAAAAAACATAAGTACGAAGAGTGCCCAGAGTTATACGAACATATGAGTCAGCAGTACTAGAAGGATAAGGGTGCTGCCATGGTGAGTATTAAGAAGGCTGACGCGCAATGGCTTCTGTGGGTAATATGTGAATCAGAATTAGAGCTTGTTATGGTAACAACAAGGGCAAAGTCCACGCATGCAAAGGAAGCGCCTAGGAAGAGACCTCTGGTTTCGAGGGAAGAAGTAGTACATGGGAAGTATCCAAATCGCTCACTAGAAAGAAGTCTACCAAGAAACCATGGACGTAATTCGAAGTTTACAAGGGGAGATCCAATGCTTAAAAGAGCAGACTAGAAAGGATGAGCAAAGAAGAACCGTAGAAGCACCAAAGGGTGACTTAGACGAGGTTAAGGAGGTGTGTAAACTGCTGAGGCAAGAGAATATTATTCCCCTTCTAGGAGCATGGTTGAGGGAAAAGGTACCACGCGCTGGGGAAGAACATGAAAGGCAGATCCTGCATGTAAACCTCCCACCTCACAGCCTTGATTATGACAAAGAGATCACCTTGAACACAGTAGTGGATGGATGGTTGCTTAGCAACATCCTCATTGACATAGGCACGGAGGTTAATGTTCTCACTCTAGATGCCTGGCATCAAATGGGAAGACCTGCATTATAGCCATCTTCAAATGTGTTGTATATGGAAAATAAGATAAAGGCAATGCCCATAGGTGTATTGAAGGATGTGACAATTACCATTCATGGGACTAAGTTCAATGGGGATTTTGAAGTCTTAGCGCTTGCTTTGGCAAATAACTTCCCAAGTGTTGTTACTTGGGCACCCATGGTGCTATAAGAATAATGCAAATCTCCGGTTTAACAAGGGGTACATAAGCTTTGAAAACAAGGAAGAGAGGGTGATTATACCACTTGCTGATGGAAATTCCACCCCTATACTGAACCCCTTGGAGAGGAGGTCCCAGGCGAGTAATATATGTGCGCTCCATAAGAGATCCAGAGACCATCCACCCTATAGAAGGAGTCATCCAGTTTGATGATGCTCAATCATCAGTGATACTACCAGTATAGCATGTGATAATTGGGCGCATGGGACTTATGAATTGATTGGGTGACATCTGAAAGGATTGGTGACCAAGGTAACCATGGCGCGTATAGTTCGGCGCCTAGGAGGAAAAGTAATAACCAAGTATTTTGAGGAAAATGGAAGCTCAATGGAGGGAGGACGAATGATGAGGTATGCTAGGTTATGTTTTGATAGGCACAACAGTGAGGTGGTGGGCCGCACATAGTGAAAAATTGTTGGAATGGTGCGAAGTTAGAATTGCGCTCACTGTCTGATTCTCAAAAAGTAACATACCCACCGCTATCAAGGATTACAATGGAAATGGACCCGCCTCTTCCCACATCCAGGCATGTGAGAGGGTCTGGGGAGAAGGTGTAGAAGCTTTACCACCCTCCCTTTGGGTGCACAAGCTGTATTCGACACTATAAGGTTGCATGCGCGCAAGGTGCTTGGTACATCCATTCTGAAACACGCCGCCAAACAGGAAATTGGCAGGAATTAGCAACTGACTTGGTTCACACATTCGAGTACCAAAGTACCATGCAACCGGTTGATGAGGCGTTGTAGACTATCAAACACCTCACTCTAGGGGATTGTGTCATGGCGGAAGATAGATTAGTAAACTTACTTAGTGGACCTAGCTTGGAAGTGTGGTTCGAAGAGGAGTAACCAGAAGACATACACCCGGCGCATGTTCTGAAAAGGAGAAAGGAAAGATGGTATATGTTGTTGATGGAGAGGAGATGGAGAACCTAAATGTTGACCATTCGGTTGGGACACGTGAAGTGGTTGGCGACAAGCATGGATGCATGTGCGCGCACGACGTATCATGAACCACTCAAAACCAAGAAAGTTAACATCGGCTTGGAGAGGGAGCCCAAGGAAGCTATCATTGGGGACTACTGGTCGGATAAAGAAGTATCAAAGATCATCGATCTCTTGCGTGAATTTGAGGATTTATTCCCGCGTGGATACCATGAGTTGAAAGGCGTCCACCATTCATTGGGGAAATGAGGATAAAGTTGAAAGATGGTGCGCACCCGATCAGGAAGAGGCCTTACAGGATGAATCCCAATATGTGTGTAAGGGTTAAAGAAGAACTAGACAAAATGATAGCATCCGGTATCATTGAGGCTATGGAGGAATCAGAATGGATAAGTCCAATGGTGATTAGCATAAGGAAGGATGGGCGGATTAGGATATGTGTGGATTACAGGGAGTTGAACACTGTTTGTATCATAGATCCTTTTCCCACCCCTTTACTGAAGAAATTTTGGAAGGATTTGTTGGGCGCGAGGTCTATTCCTTTATGGATGGATTCTTGAGATATCACCAAGTAAGGATTGCCAAGGAAGACCAAGAAAAGAAAAATTTCACCACCGAGTGGGGAAGCTTTGCATACACGGTCATGCCCTTTGGGTTGAAGAATGTGCCCGCTGTATTTTCGCGCATAGTGGTACAAGCATTTAAGGACTTCATCCACAAGTTCCTTCAAGTATATTTGGATGATTGGACAATGTATGGATTGGTAAGGGACCATTGTGATAACTTGAGGTTGATGTTTGAAAGATGTCGGCAATTGAGGATCTCCCTCAACATCAAGAAATGTATCTTTGCAACTCCTTTTGGAACGTTGTTGGGGCATATCATATGTAAAGAGGGCTTACTGGTGGATCCCATGAAAGTTACAATTATTGTGGGGTTAGGGGAGCCTACCAGCCAAAGCGCCATGTGTAGATTTCTTGGACACACTGGGTACTACAGAAAGTTCATTAAGGGATATGCCAAGATCGTCGCGCCTTTAGAAATATTGCTCAGACATAAGAGTGCCTTTCGGTGGGGAGAAGCACAACAGAGGGCATTTGACACTCTAAAAGAAAGGCTTATCACCGCACCTATTCTATGATTCCCATCATGGGATAAACCTTTCCATGTCCACGTGGATGCCTCTAGTACAACAATGGGAGTCGTCCTTGCTCAACCAGGAGAGGGGATTGTTGATCATCCCTTGTGTTTTGCAAGTAGAAAGTTGACACCAATAGAGCAAAATTATACAACGACCGAGTGCAAGGCATTGTCAATGATCTACGCACTCAAAAATTTAAACAATATCTACTGGCAACTCCCTTCATATTCTACATTGACCATATGGCCTTGAAGTATTTAGTAAACAAAGCAGTGTTGTAAGGGTGCATATGTCGTTGGGTACTTTTATTTCAAGAATTTGAATTGAAAGTGGTAGTAAAACTGGGAAAGAACAATTCTGGGCTAGATCATTTATCCAGGATTGATTCGGGAGAGGACGAGCGAGTATTGAGGAAACCATGCCTAACACGCAACTATTCAGGTTACGGCGTGTGCCCTTAGAATTAGAAGACATTGTCGTTTTTCTCAAGGAAGGTGTGGCGCCCGAAGGGATGAATGCTCTGGAAAGAAAAAGATTAGCCACACGCGCCACACCCTTCATGTTGATCAATGGGGATTTGTATAAAATGGGCCGCGATGAGGTTTTGCGCCGGTGTGTATTAGAACATGAACACATAGCTATAATAGAAGAAGCCCATGGTGGGATTGCTGGAGGACACTATGCGGGGAATGCAACTGCGCGTAAGATCCTAATCGCAGGACTCTGGTGGGAAATGATTCACCAGGATTGCATCGAGTTTTACAAGGCCTGTGACCACCGCCAAAGACTCGCAAACCGGATAAAGGGATGAGATGCCCTTGTGGCCCATCGCTAGCGCAAAACCTTTTGATAAATGGGAAATAGATTTTGTCGGACCAATCTCACCAGTTGCACGAAGGACTAACTCGCGGTATATCATTACATGTATTGATTAATTGACAAGGTGGGCAGAGGCCGCGCCCACTAAGGATTACACAGCAACCGCAACTGCTAGATTTTTATGGGAGAACATTATTAGCATGTATGGGTGCCCATTAAGTTTAACAAGTGATAGGGGCACTCACTTCTTAAATGAAACAATCAGGATTCTATCATGGAAGTCATGGTAGCCCATCACAACACTACCCCTTATCACCCTCGGGAAAATGGGACTCATGAGAGGCATTTAACAAAATCCTTAGTCACACATTGACTAAGATATGTGATGTGGGTAGGTAGGATTGGGATGACAAGGTATCAGCAGATCCTTTGGGCATACAGAACATTGTATAAAAGGTTAAACAAGGCCACACCATTTTCATGTAAAAATTGAGCATTATATCCTTTTGTATTTTTAATAAAAGAATTAAAACTGCAAGTACTATGCAAATATTTAAAGAAATGAAGAGAATTCACCAACAATTTGACACAAGAATTGATAACGGAGTTCGGCGCTTGAGGCCTACGTCTCCGGGTCCGGTTGAATGGGACCGATCTATTAAAATCTTGAAAATAATTCTTTACAAAGAATTCTACAAAATTATGACCTTCTCATAGTCTTCCTCTATCAAAAATAATAGGGGTTGCTTTTTACATCTCCTCAAAATTCCACTCCTAGCTCAAGTTATGAGCATTTCAATATTTTAGCACAGACCCGAATGCTATTCAAATAAAATAACACTCCTTTTATATTGTTTCTAAGCCTCCTAGCATACCGGCTGGGTGCTTATCCTTTTACATGGCCCACCCGGTTCAAATCCTCCCCATGCATTTCCACTTATCTCCTTAGGGGATTTCAATTTATCCCACATTTGGCGCGTGAAAGAATGGAGGAGGTTTTAATAATGCAAAGGGGGTGCTGTTTGTATTGGCTTAAGAGCCACCTTAGCCGTGGGAAGTGGGTGCATTTGTTGGTTATAAGGATGGCACATGGATATGTATAGTTTTAGGCACCTTGAATAATGCCAAAGGTTTTTAAATAATGCAATGGTAATAGGATTTGGAATAATGCGTGGAATATGGAATATGGATTTGGATTAAATGTGTGGAATATGGAATTAAATAAAATGCGTGGAATATGGTAATTGCATAGTTTAAAATGGCATATCAAATAGTCCCACATGCATAGCACAAATGCAATTACAGGCATATATATACACAAGTTGGTATAGTGATAAATGAGAAGGAGGCCAAGACACCCCTCCATAATCGAGTGTGTCGAACCTGGCTGAGGGCCCCCACCAAGTAAATAGCGGGTCCATTTGTCCGTGAACGAGTGTCCAAGACCGGCGTTCCCAAAACCACTTTTAGTTCATCACACAAATTGTCCACGTGTCGCAATATAATTGAAACACTTGGCGAGCGTGCACACGTCCAACCTGCACAAAACTCCAAATTTTGCCAATTGCCCAAAAATTTCAGCGGGCTATAACTTTTGCAAACGAGCTCCGTTTCCTGCAAACAAGATATCGACGGAATCGTATAATTTTTCTCCACGCTTTAAAAATGACTACAACTTATTCTGAGAAGATCTTAGATCGGTGTTTCTCTGTGAGGATCCTCTGATCATTCCTCCCCACTGAGAAACTTTTGGACCCCAAAAGTCAACTTAATTGGTGAATAGGTGAGGGTATTTCTCCCTCACCTTTCTAGTTTCCATCCATTTAGCCTTGTTCGATGCATGCCTTTGAACCCAACACGAAGATACTCAATATCACCCCTTCGCAAGTTCTTACTTTCCTGTCCAAAATGATGTCTTCCTGCAACTCATCAAGATACTCAGAGAAAAATCATCAATGGAAGGCATTATGTTAGAATCATCATGATCAACAATCATAGGCGGTTCATACAATCTTAAATTCTCAACATTTACAACTGAGTAGATTTGCATATATGGAGGTAAATCCAACCGAAAGCGTTGTTACCAATTTTTTCCAATATTTGGAATGGACCATACCGTATAGGTTTCAATTTTTTACCTTCACCTATCGCCGCCTTTCCTTTGCGATGTGAAGCCAAACTAATCACCAACTTTGAACTTGTGATCAGTTCTATGTTTATCATGCCTAACTTTGTACTTAGCCTGGACTTTTCTCCAATTGTTCACGGACATACTGATGAACCTATTGTATTCTCTGCACAAATCTTTTAGCCTTGTCAAATCACTTGAACCATTAACAACAGTTTCATGTCCATAATATATATCTAATGGAGAATTAGGCAGATATCCATAACAAGTCTCAAATGGAGACTTCAAAGTAGAAGAATGTAAGGCACGATTATAAGCATGTTGCACATAATAAAGATGTTCATCCCACAATTTAGGATGTTTGCTACTATAGCCCCTAAGTAATTGTACCACTATGCGGTTTACAACCTCTGTTTGACCATCAGTCTGTGGATGAAAAGCAATGCTCTTTTTTCAGTTTTGTGTCCATTAACCCCCACAATGTTGACCAAAATTCCCCAAGAAATATAGAATCCCGATCAGATATAATTGAAGTAGGTAAACCAAAATGAACCCAAACAAACTAAAAAACAAATGTGCAGTTCCTCACCAGTTATTTGTTTAGTACATGGAACCAACACACACATTTTGCTAAATCTGTCCACTACCACATATAAGTAATCATGTTTCTTCCGTGTCATGGGCAAGCCTCCTACAAAGTCCATGGAAACACTTTCCCAAGGCCTTGTTGGAACAGAAGAGGAGTGTAAAGTCCTAATTTCCTATTACTTGGCTTGCTTGTGGCACAAAGAACACATCCCTTAATATACCTGTTTACATGTTCATGCATTCTAGGCCAATAACAATATTTTTGTAAATGTGCAACTGTCTTACTAATACCAAAATGCCCTGAAATAAGAGAAGTATGTGCTTCCCTAATCATATGCACACGCTCATTTTCTGGAATACAAAGTTTTCCAGAATGATATAACAATCCTTCATGCAAATGATAATCTTTTTCTCCTACTTGTTTCCCACTTACTAGATCCTCATACACTTCTCTAAAGTCAACATCATTTACATATTGTTCCTTGTAACTAACATGAGCCAAAGAACTATGCTGCAAAAGAATAGATGCTACTACCACTGGTGGTCTAGATAACATGTCGGCAACCTTGTTTTGAATACCTTTTTTATACCTGATTACAAGATGAAATTGTTGCAAAAATCCCATCCACCTGAAATGTCTAGACTGCTGCAATTTGGTTTGTGTTTGTAAGTATTGAAGCGGTTGATGGTCAATATGTATAATTGTTTCTTTTCCCATTAAATAATGCTTCCACTTTTTAACACTTTGAACCAAAGCATACAACTCTTTATCATAAGTTGGATAGTTTCTTACCGCACTTGTAAAGGTTTCTGAATGGTAACACACTCGTCGCTTGTTCTCGCATCAAAACTCCCCCTATCAGAGTAGTCACTAGCATCCGTCTCAATCTCAAATGAATGTTGTAAATCCGGAAGTGCCAAGATCGGAGCGGTACTTATCTTCTCTTTCAGTGTATCAAAGGCTTTTTGTTGTTTTCCTCCCCACTGAAAGACCTGTTTAATACTTGTCAAAGCATGCAAAGGAGATGCAATATATGAGAAGTTAGCAATAAATTTTCTCCAGTATTGAACTGCACCTAGAAAACTTCTAACTTCCGTCACATTAGTGGGTCTAGGCCATTTCACAATAACCTCTATTTTTGCAGGATCAATTCTCAATTCTCCATTTCCTACAATATAACCCAAGTAAATTAAAGATGTTTTTCCAAATTCACATTTTGACATCTTCAAATACAATTTCTCTTTCCTTAGTGCATCTAAGACTTTCTGGATGTGTTTAACATGTTCATCCCATGACTTACTGAAAATAAGAATATCATCTAAGTAGACAATAACAAAATTATCAATGAATGGTCTAAAGATTTCATTCATAACTCTCATGAATGTTGTTGGTGCATTACACAAACCAAAAGGCATCACTAACCATTCAAACAATCCCTGTTTCATTTTAAAAGTAGTTTTCCAAACATCACCTTCTGCAATTCTTACTTGGTGATAACCACTTCTTAAGTCTAACTTAGTGAAATAAATTGCATTCTTTAATTGATCCAGTAAATCATCTATTCTAGGAAGAGGGTAACGATTCTTTATAGTAATCTTGTTTAAAGCACGGAAATCAACACACATTCGCCAAGTGCCATCCTTCTTAGGAACCAATATAATTGGTGAACCACATGGGGATGTACTTGGACGAATTATACCTTGAGCCAAAAGTTCCATTACCTGTCTCTTGATTTCCTCATTCTCTACTACTGACAACCTGTATACATTCCGATATTGGGAAGAGGTGCATCCTGAAGCAACTGTATCTCATGTCAACCCTCTTTGGGAGGTAGACCTTGTGGATCCTAAAAAACATCATCAAAATGAGAAACAATTTTTACCAATTCATCCTTATGTTTCAGATCGCAAGTCTCAAAAGCCATCTCATGTTCTTTTTCTTTGGCTTTGACCACCATGAGCACAAAACTTTTGCTTGAGTTTACAAGCCTTTTCATTTGACCTGCAGTTACCAAGGATAGATTATTCTTTTCACGGTGAGCTCTAATAATAAACTCAATTCCATCCTTTACAAGAAAATATTTATTTTCTTCCCTATAGAAGATTGCTTTACGATCATACAAATAAGGACTTCCCAAAACCACCCCACAAATATCCAAAGGAACTACATCCAATTCAACCTCATCAATAAACTTGTCTGTAATGGCAAATCTGAAAGTACAAGTTTTAGTTACTCTGCAGCTTTTGCATCATCACAAACCCAAATTTCAAAGGATAAGGCTTAGGATGTGGTTTAGTTTTGAGTCCTAGTTTCTTAACAACCTCCTTAAATTAGATTAGCTTGAGATCCACTATCAAAAAGAGTATCAATTTTCGTATGCTTTGAAATTACTCTAATGTGGAAAAGCTCATTTCTTTTCTTATCATCAGGTATAGTTTGTTTACTAGAAGAAGATGCAACATCTGTAGTGCTATTGTTGGAAATTGAAAGAGTTGATTTACCTTGAAAACTCATAGCTGTGATTTTGGTTTCATCACCTGAATCAGAACCAAGATCATGCACTACAGTGTTTGTTTTCTTTTCTTTTCCTTTCTTAACCATCCATTTAGGCTTCTTTTCAGGATGTAATTTCCAACATTTAGACTCATCATGGTTTTTTTTACAATGATTACAAAATGGTTTTTCATCTTCCTTCTTAATAGTAGAGTTTGTTTTATGCTTACCCTTTCCTTTTCCTTGTTCTTTCGAACCTTTTCCTTCAGATTGCTTGTTCTTCTGATTAAAAGAAGAGAAAGAGGACTCCTTTGTCATTTTCCCTCGTGCTTCCAAATGGGTTGCTTGAACACATACTGCATCAAGATTAGTAGGACCTAAAACAAGTATCATATGCCTTAGATAACTATGCAATCCACCAATATATTTGAGCAGTGTTTCTTCTGTGTTTAGGAAATTCCCAGAATTAGAGCCCTTTTCCTAAATTCTTGTGTGTATTCTTGAACACTTTGTCCCTTAGTTTGTCTTAATGTTTGCCAATCCATCATAGCTTGTTGCTTATAACCAAGAGGATAAAATTGTTGCCTAAGATTTGAAACAAATTCAGACCAAGAAGTGATTTCTATACCTTTGTTTTCTTCCACTTCCTGAAGCTTACTCTCCCACCAAATGAGTGTTGTGCCACCCATCCGAAGAGTTTCCAGATGAATCTTTGCTTCATCATCAACAATTCTCTGAACCCTGCAATATACTTCTATCTGCTTGACCCAGCTTATCCAACTTCTCTCGCATTTAGCTCTCCAAAGATACATAGGCAATTCAAACTTGATATCTAACTTTAATTTAAAGGAAAATCAGATTTTAAAGAGTCTCTTTTTGGAATATCGTAACTAGAGCTTTCTTCTTTCTTACCTCCTCTAGTTCCCTTTTCCCTTTGCCTATCTTGGTACATTTCTTCCACCATTTCCTTCATCTCGTTGGAATGATTGGCGATTGACGAAATTTTTCTTCCTCTCGATCCGCCATCAGAGGACTTCGAGATCGCCCGGTACTACCAAATTTTGGGATCTCCTTCAACTAACTCTCCTTCACCCTTCTTAGATCGAGACCTTGTTAACATCCAACACACAACTTGCAATCCAAAACACGTTAATCTGAACCAAAAATCAGTCAAAACCAGCTCTGATACCAATGATCTGAAAATCAAATTTAACTAGCAATTGTGCACACACATTTCTTTGCTTTGTATTGATTTTCGATGTAAAAATTGAGCATTATATCCTTTTGTATTTTTAATAAAAGAATTAAAACTGCAAGTACTATGCAAATATTTAAAGAAATGAAGAGAATTCACCAGCAATTTGACACAAGAATTGATAACGGAGTTCGGCGCTTGAGGCCTACGTCTCCTGTCCTATTGAATGGGACCGATCTATTAAAATCTTGAAAATAATTCTTTACAAAGAATTCTACAAAATTCTGACCTTCTCACAGTCTTCCTCTATCAAAAATAATAGGGGTTGCTTTTTACATCTCCTCAAAATTCCACTCCTAGCTCAAGTTATGAGCATTTCAATATTTTACACAGACCCGAATGCTATTCAAATAAAATAACACTCCTTTTATAATGTTTCCAAGCCCACTAGCATACCGGCTGGGTGCTTATCCTTTTTTATGGAGGTTACCCGGGTTCAAATTCCTCCTCCCCACTTTTGACTTATCTCCTAGGGGATTTAATTTATCCCACATTTGGCGCGTGAATGAAGGAGGTTTTAATAATGCAAAGGGGGTGCATTTTTATTGGCTTAAGAGCCACCTTAGCCGTGGGAAGTGGGCGCATTTTTGGTTGGATAAGGATGGCATGGATATGTATGGATATATTTTTAGGCACCTTGAATAATGCCAAATATAATGAGGTTTAATATTAAATGCGTGGAATATGGAAAGTTAAATTAATGCGTGGAATATGTAATAGGGAATTGGATTAAATGCGTGGAATATGGAATTAAATAAAAATGCGTGGAATATGGTAATTGCATAGTTTAAAATGGCATATCAAATAGTCCCACATGCATAGCACAAATGCAATTACAAGCATATATATACACAAGTTGGTATAGTGATAAAATGAGAAGGAGGCCAAGACACCCCTCCATAATCGAGTGTGTCGAACTCCGCCGAGGGCCCCAAACAAGAAATAATGGGGTCCCATTTGTCCGTGAACGAGTGTCCAAGACCGGCGTTCCCAAAACCACTTTTAGTTCATCACACAATTTTCCACGTGTCGCAATATAATTGAAACACTTGGCGAGCGTGCACACGTCCAACCTGCACAAAACTCCAAATTTTTCCAGTTGCCCAAAAATTTCAGCGGGCTATAACTTTTGCAAACGAGCTCCGCTTTCCTGCAAACAAGATATCCGTTTTAGTGTGGGGTGAGGAGATAAAGAGAAGCATGAAGTTATTCTGTTAGGAGGATTGGGTTGGTAGACCGTTCGAATTGGCCCCATTGAAAAGATGCATTAGGAGAAAAGAAGGCAGATGGGTGGCAAAATAAGGTTACATTGGAAATCCACGTACAAGGAGAAAAAGTGCAAAAACATGAGGTAGGCGAAAGCAAGAATCATGAGGATGGAAGAGGTGCCTTTGCACTGGTAACACGCGCACAAGAGTCTTCTAGTCAAGATGGATTGTTTACGCGCCAGAAGGTTGGAAAAGTTTTCGCGCAAGGATTGGGCGCGGGTGAAAAACTTTTCATGCAAGGATTGGGCGCATAAGGAAAAGCGCTGAAGTCGGGTTTGTTTGAAAATGTCGCATTAAATATTGTCGTATGGTGGTAGGTAGCCTAGCCTTTAATGCGTAAAAGTGGGAAAAGCTATAAATACAAGGATGGGCAGTTCATTATTTTACTTTGCGAAAATAAGGAGAACGATTTTCTTTCAAGAGCTAGGGTTTTGAGAGCTGACTCGTGCGAAGGAAAATCTCAAAACTCACGCGCATTCGGTCCGTTAGATCTACAAACCAGAGCATAAGCGATTCATGGGTGTAAGGAACGTTGTGAAAGAGCGTCGTGATTGAAGGAGGAAAATCATAGATTAGGGTTTGTGCTCTAGGGCACGAGGCGTGCAAAGAAAACTCTCAGATAACTCGAAAGTAACCAGGGAATGAAAGCAAAGGGTAAAATGACGGCAACAAAACCAAAGATAAATCTACAAAACAATCCAAGAGGGGAAAGAGTAATGGAAAAGGAAAGAAGAAAGAAGAGGAAATCCCCTTAGATACTAGGGGGAGGAGCCACGGTGCACCCTAACTTTGGCGCACTATTTGCAACAGCAAAAAAAACAGATGAATCACAAAAATCAGTCAAAAGAAGCGCGCCAAAATTCTCTGCACACTCATCGCCTTTGCCAACTCAGCAGACACGTAGATCTCCGTACGCATGAGCTGGAGTGTGAGGTGTCCAAAAAACTACGTTTTCGCGCGCTTGACCAAATCCGGTGAATGTCACCCCCCACCGGTTACTATGTTCGATGCCACTTAAGGCACATTAACTCGCTGTATATTGAGGACAGGGAAATCCGCGCATAGGGATATGGATGTCATAAATGGTTAAGGCGCCGTGTCAACCAAGCAAACGACATCAAACAAGCCACCACGTGGATTCAATGCTTGTGCTTCATGGCGCCACCTACTCCCAAACCGCCTCCAGCAGATAGACTGTATACCGCTCGAACCAGCAAAGAATGCAACAAAACAGTGCAAGCCATCGGACCAGGAGGGGAATGTCTACGGTTTTGGCGTGATAATTTTCTTCTTGCGACTTCACGTGTTCATGCTTACGGTTACGGCGTTGGGAGCTACTCATACTTGCGACTTCTTTCTTCAGCAATAACTCAGTGTTTCAATTATAATCCTTCTGATCTGCCATCTTCAATCTTGCCGTGGATGCTTCAAGACAGGTTTCGTTCGGTTCGGTTCTGTGTCATTTACTTCTTTTAGACAAACCCTCCTTAGTCGTTTTAAAGTGAAGTTCAATTTGATTTGGTGGTTTTACATATTGAAAACTGACAGTTTTTTCTGTACGCGTCTTGCAGTGGTGGGGAGGAGCTCGTTCGGTTGACGGAGAATGATCCACGCAGATGCAGACACATTCCTTCAAATGTGTTTATCAACACATCAAAAGAGCTTGGAAATTGTTTGATTCTCTTCGAATATTAACAGTCGATTCGGTTCTAATAGGTGAGGTTTTAACCCTCACTGAGGCAGTGATAGAAACAATTACTAATACTTCTTCTGTACTGGTAGATTGTGTTATATGTCTTCCTAGTTACGTGATTCCTTCTCGCAAAGACTTAAACTCCTATTGTTTCTGAAAATTACAATATACTGAACATTAAAAAAAGCAGGGTGATCCATAAAATGTGTCAAAAGAAGTGCGTGAGAGTTGAATCTTTTTACTTGTTGAATTTATATAAAATATGTCAAAATAAGCGCGTGAGTATTGTATCATTGTATCATTGTAGCATTCGATTGTGCTCAACTGAGCGTGCTCAAAGTGTGATTTTTGCTCTCACGTTTCCATTGTTGTAGCTATGTACACGGACGCTTCCATTCTTTTAAAGACATTACATTTTATCTCCTCTACTTCTCGATCACTCTTAATGGAACTTGTGCATTTGGCAGCGTAAAATTTGGTTTGATCCTTCCCTTTTCCTCTCTCTGACACAATTGTAACCCTCCTATTTCTTGAACCTCATAGCAACAGGCACATACCCATTGTTTGATATACATTATACTTGTTGAATGAATGTAAAAACAGTTCAGTGGTTCTCTAAAATCCGCACCGACAAGTTTGATGCCACGACCATTAGTAAGGTTCCTATAAGAAGATGACCACCTACCGATCACCGACATCAGAATTGAATGTAGCCCTTTTGTAACTGACATCGTAATTGAATGTAGCTGCCTTTTTAACTGACATCAGTAATTGAATGTAGCCTTTTCGACACATCAGAACTCAATTATCCTAGTCCTGCTATACTCAATTTTTTTGGATTTCTGTTATCGCCTGCAGAATAAGGTTAGTGTCTTACTGTATGAGAGGGGATCCAGTCCCGGTGCACCCAAACTTTGGGACACTAAACTGAACATTTAAAATCACCAGTAATCACAAAAATCTGTCAAAAGAAGCGCGTGAGAATTCTCTACAGCCCCATCTCCTTCGCTGTTTTCGACAACTGTGAAATCCACGCATAGGGATATGGTAAGTTTAACAACAGAGCTGCCTAATGTTTCGGCCTGAGATTTTTGTGTGTGGGTGTTTACACTGACCACCTCTGTGTTGGGAGCTAGTCATACTTCTGAGTGTACTTCTGTTTTCTTTCTTCAGCAATAATATCTACTTGAAGTGATATTTTAACTTTGCTTCCTTCAAAACTAGAAATAGTCATTTGAATCTTGCCGTGGATGCTTCAAAAGAGGTTTCGTTCTGTACACTGTTCTGTTCTTAGCCATTTACTTCTTTTATGGTAACCCTCCTTAGTCGTTTTAATGTGAAGATTGGAAAATTGTTCATATTTAAAGGTAATCAAGGGGTTAGGCTCCTTGAGCAATAAATGAAATGGAGTTGATTGATTCAAACTACACTAGTATGAGATCGATTTATAATCGGATATGATTTATAACTGAATATATTTCAATCATAGTTGATAAAAGCCTTCGAATGTTACAAGAAAGTCGAAGAGGCTGATTTGTCAAAGGACATGGCAACCCCTATTATTAGTAACTGATTCGTATAATTTGGTGATTTTACATATTAAAATCTGATAATATAATTTGTACTTGTCTTGCACTGGTGTTGTTATGCTTGTTGGAGTGACTGATAATGGAAGTGCATATGCTTGTTGTTATCAACACATTTTTTAGTTTGGCAATTGTTTGATTCTCTTTGAATATCTACAGTCCATATGCTTCCAGTAGGTGAGGTTTTTACCCTCATTGAGGCAGTGATAGAAACTATTGCGTATTTCTCTTTTCTACTTGTAGATTGGGTTATTGGCTTCTGTGTGTTACTTTAATGACATTTACCATTGAATGTTACTCAGTGTAATTTTCAGAAACAATAGGAGTTTAAATCTTTCAAAAAGGTTATCACATAACTTGGAAGACATATATATTCATTCAGTAAACATTCCATTGTCCATTACAAAAACATGGCCATACAATATACTTGGGCCATATAACTACTACTACTATATTGTACTTTTTAAATCGAAAGGCCAATTCCACACATCAAAAATTCAGCCCTCAAAATTAAATATTAACTTTCGAAAATATTATTTCCAAAATCCGAGGAAGGGCGGCGTTGAATCTGCAGTTGAGGTTGAAGCTGGGGTGTTACTTTGCAATTGCCTCCCAATGTTGACATCCCTCGTAGGCGTAGTTGGAAATGGATCAGAACTTGGAGAAGCATTCACTCCGACTGCAGTATTATGTGTTGAAACTGATAAAGGGCAATGTATGCCCATTAATTCTCTTAGCATTGGGTGTTGATCAGGAAAAGGATTAATTGGACTGCTCAATCTCCTTTTCCTTTCTAACTCTCTTCTTGCCTTCTCAAACTCCTTCTCCTTTATCTCTTGATCCCTTTGAATCCTTTCCTGTTCCTTTTTCTGTTCCCTTTCCTGCCTTTGAATCAACTTTTGGTGCTCCTTTGTTTTCCTTCTATATTCTTTTTCAATCTTTTCCTGCTCCTTCCTCTCCCTTTCAACAATTGCTCAAATTTCTTCTCTTGGATTTGTTCCTTTTTTCTTTGCTTTAATTCATCTATTTCTTTTTTTCTGTTCTCTTTCTCAACCAGAAGCTCCATGTACTGATCTGCTGTAATTAGTAGAGATTCCCTACTCAATCTTATACCAGAAGCACTATTTGACCTTGATGATTCTCTAACCTTTTCCACAGGGAGTTTCAAGAATCTACCAAGAGTTTTCTGTCCCTGGTTTGCCTCACAAGTTTGGTTCGAATCTGCCCCTAATACCCCTGCATCATTATCTTCAGGTTGACTGCCAACATAGTAGTGCACCAAATCTGAGTCATGAAGTACTGCTGGTTGAGAGGGTAAAGAGAGGCTGACCTCTTCATTATTGAAGTTCAAGTTGACACCAAGATTAAGAGCTGCTTCTTTCATCCAATCGGGTGGGCTTTCTTCTGTGGGCAAAGATAGTGATTCATCGATTTGATTAATTCTGTTTGGAGTTTCCAATTGTTGAGCAACACATTCATTTATATTTATCTCCATCTGCTGAGGTTCTGATTCTTTCTCCAATTGTGTGTTAGGCACCATCTGAGCATCTTCACTTCCCTCTAAATCAACCCTAGATAGATGAAGCATATTTTCTGCTGCACCAGCATCATCTTGAAAAGATGTGTCAAATGTTCTGCTTGGTGCCATGTCTTCATCCAAGGCATTGGGATTAAGAGGCCATATCCCTGTTCTTTTGAATCCTGATTTAATGTTGCTAGGTGTAAGAGCCATTCTGAATGCTTTGCTCCCTAACTCTGCTAATTCAGCCCTTTTCACATCTATCCCATGGTTTGCAACTATCCATTTGCGTCTCTCCTCCTTGAAGTATGTTTTGAATGGAGCAAAGACACTCACATCCAATGGCTGTAATTTATGAGAGGTGTGTGCAGGCAATGTTAATAAATCAATCCCCAAACTCCTGGCTTCTTGAATTGTCCCCAAAGCAACATGTGAACCATGGCCATCAAAAATTAGTAAATGCCTATTGGTAGGAGACACTCCACCAGGTATAGATGATGCAAAGTGATGTAACCAATTCATGAATAAATCTTTTGTCATCCATGCATGTGATTGTGTTGCCATGCAAGCTCCAGGCTCACAACCTGCAATATAATTTTCTAAATGGCTCTTCCCCTTAAAAAGATAGAATCCTGGAATACTTTGTCCAACAGCATTTACACAACACAAAATGGTAATCCATTCTCTACTTTTTGGGATGATATATGGCACACTCCTACTACCCCTTTTAGCAAGCACTCTCATACCGCAGTTCCTCCCTGCTTGTAATCCAGTTTCATCACAATTCCATATTCGGTTTGGTCCATATGGGTTGGCCTCATAAGCTTTAGACAAATTAATGTAGAAGGAACTGACAATTGATGGCCTCAAACACACTGCTCGATCCTTATCAAGGCCTTCAGCTGTCCTTAATGTTAGATCCGGGTGTCTTTTTTTAAAACCTGCCCACCATGACTTACCCGGAAAACCATCCGTGAATGGGTTAGACCTTGTTTCGCAGATTTGTGCCACACATGTCTTAAGTTGTATAATTTCTAACCCATGTCCCATGTCAGCCATTTCATGACACCAACTCACTATCTCCATCTCTTCTTCTTCTGTTAGAATTGTTGGTGGACCCTTTCTTTTAGTGGTGGTAATGCCCATTAGCCAAGAAGTAAGGGTGGTTGCTGGTATACCCCATTTTTTTGCAGCAGCGCGTGTAGAGTATCCATAATCTTCAACATCTTTCATGGCATTATTCATATCAGACTTGTTCCAATCAGATCTTGGCTTTGACACATTTTGTGTTGAAGGGCTCACTCTTATTGCTTGGACATTTACTTCTTCATGTGGTGTGTCATTGGCATCTTGAGGTGGGGTATTGATAGCCTCTTCTTCACGTTCTTCACTTGGCGGAAATCTTGCTCCCCTAATTTTGGCACATGCAGGTCTTACTCTTTTTGGAAGCTGCCTTCTCCTCATGATGTCAATAAAAACCTGCTAATATAGTTAAATTCACCAAACCGATGTAACTTACAACAATGAGATATTCAGCATATTGAATCATCAAACGTAATTCTCAAGTGCAGCCATTTGATATGAGTGCCTATGTTCTGAGCAATGGATACTTCAAAAATCAAAGGTAGATGAATATTCACAAGTAATTCTGAGCTAAATTAATGAAACTGTATACTTTATGCTGCCTCTAAATGTAGATGAATATTCAAAAGTAATTGTGAGCTAAATTATTGAAACTGTATACTTTATGCTGCCCAAGTAATTCTCTACAGCCCAATCTACTTTGCAAACTAATTCATGTAAGATGTATATCAACAAGTAATTCCAGTCTAAAGTAATGAAACCTGCAGATGTATGTGTACTATTAGATTTATATTTACAAGTAATTCCAGGCTAAATTGAAGAAATATGTATATATATACTTACAAAAAATTACATGTTAGATGCATATTTTATGCTGCCTTTTCATGTAGTTGTATATTTAATGCTTCATTTTCACGTAACTGTATTATTTATGCTGCCTTTTTTGTCGTTGTATATTCTGTAGATGTATATTTAGATCCAGATGTGTATTCTGTAGATGTATCTTTACAAGTAGATGTATATTTCTTATATATCTATTTGCAAATACAGAGCCTTTCCGTAATTCAGCCTGGAATTTCTTGTAAATATACGTCTACAGAACACACAGCTACTTGTAAATATGAAATACAGGTTTCATTAATTTAGTCTGGAATTACTTGTTAATAAACATCTACATGAAAATTACTGGTTGTTTATTACTACCATATACCTATGTGTGGATTTCGCTGTCCTCGGAAACAGTGATTGTTTTAGTGATAAGTGGCAGCGAATACAGTAAACTGTGGGGGGTTCTACTAACAGCTATTGGTCCGCACCATGAAAATTCGGAATTTGAGACACCTCACACTCCAGTTCATGTGTACGGTGATCTGCGTGTCAAATGTGTTGGCAAAGGAGATGGGGCTGTAGAGAATTCTCGCGCGCTTCTTTTGACGGATTTTTGTGATTACAATGTTTTTTTTAATGTCCACTATAATCCGCCAAAGTGTGGGTGCACCATGACTGCCTCCCCTGCCATAGAGCCTTTCCGTAATTTAGCCTGGAATTTCTTGTAAATATACGTCTACAGAACATACAGCTTCTTGTAAATATGAAATACAGATTTCATGTATTTAGTCTGGAATTACTTATTAATATACATCTTACATGAAAAGGCAGCATAAAGTATGCACCAGCAGGTGGAACATACATCTACTCGTAAATATGAAATACGATTTAATTAATTTAGACTGGAATAACTTGTTAATATACGTCTACATGAAAAGGCAGCATAAAGTATGCACCAGCAAGGGGATACATACTTTGACTGTATAAATGTGAAATACAGTTTTCATTAATTTAGACTGGAATTACTTGTTAATATACATCTTACATGAATTAGTTTGCAAAGTAGATTGGGCTGTAGAGAATTCTCAAGCGCTTCTTTTGACAGATTTTTGGGATCATCAGGTTTTTTCCCATATGGAGATGGACAATAAAAAAAAATTAAAATTAAATGAATGTGCATCAATATAAGAACAGAGTTGAGAACTTACTGTATGTGGCACTATGATGTGGAATAACAGTTGATTATCCTAGCTTGGAACTGTAATTGTCATGCACTAGCAAAATAGCTCTAACTGAATAAAATTTCAGAGCAGTTGAGGAACTAGATTTATAGGAGATATGAAAAGTGTTGTAGTTGAGTGATCCCTGTGCTTTTTTTTGATTGGGTAAAATTGGTTGATCCTTGTGCTTGTTTTTGATTGGGTGAAACTGATAGGGGTGGATCAAGATTTATGATATTTTATTTCAATACTCATATTTGAAGTTCAATTTGATTTGATTTCTCATTTCAATTCAATGTTTGTTTCTTGAGCCTCACATTTGTTGAAAATATGCAGGTACATAATTTATGGGAGTAGCTGGGATGGAAAATGGTGACAAAGTTAATGCTTAAAAGACAACTTGTATCTCTGAAAATGGTGCACTTTGACTTCGCTTGTGAGAACCTCGGCCTAAAGTGTGTGAATGACAAGACCTTTTACACAAGAACTGGGAACTCAAATTATGTGAAAATTGACATCAAATTGATATGATGATGTGATATCTATTTTGTATAGGGATGAAATACAATTATATATCCTTGTATTAAATACATGTTGACTTTAAATCGGCAATTTTGAAGTGTAATATATGTTATTATATGTTTAAAAGCCATCCGACTATTCTATCAAGTTGATGATTCATGGTCAGTACATGAAAAGTGACAGACACACATCAATTTTAGGATACTTTGTACATTTATAGGATAATATTCATTCCATTATTAATATTTTATTGTGCAAAAGCTGACAGCAAATACTCCCACTACCCTCACCACTATTGGGTAATGCACTGATTGGCCCTCTCCCATAATGAGGAATGGTACTCGGAGATGCACCATGATGGGGTATTCTTAGGGCAAGAGTGGAAGTCCCACATAAGACAGATGACCGTGATCGACTACAATCACCAGTCAAGTATGATTGCAAAGGAAATGGCGTTGGAGCTAGTGCGCCCAACAAACAAATGAACACATGACGGGATGCCTATCTACAATGACACAGTAAAGGTGAAAATGGAGAACGTAGGGCTTCTCCAGCTTTTCGAGTTGCCATACTTCGGGAAGCCCGAGCGCTTGTACCAATGGTTAATGACGCGTGTGCACGAAGATTTCTTCTGCTTCACAGGGCGTAGAATGCGCATAACTCCCCAGTTAATCTCGCACTTTACAGGCCTAAGCTGTAAAGGGGACGCGCTCATTAATGACCTCCAGAATGAGGAGGCAATCAAAGAAACCATTGCATCCTAGGATTATAAGAAGGGATCAAGATACTACGATGTCTCGGATATCAGCGATCCAGTGATGAAGATGGCCGCGCACCTTGTCTCCAAGCTGAATGGACAAGAGAGGTGGACCCAGGTGAGAAAGCCCCGGTTGAATTTCTACTGAAAGGTCGTGGAGGGCACCGTGTACAACATCTCCCAATCACATACAGACGAAATCATAAGCAACGCGGAGAATGGAGGAAATATCTTGTTTGGAAACATTTTGCTAACAATTTTATTCTCAGAAATTGGGGTGCCAGATGCATCTGATAAATTCGTATGGGAGTACCCCGCTGAAGATCCCTCGCCCACAGACAGATTCCAGAAATACACATGTGAGTCAATGACAGGGGTGCACAAGGCGCACTTAGACAAATGGTACATGCGCCTCAGAACGCATTCAAGGCCGAATGGTGGATTCTCAAACAGCCTGCGGGACCGAAGGAGAAGCAGAGTTCGCAGATACTAGCACTTCGCATTGGCGATTCATCCCGACGGACGGCAATGAGTCCCAGTGTAAACTCCCCTTCTCATTTACCGCCCAATTTTTCTAAGCGGGGGTGAATAGATATAAGGAATCAAAGAAATTAAATATGGAGTTGTCCACCCTTAATAGAGAGCACAGGAGATGAGAAAGAAGTTGGGTCTACCCGGGAAGCACGCGTATGTTAAAAGGTACGTGTCACAGACGTACACATCGTAAGACCGTTGACCTTACCAATTGCTTTGAAAGCGTTCTTTGTTAGGATCTACCTGCACATAAGGCCGAAGTTTGAAAAGGGTGCATACTTGGAGAATGAGATATCCATTCCAGGTGACCCCATGGGAAGAAAGAACCAGCGCCAAAGCGTAAGGAGAGAGAGAAGAAGAAGAAGAAGAAGAAGAATAAAGGGTGGTGGAGAGGTAGAACGTAGGTACCGCAGGGCCAAGTACCTACGTCAGAAAGAAGAGAAGAACGGTGGTCAGGGAGAAGACCCCGGAGCTGCTGCGAAGCCACCATCCCCTGAAGGACCTTCAGATGAAGAGAAGACAACATCCCCGACTCCGGAGTTCTCTGAAAAGGAAGATGAACAAGGGACGAAGGAACAAGGGTCTAAGATACAGACGACCCGAATGCCTATAGAGGCGAAAAGGATGATGATGAAGGGGAAGAGTTGGAGGTGGACCAAGAGCCGATTGATGTCCATGATTCGGAGGGAGAGGAAGCAGAGGATACAAATGATGCTTTCATCTTTGTAAGGAGGAAGGGCACTCGAGGGGAGGAAGGCACATAGAGCGAAGAAAGGAGCGAAGGGGCTAGTACCAAGGAGCCAGATATGCCCAAGCTCACTCAGGAGGAGGTGAATGAGAAAGCGACAAGGGAGGCAGAGAAAATAATCAATACCTTGGTCGAAGAGGAGTTGGAGCGCAGCATGAGCTAGTGCTCAGAAAATTCAAAGAAGAGCAGAGGGAGAAGAGTGTGGGTAGAAAAAAAGGCCCAACTCTTTCGGTAATTGTTCCCAAGGGCGTGCGCACGGGAAGTAAATGCGCGGAAGGAGGAAGAACAATGATGGGTTACATTGATGACCCCAACAAAGTTTTGCGTGCGCATTTCCAGAGTACCGTGCCCACCAAGGAGCTCACTACCATGGAGTCCTTTGACCCTGAGGGTGGATACCCGCGAACGAGGAAGATGCTATCATGGGCATTCGACTCCCACCTCGATGAGCCTGAGTTCGAGATTAACCAAGGAGCGGTATTAACGCTGTCCGAAAGGAAAGGGGGACAACCCCATTGTAAACATGCAACAACTATCGGATGAGCAAGTGTGTAACGCGCTCAACAAAGTCTCCGTGGAAATCGAGGCTAGGCTCTTCTACAGGAATGACAGGTTAAAGTCTTGGAGGACTTGTTGGAGAAGAGGAAGGAAGAAGTAGTGAAGCTGACGAAGGACCTAAGCCTTGAGAAATTAATCAGCGCTCAACTACAGAGGGAGCTTCAAGAGGAGAAGGCTAAAGTGCGTGAAGTTTCCAAGAAGGTGGAACTCATCTCCCAAGCGATTATCACGAAGCACCCGGACTTTAACCCTCCCGCGCAAAAGTATAGATCCTCCCCCGGAATGCCTGTGAGGACTTGACTCGGACCCTCACCATGGAAAGGCAGCCTTTGGCCTCGGAGTCGGTAGAGGAGATAGGCGCACGCTTAGAGAAGGAAGACACTTGAAGGTCGTTGCGCTCATGGCTGAATACAACAAGGTGCTTGCCGACGTAAGAATAGCTACACAAACTGCGGGGTCACCTACGACCACTACGCGGATCAAGACAAAGTGACAAGCATGTTGCTTACCAACTGACGAGGCCGAGCTGAAGGAGTTCAGGGAAAAGAATAAGGGCAATAGAGCCGAGAGAGAAAGGATCATAGCCGAAGTGGAAAAGAAATCCGAAGCTATTGAGAATCGGTGAGTCTCAATCAAAACCCGGCTAAAAGAGCTCTACAAGATTATCACGAGGAAGATGGATGCCCTGGAAGACCATGCCAAGGAACTGGAAATTGTGGTGGAAACCATTACCACACAAGGGGAAGGGTTAACCTTCGACGAGGTGAGCACCTTGGTCGGCGATATCTACACTAAAGCGCGGATGAAGTCGGTGCTTGAGTACACTGGAGGCCGACTTTATGGAAAATTTTTCCCCTTCTTCTTTAGGAAGTTTTCCCCTCTGTTCTTTCTCCTCCCCATTCTTTATTCTTTCCCTCCATTCTTTTCCAAGGCAAGGCCTTGCATTCTTTTCTCCATTCTTTGAGAAGGTTCCCGAGGACAGAGAACAGTGAAGTGTGGGGTAATGTTGGGCTCTGATATAACTTCCAAATCTTAAAGGCGTGTAAACGCGCGTGGAACCAATGAAGCGAGGAAGTGAAGGCACACAAGGCAGGATTCAAAAAGGGTTCTGGAGAACTACAGGTGCGCGCCGCGCCAAGAACAATTCGGACTTAGCTTTGTTTTCGGCCTTTTGGACAGAACACATGAAGAACGTGTTTCGTTTGGATAAGGTTCCAGCTTGGCGACAAGGTGTCCTGGAAGGAATATACCTTGCGATAGAAAGATCCAAAAAGTTAATCACGACATGGAGAGGCATGCGCCCGGGTGATCCACACTCGACACTTGGGGCCGATCCGAGGCCGTAGAGAAGTTTGTTAGAACTCGATGCCTATTTATATGCGCGCCCTTAGCAAAGAACAA
This sequence comes from Taxus wallichiana var. yunnanensis, assembly GCA_018340775.1. Classification (NCBI taxonomy): domain Eukaryota; kingdom Viridiplantae; phylum Streptophyta; class Pinopsida; order Cupressales; family Taxaceae; genus Taxus; species Taxus wallichiana. The sequence goes on along the minus strand of CM031239.1, from coordinate 175,043,853 downwards.
AGACATAAGTGAGGTAGCAGAGCTCTGCAGAATTCTGCATGAGAACTATGGGATGAAAATGGGTAAAGGATTCCAAAGAAGGATGTAGTGGGGAAATGGGGAATGCAAATTTTGTTTTGAGAGAATACATGTATGGATCCACACATGGCGCATGACTACTGGTGCCCCTTCCGTAATCTTTTATAAGTAATACTATGAATGAATGTGATAAGGTTGCCATGACCAATGTATTAAGACTCTTTCTCTCAGTATTACACTGCATATTTCTATTGTACTTGAATGCCATAATCATGAATCTTACTTGAATGCTATGTATAATGGTGGATTTACAACTTCCTAGTTCTATTACTTCTATTGCACGCTTTTATTTTATTATGACTGAAAGGGTATAGAAGTCGTTCTGAGCTCTATAGCTTTTTCATGTCTTTTAAATCACTAAGTCAAGATCATAAGCATGCCTTCCACTGAACTCACATAAAAGAGAGACTCGACTCCCTCTCGCGCGCCTCGGTTGAGCGCCTAGCGCCCGTTGGGTGATAGGCCGACGCGCATGAGGTTCCCTTGTTCTTGGTGGGTGCAAAAATGACTACACATCCCCACTTCTTTACAAAAGTACTCAAGTGCACATAAATACTTTTGTTGTCCTCAAAAAGACATAGCAATCAAGATAAAGTCATCAATATAAAGGAGAAATCTTACTATCCTAAGCGAACACCATCTTCACTCTCCAAATTTAACCATTCCTCAATAGAATGCTCAACGAGGGGCACCTTTCATGCGAATACAAATGACTCCTCGGTTAATGATCTAAGTGCATATATTAGAATTATCGAATATGCGGCCCATAGATTTTATATACTTTTGAAGCGAGTCAAATTTCGCCCTCTGTCCTTATCTTACAACTCACGAAATTATCCTCGTTACAGGGAGGCCCAAAAGCTCGTATGCCTTCATCGGTCTAGAAGTCACCAACATGGTATATTTTAAATGAGAGAATTTGAATTGGGTGTCCTCTGAAATGTCAGTCGAAGCATCCAGACTTAATGGGTATTGTTCATAACCTAAGACTCCATTACTGGGACTCCTCATTGCACAATCACGTCAATGTTGGTGGCTCTAATTTTTCAAATTGAAACGCGCCAACAAAAATTCAGTCCCCAATTGGCCCAGTAGACTTCAATCCCGTTACAGAAGGATTTCAGTGGTTAAAAACAACAATGGCAATTCCAGTGGCAATGAAAGCAACAATTGGGCACTTATCCACAGACCTCCTTCTCCGGTGGCCCCATTGCTTGCAGCACTGGCATTGGTTTTACAGAGCATGAAAGGAATATTAATGCTCTGTGGGGAACAGGGTCCTTATGTCCTTAAAGCAACTGTGAAAAAAATGGGTGGCAAGCCTGCATGGCTGCAGGAACATGTTGAGGGAAGCGGAGTCGGGAAATGGTGGGTTTTTACAGCAGGGAGGTATAGGAATGGCCCTCTTGAGTACCACTTTAATGGCCAAACAGAGGATTAGCCCTGTTTTGGAGACCTTATGGGCAAACCCAACATTCATGTCTGGTCTCTTAGCATGGATAATTGCCCAAGGGCTAAAGGTTGTGACAACTTTTGTTGTGGAGAGGAGGTGGGACCTGAAGATGTTTGTGAGTTCAGGAGGAATGCCTTCCTCTCATTCCGCTCTCTGTTGTGCGCTTACAACTTCTGTAGCCTTCTGTCACGGAGTCAGTGATGCTCTGTTCCCTGTTTGTTTGGGTTTCAGTCTTATAGTTATGTATGATGCCATTGGCGTGAGAAGGCATGCTGGCATGCAGGCTGAGGTAAATCAATGCGTTTCTGTTACCCTTGATTTTTTTTGGACATTATTCTCTCTTTGTTTTTGTGGTTAGGGGGCATGTGTATTCAATTTTTTGTGAGCATAGGCGGAGAAAACTTTATTGCGAGAAATTAAGCATTTTTTCTACTATTTTTCGAGACTGTCCATTATGCCCTTAAATTGGCGGTCCAGTGTGTTTGAATGTTCAATTTTTAGAAACTTTCTAATTTTCATTAGAAAGGCCTGCTCACATAAACATATCAGCTTTTGAAAGGGAAAGTATAACATAACTTGGCAAGCACAAGATTCTGGTACTCTTCGCTAATCCAAGACTTGCACTTGGCCTAAACTGAGCTTGCAGCAATCAATCGTGTGTGTGTTACCTAACGCACAACCATGCTCACAATTCGACCACAACCCATTGGATATTATGAGATATAAATACTGATATAACAACATTCTCCCCAATCTCCATAACAATGGAGAAGATGAGAAAAAATGCATTATCTAGAAAATTTTACAGCGGCTAATTCTGCCAATGTGTATAGATTGATAACATCTAGATCAAATCATGATTCACTATGATTTGAAATAGTGCCCTTATTGATGCAGTGAAATTATTTTATGTTGCAACTAGATAAGATGGTCTCGTATGTATTTTGTCAATCGGTCTATATGTTTTTCATTCAAAAGTGAATCTGGCATTTCCTTCAGAAACCTGTGTTTGGTCATGTTCTTTTGATCTTCTAACTTTGTATCTATAACTACTGAGCTTCCAATATAATAAATAGGTTAGTAATTTCTTTTCTTTTCTTATCTATAGGGGATATTGAGGGCATTTCAGTAGTAAGTAAATTGAGGGTACTTGCAGTGAAGCACACAGGACTGCTACGTTTGATGTTCCTAACATACTCGGTTTATCTTGAATGTTCAAGTATTCAGAGCTAGAATAGGCTTATAGGCCTTCTATGCTTTTATTTGGTTGTATTTAACAGCTTTTTATCATTCTAGTTATTAATTCCAGCTCTATTTTTCTCCTCATTTTTAAAGGTTGTTAGGTGATTGCTGTATTAGATGTTGTCTACCAAGAACAGTGTCATATTGGGGTGGTGAGTTGCATCATGTAGACAAAGCTCAGTAGACAGAGTGTATGTAACAAAGCCACAATCATATGTTCTCCACAAGTTGTTGCCCCACAAGTGACGAGTTCCAGCCTTGATTGTTTCCCTATCAGGTCTTGCAGTTTGTGCTGAAGGCATTGCGGTTGCAATTTTATTAAAAAGATTATATTATTAAAAAGAAAAATTACAAAAATGTATGAGGTTGAGTGATTAGAGAATCAGACCAGTCAACACAAAAGCATACATAACAAGGGCCGGAAGGCCATATAACCCCAAAAACAAAGCTAAAAAGTACTGCAGCAAGAACATATATCTAGAGTAATACAAAAGTGCGACATAGAAAATAGATTGATGATATTAAAGAAAAATCAGTTGAACTGATGTTTGGGGAATGATCGAATCCTTGAGCACATGTAATCTCGGCCAGGCAAATAACAGGCACCTCAAAATCCTTAGCTTGAGCTTGTGTAGAGCCGGTCGTGATGCTGTTGTAATCTCATATTCCTTTTCGGATAGAATGAGAGATTGGGAGCTAGCTCTGGTCTTTTTTCTATGGAAAATTCAATCTGCTGTTCATTGTTTCTGCATTTTGTTTCAGGGTGTCAATCGCCTCTTTTTGCTGTGAGATCAAAGTGGTTACCCTTACGATACAATCAGTCAGAATGAGAGTAAGATCCCCTGCTCCTCTAATTTGATGCTAATCGGCTCTAACTGACTCTCAAGCCCTTGGACAGCATGGACCAGGTCTCGATAGATCTTAGCAATCTCAGATCTCAGATTTGTTTTGACTGTTGAGGAACTGGGGCTGGCAGCAGGCAGAGGTTTTATCTGAGGAAGAGCAAGGTGGACGAGGTTCCTGTGGCAATTGAACATTCATGGGTGGGGACCATTTTTTGTGGGGAAAACTGGGTCCATGAGAGTTTGTATTTTAAATCGTGCTAGGACTACCAGGCCTCATTGTAGGCTGCTTTCTTGGGACCCAGGTTTCATGAGCATATTGAGGATTGAGAGAAGTTTCCTTTCCATGGGCATCAAAATGTGGATGGCTAAAAGCTATTCACCTGGATTCTGGCTCTGTCTATTGGAGAACTTGCCCTAAGAATGCTGCCATTGTGATCTTCCTGTTCCATACAATCACCATCTAGGCAAATGATAGCATTGCCTCTTAAAGAATGGTGTTGGGGACTGGACACCATATGAGAAACCTTGAACTGTGGTTACCTCTTGTTAGAAAGTTCCAAGTATAAATATTGCTTTAGAGTGCACCTTCCAACCTGGGAATTTATAGCAATTTTCTCCATTTATGAGGTACCATTTAAAAAACAAATCCTCCTGCATTATGTTCTTTCCAAACTCCAACACCATATACCTCATCCTCTGCTTGTTACAACTTCTAGGGTTCTGATTGTAGTGGAAGAAATAGTAAACTCCATTCTTAATATGGTGAGACTTGCTTTGAGGTTCAAAATGTTATCAATATACTGTTTTAGCCGGTTTCTATCCTTGCCAAAGAGATACAATCTGATGCTAAGGTCCAGAATCTTGCTTAAGCAGCACGGAATCCAGTCAGCACTGATAAAAATGCTCTTGACATAATCTTCTACAGACTACAAGCTTTCTGTAGGCATACTGACATGGGCGTCTTTTCCACTCCTCACTGCTGTGCTCCCCTTATATAGTTCCATTTGTGAAGGTCATGCCCGCATGTACTCTACTGTCTGAAGATGTATAGTAGGATGAGTGGATAACAGTGTGACCATATGCATTCCATCTGGCCTTTAAAGGCATTGTAGCCCTAGTACACAATATGTTAATATTAGTGACAGTTCCAGTTTTAAAAGTAAAAAAAGGAAAATATAAAGATAAAGTGAAGTGGGGTGGGTGGGAGATGGAGGCCTTTTTAGAACTAGTTCCACTAGTCGGGATTATAAACACTTTGTCATCCCAACAGCTGAAGTCCATTAAAAGAAGAACCAAAAAGGACAAAAATTTAAGAAGTTGAGGCATGTCAAAATGAAAGTGGTTGAGAAAAATAAAAAAGGCATAAAGGAGGGAGTAGTGGTGGGAAATAAAGATGACATGACTAAAGCAGAGGAGACCTTGAAATCCAACCAAAAAGCTAGTTCTAGGCTTATCAATGTTTAAGCAACAAGTTGGTTGGGCTTGCTCACTAATGTAGAAATTCATTGATAATAATTATTAGGGTTACTCCGTTCGAAGCCCATCAAGCATTGTAAATGATGAGGTAGATTAATTACATCCCAAACTGGGAATTGATCTTGGTTAACCCAATTGGAAAAGGTGTAATTAGCCATAGCAATGGCAACCCTGGTATGTTGTCGGGGTCAAGGAAGGACAACCTCTTTTAGTCGTTTCATGTTTTGAATTATCCATGTGACAACATGGTTCCATTGCCAGTGACCATGATGTATGGGCTATCTGGTGGTTGCCACTGCTTACTAATAAAGTTGATCACCACTTTGGATTCTTCCCCAATGAAGAGTTTTGTAATCCCTTTTCAACTGCCCATTGTGAACCTATGTGTAAGGGAATGAACTCAGCTCAGCTATTGGTTTGAATACCAATAAATTAAGATTAACCCTGAAATAAATGTCCCTTATGATTGCATAAGACGCCTCCAATTGCAGCTGGTCTTGGATTTGACTTGGAAGCTCCATCAAAATTTATTTATAATACCCTCTTTAAGGAGCATCTGATCTCAGTCTCAGTTGGATATTCAGAAATTGACTGTAGTAATGAAATGAAATATTCCAGCTCTTAGCCATTTGACAATTGAGCATACCTGCAGAATGGAAGTTATTGGATTTACCTTGGTAAAGGATGAGAACTATTGATTTGACCTGATTTTAACCTTCCTCAGAAATATCCTCTAGCTTGTGGGATTTATTCTCAAAAACTTGCGAGTCACGTTCCACTAGTGAAATCTGGGGGTAAGATGAGCGAAAAATTTGAGCATTTCCATTTCCATATGTTTTTCAGTCTAGTTTAAAATAGGATTTGACAGTGAACCTATTTTTAATCTGTCAAACCAAATGAACAGGTCATCTTGCTCCACAGAGATGATGCCAATGACACTGATTAAAAATATGTTTGGAGGTTTCCAAGCGATGTCAGCAATTGAGGCACATATTGGGCCTTGTCCATCCCATTTTCTGTAGATTAACCATGGTAAGAAATGCATTATGAAGACGCAACCACAAAAAGCTTTTGATCTTGGGCCAAGTGTGAACAGATCAAACTGCACTCCACTTCCTATTCTATACCTGTTCCATGTCAGCAATTTCCTTGTAAGCTGATGACGCTGCACGTTCTCCCGAATGATGAATTGGCCAGAGCAAACTATCCTGAGCATTAGTACTGAAAATCATTTTGTTCTGTAACATGCTGAATAATTGCTTCAAATGTATCAAGTGGTCATGTCCTGCTTCTTTTATTTTGGTTTTTTTGCAAATTAATTGAGAGAAAGTGCTTCAGATGTAATAATGTTTTATGAAAATCAGTCCTTCATGCTGCAGAGAATTTTGCAGCTCCAAGAGGCTTGGGGATATCCTCCTTCCCAACTATCTTCCTAGAAGTTCACCCGATTTCTGTTGCTCATTTTCCAAGAAAGGTTTTCAAAAAGAAGCTGGCAGTCTATTTTGATCAATTTAGTTGTCCTTGACAAATGTCCACTCCATGGTGCTGTCAACAGGTTCTCCGTGTTACCGGAAAGATATTCTGTTCGAAGAATGTGAGACGAAATAGTAGAGGGATCTTTCCATAACCTCCATGCTGTTTTAATATCAATGGTTTGATTGAATTGATGTAATTGTCTGAAGTTCAGACCTCCTTGATTCTAACATGTACAGATTTTGTCCCATGAAACCAGCAGATACTTGAATTTGGAATCCACACCCCTCCACAGGAAGTTATGCTGACTTTTAACAAGATCATTTTCAACATGACTTGGAAGAGGTAACAGCTTGAGTGAGGAACCAATTGCAGAACATATTTTACGAGTTGTACCTGTTCCGCCAGGAGAGCCATTTGTTCGTCTATTTTGTTGGCTTATTTTGGATTCGGTGTACCACATCCTCCCATAAATTCTGCTTCTGAAAAAGACGAATATGGAATCCCAGGTATTTTGTAGGAAGGAATCCCTCCTTCAAATTAAGGATCGTGATAATGACCCGCTTTCTTCTGTTACTTACATGTATACAAATAACATGGGATTTGAGAGGGTTGATCTGCTGTTCTATGGCTCTTTCGCAATTCTTTAGCATCTTCTCAAATTGCATTACCTCGCCAAGAATTGTTGATGAACACTGAAAATTGTCATCTGCGAAGTGAAAATTTGCATACCCAAGCCTGTCTGCATTCGATTACGATCCTTAGATTTTTCCTTTCTTTTTTAAATTATCAATTCCTATACTGATAAACTCACCCATGATGATGAAATGCTACACTGTTAACCTACAATATGTATTGGGATATGTGTGGCTGACTTGTGGCTAACCATAGGTGTAGGGTTGGCCTATGGAGTAACCATAGCCTAAGTAGGGTATGCATAGGTGGTAGTGGTTAGTATTTGGATATGATATTATGAAGTTTGTTTTTATTGTAAGGTTGTGAAGGTTTCCCCCTTGAAGTGGCTAAGTCATATATTTTCAGTGTTGTACTCTGCTATCAATTATATGTTGTTGTTCTGCTCTATTTACCCACTGTTGAGAGTTGCTGCTATTGTTCTGTTCCTTATTTATTTATGTTGCGATCCATTGCCGTGATTCTACTTATTCTATCTAAGTAGTTTCATCACATAAAAAAGTAAGGGCTAAGAGAATCCCCTTTCCTCAAACCTCTAGAGGGAACAAATTGCTCCCCTCCATTCAGGGAGACTGTGTAATGCAGCTAGTGACACACTTATTGAACTCTTCTCCAAATCCAAAAGCCTTGAGAGTAGAAGATATTATGCCCTAGATGCAGTGGTCAAACGCTTTGGAGGTGTGTAACTTGATAAGGATGCATGCTATATGCTGATTGTTCAAGAAATAATTAGTCTCTTGGCCTGAACCATTGTTGTCTTCCGTTCTTCTTTCAGGGAGAAACACTGATTGAGAAGGGCAGATAGTTTTCGAAGAAGAGGCTTCAGACTGCTAGAAATATCCTTGATATGATTCTGTAAACCATATTGCCAAGGCTTTAGCCTGCTGGAAACTATCTTTGATATGATTGTGTAAACCAAATTGTAAGGTGATATTGGTTTATAATGATCCAATTGCTCTGCCTTTTCTTTCTTTGGTGTAACCACCAATTTTGTTTCATTCAAGTGTTTGAGCATTCTCCTATTTCTTTGGGATTCCTCCATGACATTCAACATATCAGTTTTTGTTGGGTTTAGTGGTCTGAGTCATTTTGTCAATGGTTAGTTTGTATGGGGCATGCTTCTCCTTGTGAGACACTCCTTATAGTTAATACTTTAAATAAATTAGATGTTTAATAAGTAAGTTAGTTGGGTGCATTGGGGTTAAATAGTTAGTTGGGCCTCTAGGGTAGTTGGGTCCCCGTTACATGAGAAATGTCTCTTTAAGCTTGAGAGAGTTACAAGAAGAACGATTGAACATTTTCAAGGATTTAATTTGTTTGTGAATTAATACAATTGTATGGTTTCTACATGTGTGAGCGAAGAGTGGTATCAGAGCCAAGTTGAGAGTGGCCTGTAAGGAAGAGGCCATGGAGAAGATGAGGTGGTTGATGGAAGAAAAGTAAAACCGAGAAATATAAATGTTTTTGTGTCATTTCTTTATTTTCTGCACATAAGTTTGTTCAATAAAGGCGTTCAGGGCATATACATGGCATGAGTGAGAGAGCCAAAACCATTTAATAAGGTGTTTGATACTGCTGTTTGCAAAGCCCAATGGCCTAGAGGATTGCTGCATTTATACTTGCTTGTATGAGGTGTGGAGGTGCTGAAGATCTCTGTAGGAGGCATTGGTAAGGCTAAAAGCGTTTTAAATTGCTAAATGGCATCCCTAATCTTGCTACTTACCTGCATGAAGTGTGATATCTGCAAAAGATTTACTGCTTGGTGTGACTTCTGCCTCAAAAGGCATCCAAAACAAGAGTAAAAGCTCTGAAAATGCTGCAAGAGAATCATTTATGCTGCAAAAGGGCGTCATATTCTGCTGAGCAGCATGATTTTGGCATGTCTTATTGTTGCCTGGTGTGTCAGAAAGGAGCATGCCAAAAAGTTTGCAGCTTGAAAGGCCTGAAAAGGCATTTAGCCTTTTACCGGGTGTGATATCTGTAAAGGCAACAATGTTGAATGTATCTGCTGCATGCTGTCTTTGAAATTGTAGGTAAAAGCATTGAAATTTGAAAATGTGCTGAAAAGCATTCCTTGTTTGTGCTTTGGGCTGATGGAGGGAGTGATCTTTTTATGACGAATAATGTCTGCTGCAAACCCAAAATACCTTACTGTACGGATGTGAAAGGAAGGGATGTAGGTTATTTTTTTGCCTTACAAGAATCATTCTGCATAGGCGTGATTAATTCTTTGCTGCACGGGCATGATTACTTTCAAAGCATTTGGAAATATTTTGTTGTTGAATATTGACAATTGTTGTGTGGGACTTAGACTCATAATGATTGCTAGGTATGCACATTTATCTTAATTTTTATTGCCAAGGGAAGTTGAGTTCGAGTTATGTAAAAGTGTTGTATTTTATATCTCAATAGAATGCATAGGTGAGTTGGTTGTAAGACTATGGCATTATAAGTAAAGAGGTCACAGGTTCAACTCCTTGTTTTATATTTTCCATGTAATGCAGATTTAAAAAGATAGTGTGAAAATGTAGGGTACATGTCAAGTGTTTTTCTAGAGGAGCTGGTCATATGCTCTCTGAATAAGACATTAGTTTTGCAGGAGGTCAAGAGGCTCAATCTCATCAGGTGCAAAGTCAATTTTTAAAATCCCATCATTATCATTGCTTATTGCCCATGATTATGCAACTTTCAGTCATTTTGCTTTTTGCATGAAAATAGGTGCACAACCACATGTTTTGAAGGTTTTGGCACATTTTAAATCCATTAAAAGAGTTAAGTTTTTTTGTTTTGGAGTCTCCCTTCTGATTTTTATAGAAATGCATTAAAAATCATGTTCAATGAAGATATACAACATTTTACTGTATAAAGAGTGCAATCTTGATAGTACTCAACAAACTAGTCTTATGTTGAGCTTGACTATGGGTAGTGCCTATTTGAACAACATGGATGTAACACTATAATTTCCTCATGATGATACCTTCGAAGACCGAAACATAACATTTTGTTGTCTACAGTGCCATTCGGATCAACCTTGTTAATAGAGCTAGAAAACCCACCCATCTTGAGTTTGCTACTAGCACTGGGCTCGGGTTTGATGTAGTGGAGTTTTTCCTAGATAGTTTTTGGCATTATTTTTGTTTATGCTAAATTTTGGTTTTTCTTAATTGATATCATTGATGAGGAGCAAATTAATTATTTGGTGATATTTATGCTGCATATAATTCTCACCTCTCAAAGAAGGGTGTTTTGGTTTTGATTGGTCTTCAATTGATTGTACATACTAATAGGGGTTGTAAGCACAAAAAAGTATGCAAAGTGGTGGTGTTGCAAGCATAAGATTGTATACAAAGTGGTCAGAGTTGTTGGGCATCAGGTAAGATGTGCCATACTCAAGGTACGAATTATCATTGAGACAAATATCAGTGTGGTTGGGCATTCCCATGACAATGTTCATACTACAGTATAGGTACAAGGATCAAAGGGATGGCGAGTGAGGAATATTCATCATCTCTGTCAGATAGTGTTAGAGGGTGCATGGTTAGAAGTAGGCACAAGGCATTAAAGATTGCTAAATTAGATATTTAATTAATTAATAAGTTTAGTTGGGCTAGTTGGGTGGTTAAATGCTTAGTTGGGCCTGTAGAGTAGTTGCGTCCCTTACATGAGAAAATCTTATTTAAGCTCAAGAGAGTTACAAGAAGAGTGATTGAGCATTCACAATGATGTAACTTGTTTTTGAATTAATAGAATTATATGGTTTCCTGTGTGAGCAAACACTTTTAACAATGTACTAATATTTCTGGTAGAAGAATGCATGAAATCCATCAGGTCTTGGTGCCTTGTCCGGATGAAAGGGAAGACTGTTTTTTCCAATTCTTCCTCTAAAATAGGAGCCTTGTCTGAATGAAAGGTGAAGGGATTTTTTTAATTCTTCCTCTAAAATGGGAGCCATCATTAAGTCCTTGTTCTCATTTTCTATAATCCTTTTGGATATATATATATATATATATTTGCTAATTGTAATTTTTACATCGATAATCAATTAAAAAAACATAATAGGAAGAAGCTCAAACCTTAACCAAGGAGCACTCTGATTAAAAACACAGGCCAAGCCCAAAAGGTCAAGGCAAAACAAAGACAAATAAAAGCATAGCTGACACATCGATGCTTATTAATCAAACCTACAAGACACATGAAGCCAAATGATAGAGAGTGGTTTAAGACTCTCCCCTTGTCCCCGGAGAAGAAATGATGATCTTTCTTGCTGCCATTGTTATTAGTCTTCTTATCATTCACATGGCAAAACCATTGGTGAATATTCTCATTCACACAATACATATCACGAGACATCTTGGCTAGGTTTTGTTTCGATCTTGCACGTTTCCTTTGCACTTACGAATTATCTTTGAAATGCTCTCAAGATAATTGATTCTACCATAATCTTTTCCTTTTTATTTTCTAGTCTAATAAGAGTGTTCAGCATGTTATCCAAAGATAGAGAGAGAGCTTCAATATTTTTATTTCCTTCATATGACTAGTAACATGATTACTTTTAAAGGTAATCATGTTCTTTTTGATGGAGATCATCAATTCACTCTGAAGTTGGAAGATCTTTTGGTTCTCCTTCATTACATAAGTGTTACGGTGGATCTTTGTGTACATATCTATTAATAATGCACGGGTTTTGTTATTTATATTAAGATCTTCCTTGGCCGTTGATTTAGTCTTATTGCACAAATATGCATTCGTATTGTTGAAATGAAACTTCTCTCTGCACCGATTTCATTCCTTTCATCCAACTTCTTATGGCCATTATTGCCCTCCTCTCTAGCAATATTTTTTTGGATGTCGTCACCACCTTTTCCCTCATTACTTTCACCATCACTCTTATGCTCCTGCATATTATTGTGACCTTCATGCTCTCTCCTCTTATTGACAACTCTTTTGAAGAGATCAAAAGAGAGAGTGATTGAGAAATTGGCAGTGGTCAAAGCCTCTTGGAGTGTAACAAATTGCACTATATTGAGCGATGAATAGTCAAACACATGTCAGAGGCCAATAATTAATGTTTTGGTGGCTTGCCTCCTAGGCGTAGTGTATTTGAAGGTAGCTGATGCCATGAACCACAAGACCTTTGAGTATATATTCAAAATCTTAGAGGAATTCATTCTTGAAGTGGGTATAGACAATGTGGTTGAAATTGTAACCCCAATAATGTACTGCAAATTGCATGGGAGTTGGAAAGCTAACCATGGTGAAGTAGCCACAAATATTTTGGAGCTCGTGTATAGTGCATTGGCTTGATTTGTTGCTTCGTGACTTGGCTAAATTTCCATGGGTTCATGAAGCAATTCATAAAGGGAGGGCAATTGCGAATTTCATTAGAAACCACCACCGACATTGAACATTTACAGCAACATGCATGTAGAGAGTTATTGAGACTTTGTGAAACAAGATTTGCTTTGTTTTATATCACTTCGAAAAGAGTGGTTGAAGAGAAAGCAATGCTAAGGCTAGTTATTTGTTCTATTGAGTGAAAAAATTCAGATCTTTCTAAAGATGCAAAAGGAAAGAACATAGAGCGAATAATTCTAATTTCTAAACAACAATTTTTGGAAAAGTATGGAAAAGGTTTTAAAATTGTGTGAATGGATTGTTGAAACTTGTTCACATGGTTGATGGCGATAAACCTTGTCTTGGTATGCTTTATGAAAGCATAGACCATTGCAAGTAAACCATTCAAAAACACTCACATTTGGAAGAAAATTATAATGAAATATGGGATACCATTGATTCAAGATGGAAAATGATGCACTCCTCTTTTCATATAGTAGCTTGTTATTTGGACTCTAAACTCTTCCACATAGATAGATAGGGCGATAATGAAATCATGAGTGGGCTTCACGAAGCCACAGGGAGGTTTGGACCAGATCCATAAGTTGCAAGTAAAATTAGGGATCAATGTTGGACATACATGTTAGAAACAAAGATGCTTAGAATATCAATAGCCAAGTATGACATGTCACTCCTAGATGTTGAAGAATACAAATGGTGGAGTAGATTATATGCTCGTGAACTACAACGCTTTTCTATTAAGAGTATTGAGTCCGGGAGCAAGTTCATCAACTTGTGAAAGGAATTGGAGTTGCTTTGATAGCATTTAGTCAAAGAAGTGGAGCAAATTGCTATCTGGGAGGTTAGGAGATCTTGTTTATATTCACAACAATTTGCAGTTGTGTATGAAGAAAGCAACAAAAGACTCATCTACTTCGTCTTCACAACTCCAACCCATTTCAGAAGACATAGCAGATGCAGATGATCCTAACTTGCTTTCACAAGATGAATTCAATGGTGAATCTGAAGATGATGATATTGAGCCATCTCAGCCAAGTGCTCTTGATGATTTTGAGCTTTTTTGATGTAAAAAGTAGGGAAATCCAAAAGTTTGAGAATAGTGGTAGAACTTAGATGCTTTAGAATCTAGACTCTTTTTGAAACAAGAAACCCTCTTTAAATTTGTGATTTCACATGCGTGTAATGTTCTATTTAGTATTTTGATCAACTTATAAGTTACAAATATGTTTTGACATCATTTCACAATGTATTTAATAATATTTGTATTTTTCGACCATTCTTGTATATTTATATTTATTTTGAAAATAAAATAATAAAAAATGCAGATTTATATAATTTGAACTCATAGGTGATTTTTTCCCGAACTTTACCGATTGACGAACTTGTATTGAATTTTATCCTCACTGAACATGAACACAAACACGAACCTGGTGACTTAGCTCAACAACATTGTGATAGTTTCTAAATGGGTTGCTGCAGTTAGCATGTGAAAAACAAAAAATCCAAGTCTATCCTATCACTAGTTTTTACACAAGTGGCAATAAAATTAGTAGGATCCCTGTTTCCGAGATTCTCTTTCATTTCAACTTGCTGTAGGTACTGCTATGCCAATTTTTTTCCATAGTTGCAGGTATTTCACTATACAAACTAGCAAGCTTTGGATTAATTATGTGGAGTTATACAGTGCTTATTTTGTCATCAATCTCACTTACAAGCAAAATAGTTTAATTGCTAGTTAATCTAGGCAAGATTGGATGATCTTTATCTTCATTTAGAAAATATTTCAGATCTGATTTTCACTCCTTCCTCGTCAAAAACCTTCAAATGGGCATCTGAAAATGAAACATTTTTTATTCTCCACCTTCTGTAGGGAGAAAAAACTGCAGATCTGGTTTTGATGGGGAATTTTATTATTAGTTTTGACCCATAATTGGTGAGAACACAATCTGATATGGCCAAAGGGAAATCTCAAGGTGTGGGACTAGTGGCGTTGGAGGTAGTTAGGGCAGCGGATAATACCATTGTCTATTAGTAAGATATGTTTGCCGTAAAAAGCAAGCTTGGGGTTGAGCTTCTCAAGGGGCGAGATCCTGGTGGCCTAGATATACTATCTATAGACGCCCTCTCTAGCAGCTCTAGTGATGATGTCATTTGTGGGAAGTAGCTAGGGGTGTCCAAGAATACATGAAAGGGGGTGTCTTATAAATAAAGATGTCAATAGAAAGAAGTAACCTAGTCTCAAAGTACCAATAGTGCTGGCATTTGGTGTGGACCAATGGACAAGTGAAGCTATCCTCTTTGAAGAGAAAAGTGCAAAGTATGGATATCTCTCACGCCTTGAAGGAGAAGTCCTCACGGATTTGAGTTTGTCGATGTAGAAAGTAAGCTTGAAGATAGTCTCAAGGCATAGCAGTTGGGTGGAAAAATCAGCCTGGACGATGCACTGAGGAACTGCGCGCTTGCAACAAATCATGTGCTGTAGCATGAGAGCTTGGTCCCTCTCAATACAGGCTCATTCAATGACCCTCTAGCTAGTCCCCCAAACCTCAGAACCATATAAAACTGTAGGCTTGCTGATTGTAGCAAAAAGGCGTAATTTGGAAGGAATGTTGTGGAAGTGGATCTAATAACCTTGACGTTACAAGATAGAAAGAGAGGCATAACCCATGTAGATGTGCGAGTGAGAGGCAAACTTCATGTTAACGGATGGACTAGAAAATTTGACCCCAAAGTATGTGTAGGCCAATGTGATCTCTAGAAGTTCCCCATTGTAGAAAAGCGAGAATCTAGAGAATGCTTGGAGATATTGAAAATCATGACCTTAGTTTTACTAAGGTTGACCACAAGCTATCAAAGTTCACAAAAACAAGCAAGGGCATCAAGTAGTTGTTGTAGGCCCTCGACAAAGTGCGAGAGGACAACATCATCCTATTACCAATTAATTCATTACTAATTAATTTACTTTAGATTTATTTACTATTTCCATTCATCTTAGAGAAAAGGGTAAGGAGAAATTTTCTAAAATTTTAATAACCTAATGATCTGCATAGTGGTGCCCGATAACGGTTGTGTGGCGGACAATAAGACCTAGAGATAAGCATTGTATTATAGATGTGCATGGAATATTAAGTAGACTATTCTATCCAAATACATTTGAGATAAGCAGAAGATCAATATGTAGGGATGTAACTTCTATTCCATATGTAGAATAGTGAAATAATAATGGTGTGCTATCCTCTCACAAGGCGAAGAGTGCAAGCTCTTGGGATTAGAAGGAAATGTGTCCTTGCTGATTTACTTAGACTAGTAGTAAAGAATCCAAGACTACATAAATGTTTGATGTTAGATACTTGGGGCATGCTAACTATTTCCTTTATGGTATGTGTGTTTATGTCCTCTTGGCTCTATAGATGTATATATGTCTGAAGTGCATGATTACAATACAAAGACAATATATATGATTACAGAATGGCAGTTACAGCTAATGATGGTTGTAGGAGAAAGGGTTGAGACACCCTTCATCTTTCCTGGCCTAGTAATTGTTGTGATCTAATGCATGGGATGTTGACGAGATGTTCTGACATGGCACTAACATGGAGTGTGCCACCAATTGTGCCGCGTGGTAGTTGAGTGCTGACAAGCAAATGTTGAGTGTAAGGTCACATGCAAGTTTGCAAGAACATTTGGTATGCAAAAAGCAGGGTGCAAGTGTGTTGAGGTGCCACAATGTTGCAAGGTTGTGCGTGGTACCACAAGATCTGTTGATGTTTCTCGCTGCTTAAGTGCATGACTACATCAGCTGTGACTTTTGGGTGGTGAAGGATGAAAGACTACAAAAGCAACAAGATGCATTCAGCTAGCGCAGGGCTGTAGAAGGTTCGAGGGGTGCGAAGCAATGGTGTTGTATGTGTGAGACTACACGGAGCGATGCACCGAGTTACCGTGACACATAGCGGATGGCACCAAGTTTTAGGAAAGCTGCAGAATAAGTGGGAGCTATTCATTAGACAACAAAGCTTGACACCAATGCTGTGCGATGCCATGAGAGCTTGTGCTTGTTGCGAGATACTGCAAGGGTGATGAGCCTAATTTTCACAAGAGAAGTGAGGAGGCTTGTGTGGCAGCAAGCTACGGTGAGACAGACTGTGAGGCTAGGCAAGAGTCATTTTCCTTTTCTCGAGAAGCAATGGTCCTCATTGCTTCCTGGGTTGGTTGTGGAAATTGAACTTGAAGCTATAAAAGGCTGTACCACTTAGCTTGATTAGCATATTGCCCAACCTTGACTACTCAGAACAATTAATGTGTACCACGACATGTGTGTGTGTCCGTCACTTCGTTGATTTGATCCTTATTTGCAGGATGCAAGTTCAGAATCCAAATCATAAGGATGTTGTGTCACTGTTGGCTGAAGAAGTTGAGGGAAGTAAGGCTTAAGGAGCTTCACATTGAATATTATGTGCATACCTAAGTTCCGAGGAAGATCAAGAACACAGGTGTTCTCACTAGGTGTGTGGAGAATGGTGTAGGAACCATAACATAGAGGCTTGATCTTTCGGTGTGGACTCTTGAAGCATTCCTTTTGAAGATGCAATTGGACTTTATCGCCAACTCGGAATGCATGAGGTGTGGGATGCGTGTCATGGTGTTCTTTGTACTTCTATTGTGAGTGTGAGAGAATCTATTGAACCTATTAATGAGAGGATTGTATGTGCTTTAAAAACTTCTGTGCTATGTCTCCTTCCTTCTCCCATGTCCATGACTCAATGCTTGCTCGTGCGTTGTTGGAAATGTCTAGAGGTGCCATTGGTTGGAACCTTAAACATGTGTGGAATGGATCATGCTTCGTAGAATTGTGAATAACTCTATTATACACATGTTGGATGTAAAACAAGTTATCATCCCTCGGCTGAGTATGCACATGGTTGTACAAATGCAGAAGATGAACTAGAGTGCTGTTGACAACTTATGTTTGTCCATTTTGTTGTGACCAACACACCCTCATTCCTTTTGGTAAGAGAATGGGGCCCTCTTTATTCATTAGATGTTAAAACTTAGTTTTAAATCTCTTTGACATGTTTAAAAGTCACTGGTTTTGCATTTCGGTCAAACTGGTTTAAATGGAAGAGTTCAACATGGTTTATAACCTGACTATATCTTTAAAGTTAGGCAGTAGTCCAGTTCCGTCTTGATGCAGTCATATAGTCATGCAATTGTGTAGTTATGCAGTTATGTAAATGAGGGAGGGAGGGAGGGAGGGAGGGATTGGAGCTGAAGGGAGTAGAGGAATTCAACCTTGGCTGGAATGATGGCCATGTGCAAGGGGAATTCACCTGCATGGGGAATCTGCACCTTTCCAGTTTCAAATCTCTTTGACATGTTTAAAAGCCTCTAGTTTTGCATTTTGATTAAATCAGTTTCAATGGAAGAGTTCAACTTGGTTTATAACTTGTCTATATCTTTAAAGTTTAAATCTTTGATTCACTTTTGATTTGACCACCATTTGTGCTTTCATTGGTTTGATTTAATGTTTATTATGTTTGATTTGTGAAAAGGAATCAAAACCCAAAATTTAGACACTTTTTGGAGTCAAAATGGGCTTGAGACGTGTAAATGATGGTTTCCTTCGCATTTTCCATTGTTTCCAAACTGTCAAATTTAACTTCACCGTTTAAACTATTTCATAGGTTCAATGTCGACACGTGACTCATCTTATCGGCATTCGAAGAAGTTTGTTAAAGCCTTGCAAAAATTTCCAAATTCTTGAGCTCGAGATGATCATTTGGCACAAGTATTTCACCGAGAGCTTTGAAATCTCGAACCGAGAGCTCCGAAACCTTGAGACCCCGATCAAGTATATATTTTAACATGATCTCAAAGCATTCACAAAGTAATGATCAAACAAGGCTGAGAATTGAAAGTCTTGGGATCCTAAGATCCCAAGACTTAGAGATCAAATCATGTTCCTCCTCGAAGCCACCCGGTCTTGGGAGTTTTCACGAAGGATCAAAGAAAAGAGAAGCCCAAGAACTTAAGAGTTCGAGACCAAAGGTGATTGGGCCACCTCGAGTCATGCGATCACATGATTTCACGAAGGAAGATCAATGAGACAGAGGCCAACCCAAGAGATGCAAAAGCACGAAGAGGAGCCACGTGGACCAATCCACGTGCCCTTAGTTTCCAAAGGCACAAGTCAAATCAAGCAGAGTTGCAAGGTCACGAAAACTCACAAGGAGAAGAAAGGAAGGAACCCGAGAGTCTCGAGATCGCGAGACTTAGGGATCGAATCACATTTCACCTTAGAGTCACGCGGTCACGAAAGTTTCATGAAGTCAAGAAAAACAAAATCCAAAGTCCCGAGAAGCCCAAGAATCCAAAGATCCGAGCTCAAGGTGGGAGAAGTGGCTAAGGCACGAGTTAAAAGTGGCATGTCATGGTCCCACGTGGACCAATGATGGTGATCCGCAAGTCCCAAGGATGGATCAAGGCAAGATAAGAGATTGAAAAGCTCGAGGAAGCCTAAATTCTCGAGATATCAAGAGGTGAACACGTGGATTGAACTCTTATTAAAGCTGAGTCACCAAATACCTTTAAAAACCCGAATCAAATAAAAAAGAGGCATGTGGAGGGGAATCATGCGTTAAAAGAAATAGTTGAAATGTTTAAATCAATTAAACATATCAATGGACTGAGTAAAAAGAGTCACGACAAAGACATGGTTTTTTGATCACATCTTTTGATTGGAGCCACCATTTTACATGAGACTTATACCATTGGGCGCTTAATTCAAAGGGCTACACAAAGACTAATTTGAAGAAGAATGATGAAGAGATCTTTGATATTTTTAGGACAGAATTTCTACCGCCTTCTGCTTCATTTCTCTCAATTTAGTGATCTCAAATCATTTATTATATGATTTTGATCGATCTTTTCATTCAGGGAGATTTCCAAAGGAAAAATATTCCTTCTTAGACCCCACTAAAACATAGAACAGGGAATTCTAGATCAAAATTCAGTTACAAAGACAATCGAATCATTTATTATATGATTTTGATCGATCTTTTCATTCATGGAGATTTCCAAAGGCAAAATATTCCTTCTTAGACCCCATTACAACATAGAAAGGGGATTCTAGATCAAAATTCAGTTACAGAGACAATCTTGTGATAAGTGTTAGCCATAATTCCATCTAGGATCCTAATCTTATGGAATAACCAGATTCCTCTCACATGGATAGATGTTTTAGCAAACATTTGCTTACCAATAGTGATGAATCATCATTTCTTTAACTAGAAATCATGATATGCTTCCATGGATGCTTCCAGATGTCTTAATTGTGATTCTTGGCGATTTAGGAGATGGTTTTTTCCTCTCTTTTGCAAATTGGAGACTCCAGAGATTGTGAAGGCTTGCCTAGACTTCATTTGTCTATAAATACCTCAATCTGCATTGTAAATATCATCTTGACAACAATTCAATGCAAAGAGGAAATTTGGAGCTCTATATGTTTGAATTGTTTCAATGTTTTTATTTGTGTCTTGATGCCTAGGCAATAGATCAATTTTAGTTACTAAGTAGAGTTTGCACCTTCATCTTTGATTTAAATTGGCAGAGTGAGTAGATTGAGCCTAGCTAGTCTATCTTCATGGATTATTGTTTTTGAAAACTTGGTTTCTTAGATGTGCCAAAGCAATCTTGGTTATCCAAGTATTTGAGATAGTGTTAATGAATAATTGCTCTATATTCTTGGTTATGAATTCCCTTAGACTAATTGCCTGGAGTTGATATAGGAATGAGTTCAACTATTTCTTGTTAACTCGGTTTTGTGAGATTTAAATGCTTTAAGGTGATTATTATACTTAGTGATTGAAAAGATAGTCTAGTTCTCTTTTCGCCTTCCCTTTCCTTTGTTTTTGAGTTTATTTTAATGAAGATCCATTTCATTAAGCCAATGTAAATATCATTGGGTTAGACTTAGTGTTGATTGAGTCACTTGGATTTGAATGCAATCTACTCAGCTGTTTTCCCAAACACACAAACCTTCCGTAGATTGACAAAATTAGGATCTTGGTCGAGATATGATGGATGTCGGAAGTCCAAAGTCAACCCAAACACGGGTGAAGAAAGCTCGAGTAGTGCCACTTGCGTTGATGGCGTTTCGCAAGGAACCATGATGACCATCTTTGAAAACCCTATACGCTACAACAAACACTGCTTTGTGTTGGCATTTTGTCATAGGTAACCTGGTCATGTGATCCATGTTGATGGATTCCCATGGTGTAGATGGAACTGATAGAGGTGCGTAAAGTCCTAGCTTTATGTTCTTGGGCTTTATGATGCAACAAGGAATGCACGATTTGATGTGACGCTCCACGTCCTATGTGTGTGTGTGGCCATAGATGTCCGGTTGCAATGCGGCTAGAGTCTTTGTAATGCCAAAGTGGATTGATGTCTTCGCATGGTACGTCTCCCAAGCGTGTCTTTGGTGAGGTGTGCCATTAGACACACATAGATAACCAAACTTGTCACCCAAGTAGAACTCCGAAACTTATTCACTTGCGGAAGAGTTGTATAAGCTCTTGTGAAACCCTTATTAGTTGAGTTGGGATACCAAATCTGAAATGTTATGGCTTCACGTGTCCAACACTATGGTGAACGTTTGATCTTGGCGATTTGCTAAGGCAATTGGATTCCTTGTTATCCTTTCCTTATTGTGCTCGATCACAAGATGGAACTGCTACATGTAAGTCATCCCTTCATTTGGCATGCATTTTCCAACTTGCTTTGCATGTGCAAAATCTAAAGTGGCTTATGATAAGAATGAATGTCTCCTTACTCAAGATGTAGTTGTGCCATTGTTTATCTGCTTGTATAATAGTGTACAACTATTTTTCATAGGTGGAGTACCTCTCGCACCATGTTGCCGAACGTCTTTGAGTGGTATGCGATTGGATGTCCATGCTCCATAAGTATTGCACTGAGTGCATAGTCAGATGCATCTTTATGAAGTTCAAAGGAGTGAGTAATCATTCCCATTCTACCTTTGCACATCAAGTTTCTGACTCTTGCGCGCCCTTTTGGACTTTTGCCGATGAGCCTTCAATTCCTTTAGAGCACATATTCCAAATGTAAAGCGCACAATTAAAACTTGATTATATTGCACATGCAATGTGCGCGCTAGGCTGTTATGCATTTCTTTTTTTGCTTTGTGCACTCTTGGCATGTCATAATTCGTGCAACAAGAAATGTTTGTCCTTAGTTTAATCTCTAACACTTTCGTTTGTGTAGCCTTTGATGTATCACGAGTGCATGTATATTATCTCGCACAACATAAAGCTGGAGAAGACCTCATGTGAGGTGTTAGATTTTCCCAAGTGGGCTATATTTCATTCAATTTTATAACTATGGTGAAAAATTACAACGTCGTGGCAAACTATGTTGTGTTTTGGGATTGCACAAAGTGTATGGTGGAGTTTCTTGGCAAGTATAGATACCACAAAGCATTGGGAGGCCGCAAGACTCATGATATGGACACACAAGATTTGGTTGAATGTGGGGGTTCGTGCAATGTTGTGGGGGCTTTTGTCATAATGGCCAAGTGTAGGGAAATGTGCGGAACACTGTGCAAGACTATGTGCGGGCTGTAGACTAAAGGTGATGGCGAGCGGGACTAAATATTTTGTGGAGCGGAACTAGGCAAAGTGGAATAAAACTATGCATAAGGGACAATGAAGAAGGCCACAATATTGTGTTGGCGTGAAATGTCCCACTTCCGAAAATAAATAGTCGAAGACCCTTAGCCCAATTTTGTTTCTTGACAGCTAAGGAGTGATAAAAAGGGAAACTATAGTCTTAATAAATTATTATAAAGTGCATAAAAAGAAACTTTATAAAAACACTTATATTAATTTATTAATGACTTAATAAAAATAAAAGAGAAAAGATAAAGTGAAATTAGAAAAGAAAAAGAAAAAGAAGTCACTTTATATTTTTATTTCCCTAGGGAAAAATGTGACCCATGTTAAGGATGAGATAAATGCCAAAAAGAATTAAATGTGGGAAAAGGTATTTAATTGGTGGTTGTGGGTAGCTACTAAGCCAAGATTGCTTATAAAAGCAAGTGTACTTGGCTTTGTAAAGCATCTCTTCTATTTTACAAAATATTTTGATTTTTGTTTGAGCTTGAGAGCTTTGCAAATTACTTCAAAGGATGAAAACCCATTGAAGTCATCTCTAGAGGACGAAAACCCTTTTGAGGTCTAGAAGGAGAACGAAAACTCTTCTTCGATTTGAGAGGATTCTCTATTCAGAGGTTTCCATTGAAGGTCAAGGAGTTATCTGTGTTTTTCAGTATTTTCCAGCAGTCTGTGAGGGCTGTACTTTGCAGATTTAGCAAGGATTTGGAGAAAAAGAAAGGTTGTTGATTTTTCTTCAGTCCTAGCTCTTTCAGGGTGGAGCGACCCATCTAGGAAGCTGGTTTGTGAGGTTTTGGATCTGTTTTGGAGCTGATTTACATTGTTGTTCATAATTCTGATTTTTAGAAATCAAATCAGCCAACTTGCATAATTTTTGGATCCAAGAACTGGGGTTATTGGCGGTGTGTCTGAGGGTGCATTCTGCAAATGTTTATAAAATAAATCATCCTTCAATTGGACCAAAAATTGGTATTTTTCTTATGTATTTGCATTATAAAAATCAACCGATCCATTTTGATGTTTGAAAGTGTTATTTAGCTTCATTTTTGAGTGGTTTACATATCCTATGCAAGCTGCCATTTTTGTATAAAATTTAGATCTGCATTTAAAATTTATTGCATATCTTCTATAATCTGTCTTTTGGAGTGGGATTTGCCTCTACCCTGTTTGAGGTTGAAAAATGTCCTTTTGGGGACATTACAGTGGTATCATAGTAGCGTATTTTCCTATCCTGTGAAGGAAAGAAGACAAAATTCAGATTAGAAGATAAAGAATATGACCATGGAAGAGTAGGATCAGAGAGCTCCTCCTAAAGATAAGATAAGCTACATGCATGACGTAATCACAAGGAGTCAGAGAGAGCTGCAACAAGCACTATGAGAGAGAGCCAAGAGATATGCATCAGGTTTTTAGAGAATCTCAAAGGGAAATCGTGAAGCATTAACCGGTTCCATCAGAGGTTTGGCAAAGATTCTACAAGGGAGTAATATCTCTAAAAATCAAGGAGTAACCAATAATGGCGAAGGAAGCTCTATTGGACTATTCAGGACATCTGCCAAGCCTCCACATCAGATTTTCAGAGCCAAGTTTCTCCAAAGAGAGGAACAATGAGTTGAGGAGGAAGTCCCAAGTGATGATGACGACATGGAGACATGGAGCAAAGAGTATGCAACCCTCAGTTCCAAGGTAAGAGCTACGTTGACCTTTGAAGAATTTTGCGAGTTGAAAGATAGTAAGGGCACTAGAAAAAATAAAAAATCTCAATAGGTGAAAACCACCATGCAAAAATTTGAGAAGAAGTAGCCCATAGAGTATTCCACTATGCAAATGGAAGAAGAAGAAGTTTCAAGGGAAAAAGGTACGACTTCTAATGAGCAAGTGGTAGAGGAGAAAATCAAGGATCTTGAGCACAAGAAAGAAGAGAACTCCAATCTGCAAGTTGATGATGAGAGATTGGTGGTGAAGACCCAAATTCCAATAATGAGGACTACTTTCAGCTTGCTGCCTTATCCGGAACAGCAGTACATGAGGAGATACATGAGAAGCAAGATGGTGAAAAGAAAGGAGATAACAAGCAACTTGCTGATCCTAACATAACAACTATTGGTGAGTCATTTTGTGTTTTTAACAAGTGTTTTATGCTTCATACTATGACACTTCCAGATGGGAAACATCCTAAGGGATACTCTATCAACAACAAAGAGTCCAAGGATGATGGATATGCAAGAAAAAGAGAGAAATCAGTTGCTGATCCTACTTTCAGAATTCAGAGGTACAATGTCCAAAGGGGAATCTCTCTTCCATTCATGAATTGGGTACATTCTTTGATCTGTGTGTGGCAAGGTAGTGGTGGAAAGAAGAAAAGATGGAAGACCTCTCATGATACAATTGTTCATGGACACTATAAGGTATGGGATCTAGGTAATATGTTGCATTTGTCCAAAGTTACCAATTCTGATTTTGAAAACTTTGTGACTGATTTCATAAGGGAAAGAAGGAATTCAAAATTGTCTTTTGGGATTACAAGTGTGGGAAAGCATGGTTTCTTTGTTGGAGACTCCGGTGCAAGAAGGGAGAGTACCTCTCAAGGTACTAACACTGATTTTTTGATTGCTAGAAAGGGTACGAGAAATGTTTTTAATCATCTTCAGCTCGCTGGACTGTTCATAACAACAGTCATAAAGAGAGGTGATAGAGCTTTATTCATAAAGGCCATGACTGATTTTTATATCAGCAACATGGTGGAACCCTTGGAAGGGATAGTGGGGGCACTTGGTCCTCAAAAGTTGCAAAGAAACAAGGTGCAGTCTGCCGATATTAGAGAGGAGTTGATTTCAAGGTACATTCATGATTACAGCTTGAGGTATGAGGTTGATTATGGTCCCAAGTATTCATTGCATTATCCTTGTAGTATGTTATGGCAATGTTTTTGTAGTTATGGGAAGATGAAGGGCACCAAATGCAAGGGAGATCCTTTCTCTTTACATCAAGAGCTTTTATGGATGATGACCCTTGTCAATGGCATCACCATGCCTTGCATGAAGAGAATAGTACAACAGCCCATTTCATTGAAAGAACATGAGGTATGTGATATATTTTTTGTGATTGAATTTGCTAGAGATGAGGTTGTTGTTGGGACACAATGGTTGCATGATTTTAAGGTGGAATATGGTGCTCGGGTTGAAGAATCTAAGGAGAATGAAGGTGCTGATCCTATATCAGAAATTCTGAGTTACAAAGGTATGATGAGCAACCCCAATTATGATGTTTCAGATGTGTTATCTTCTCTCATGACGGGAATCAATTGGTACAACAAAAGGTATGAGGTTCCTTGGGTTCAATATGATAAAGTTTATGGATGCATGAGTTCTATTTTTGATTTCCCCTTCTCTTACATTTACGGTGGAATGAAAATGATGAGGAGTCATCATGAACAAGTTACTTCATGGTATGAAGAGCATTACAAGCCTTACTTGGATGGTAGGGTATCATTTCATTTTCTTTTCCATTTGTTGCTAATTCATGGTTCTATGGAAGCCTTGGAGAAAGTGGGGAAAAGAGAATAAAGTGTGATGAGGGGGCAGCCATACATATTTCCGACATAGAAGAAATTGGTGACCTATGTCCATTGAAAGACATGCCTTGCACAAAGAAGGTAACTCATTTCTTTATTTTCATTAAGAGGTGTAAAGTACTTGAAGGTTTTTGTACACTTGGGTTACTTGAAGTGGGAATCATTCATTGGACATATTGGCTACCATCTTTTGGGAAACTTGTTGATAAACTGAAATTTTGGTGGAAAACAAAGAAATCAGGTTTCATAGTATGCGAAGGGGATTGCATTTCTGCAGTTTATCAGCTGGTTGGGAAGGAGAAATCACAATTGAATGTAAAGAAGGTTCTGATTTTATTTGTTTATCAACTGATTATCCTTTTTCCAACCTCTTTATTGCTTTATTATCTGTTGGAAATATGAATTTGGTAAGGTGTGTGGCAGTTGTTCTTGTAGAATGTAATTGGACACTTTTTGAGGGTTTAATCCTTCAATTTCAGTCACTTCAAATCTGCCCTCATTTTATCTTCAGTAGACTTGTGTCCCACTCTTGTCATTTTCAGCTGATTCATGTCATAAAGGGAACTAATTTTCAGTTTGATGAGACATTCCCCAATCTGATTTCTAAGGGGAATTACAAGGATACTATGATATCAGAATAGTACAGCAGAAGCTTGGCACACTCATCAAATGGGTGACCACATATCAGCTGATCATCGGGCTTGAAGAAGGGCTAATGAGAGCTCTTGTTTCTTCTAATATGTTTGCTTCATGTGCAGGGTTGAAGATAAGTAGGGAAGGTGAAGAGGGATTGTTGTCCTATATACTCCATGACGACATTCTTGAGTGGGCAGCCTTGGAGCTTAGAGAAGCTTGTCTAGCTAATGATTCCTCATACACTGGTGAAGGTATAACAATTTGGAGCACATTCTGCATTACTAATTACACTCATACTTGCATTGACTTGATGGAAGCAAGTAAGGTTGGCATATTCTCCCAAATGCTTCATCATTTGATTGGCACCAGATCTAGACTTTGGGAGCACTACATCATGTTCTCTCTCTTGCACATGGCACTTGGGCAGACGAGTTTGGAATTGCTTGAGGGCAAGCAATTGGGGAAGGGAGGACTGAAATGTCCCACTTCCTAAAATAAATAGTCGAAGACCCTTAGCCCAATTTTGTTTCCTGACGGCTAAGGGGTGATAAAAAGGGGAACTATAGTCTTAATAAATTATTATAAAGTGCATAAAAAGGAAACTTTATAAAAAGCACTTATATTAATTTATTAATGACTTAATAAAAATAAAAGAGAAAAGATAAAGTGAAATTAGAAAAGAAAAGAAAAGAAGTCACTTTATATTTTTATTTCCCTAGGGAAAATGTGACCCATGTTGAGGATGAGATAAATGCCAAAAAAGAATTAAATGTGGGAAAAGGTATTTGATTGGTGGTTGTGGGTGGCTACTAAGCCAAGATTGCTTATAAAAACAAGTGTACTTGGCTTTGTAAAACATCTCTTCTATTTTACAAAATATTTTGATTTTTGTCTGAGCTTGAAAGCTTTGCAAATTACTTCAAAGGATGAAAACCCATTGAAGTCATCTCTAGAGGATGAAAACCCTCTTGAGATCTAGAAGGAGAATGAAAACTCTTCTTCTATTTGAGAGGATTCTCCATTCAGGGGTTTCCATTGAAGGTCAAAGAGTTATCTATGGTTTTAGTATTTTCTAGCAAAGGTGTGAGGGTTGTACTCAGTAGATCTACCAAGGGTTTGGAGAGAAAGAAAGGTTGTTGATTTTCCTTCATTCCCACCTCTTTCAGGTGGAGTGACCCATCTAAGAAGTTGGTTTGTGAGGTTTTGGATCTATTTTGGAGCTGATTTATATTGTTCATAATTCTGATTTTTAGAAATCAAATCAGCCAACTTGCATAAATTTTGGATCAAAGAATTGGGGTTATCAGCTGTGTGTGTCGAGGGTGCATTCTGCAGATTTTTATAAAATAAATCAGCCTTCAATTGGATCTCAAATTGGTATTTTTCTTATGTATTTGCATTATAAAAATCAGCTGATCCATTTTGATGTTTAAAAGTGTTATTTAGCTTCATTGTTGAGTGGTTTACATATCCTATGCAAGTCGCCATTTCTGTATAAAATTCAGATCTGCATTTAAAATTTATTGCATATCTTCTATAATCTGTCTTTTGGAGTGGGATTTGCCTCTATCCCATTTGAGGTTGAAAAATGTCCATTTGGGGACATTACAAGGCGATGGAATGCCATGCGAAGGCTCTTATACAAAACTATTTGACGCCACGCATAAAGGGGTCCCTTGTGCACTCAAAATGAGTTAAGGGACACTACACACACATGAAGGATGAAGTGCACACTATAAAAAGGGGCCAAGAAATATGTGAAGGGGCCAAAGGAAAGAATAAGTTGAATTTTTGAGGGGATGAGAAAAAGGGAATGCGCAAGCCTTCATTCTTCCAGGAAAGGCCCGAGACTCCATCATTTCTAGAAGGAAAATCAAGGCGTGTTGTGTAGACACAACAACAAACCTACCCACCAAGTTCTATGAAAGCGATTCATTGGCCTTATGTTAGGCATTATTGGCTAATTACTTGTGACCAATTTACATAGGAGTAGATACCTATTCACAATCATATATATGAAATTTCTCCAACACTTTTTTGACATACTTCATTTGTAAAATGAACAACATCATTCGTTTTCCGAAATTCTACTCGTATCAAAATTCCAAGACCTAAATCTGATATGTCAAAAGTAGACAAAAATCTGATTGTAGATGCTGAATTGTGTTGGTCTTATTGCATTTGATGATTAAGCTATCAACATAAACGGTTAGAAGACCTATATCCTCATCGAACTCTTTATATATAGATTTGGATTAGAAAGGATTCTCTGAATCTAGATGTCTTGTAGAGCCTACTTCCAACTGTAAAGAGCTTTGACCAGTGTACACACAAGGTGTTTCTTACCTGCAGCTTCAGAGCATTCAACCGATCTATATATACGTCCTTCTTAATATCCATTTAGGAATGTTCTCTTCACGTCCAATGTAGTATCTTAGGGCATAAAATAGTAAATTCTGGAAATCCACATAAAACCCTTATAACAAAATATGACAGTAATATGATTTTAATTCAAACCCTTAGGATAAAAACACAACAATCTGAATTCTTCCTTTATTTATCAAATATCATCAAAATAAAGATACCCATCAGGGGCAAAGCACCTATAAACCCTCTAGACTCATGAATATGAAGGAAAATATTTTTTTAACCACAAGAGGAATTTATTTCAGATCTGAAAATAGGGAGTGCATACAGCTGACCGTTTGATGCCAAAACTGAAGAGAGAGAGGCTGTAAATTCTGTCCTAGGGCAGATTTGGGCCTTAGGCCAGCCCTACCACCAATTGCACACCTCAAACACCTCGACAACAGCCCCAAAGGGTTTTGCTCCACCTCCTTAGGGGCTCACTCAGCTCCAAAAGACCCCAAAAACACTGAAGAAACATTGTTGTAGCATTCTATAGTGTTACTTCCATGAAATGATGGTTACCATAGTAAGATTTCGGACGTTTGATCTTTAATGTATGCCCTAGCTGCACTACCCCTAAAATTTACCTTAAATATGTTCCCTAGCTCTGATTAACTGAATTGAAGCTCACGTATGACCTTTGTATGAGATCACCAAGGAGAACTTGAGGGTGTTCGTTTCCAAATTCTGCATGCCAATGAGGGTTTTCTTCCCCACTAGTTGAAGGTTGGAGCAACCAATTCAACTTTCCGTGATAGAAATGAAGACATGGCAAAAAAGTTCCCCAAAATGACCCCCATCGACCTCTTTTATGCATTCGCAAAGCACAATCCCCGAGGAACAGCTCCCAAAGGGGTTGATTCAAGTCTATTTGGCTGTGATGTTTCACTTTATGGCTCATCAAGTCTATTCGATGTTGACTTTGCCTTTTAAAAGGTCACTTTCTATTTTAATGATATAATCATAAGTTGCTTTTATAAAAATAATATAAAGTTAGTTTGGCAACTTTAATTATATCACCAAATTACTTCCTTACAACACCCCTCAAGTCCACAGGAAGTCAAACTTGGGCTAAGGGTCTTCTGAGAAGTAGCTTTGAGAAGGGGACATTATAGTCCTCCCCTCCCAAAATTGCTTGCCCTCAAGCAATTGCAAGTTTGGTTGCTCAAGAATTACTACATCTTGCCATGTAGCATCCTCAATTGATAGATCCTTCCAACGAACCAAATACTCTCTTATGCTTTGGTTCCTTAGCTTCTTCTCTCGAACATCTATTATAGTTCAAAATATAAAATATTGTTATTACATCAAAATTAAAATCAGCTTGCCCTCATCATCCAAAGGTGGCAGCTCAATAAGAGTAATGTGTTATCCTAGTGCCTTTTTGAGGCACGAAACATGGAAGACATTGTGTATCCGGCCATGCTTTGACAACTCTAGCTCATATGCAACCTCCCCAATTCTTCTCTTCACTCTATATGGCCCATAGAAATGTGGCTTAAGCTTTTCAACGCCACTTTTTTGAGGGAAGACTGCCTATAGGGTTGTAACCTCAAAATACCATGTCCCCCACCTCAAATGTCCTCTCTAACCGGTGTTGGTCTGCGTACAACTACTGGTTTTGGGCACGTTTGAGGTTCTCCTTGAGCACCCCCAAGATATCATGACTTTGCTGTACCAAATCTTTGGCTCCCGGCACTCTACTATCCGTCATGACCAAGTCAATAAAAGAAAGTGCATCATACCCATACAAAGCTCTAAAAGGAGACATACCAATGGACATGTGATAGGATGTATTGAACAATGCTTAGTCATATGTAACTATTTTATCCAAGCTAATTGCTGCCTTGCTACATAATTCCTTAGGTAGCCCTCAGTATCCACTTTGTAATGTCCCCTTTTTCAAATTAATGGACATTAATAATATTTCTAAGTTGGGCCTGGTCAAATCATCACCTAGGGGCAACTTTTTATATTGCTATAAGAATAAAATGCATTTTTAAATACTGACAGTAGAAGACCTCTTTTAGCCTATTTTCCATTGTATTCAGTCGACTAAAGGGAGAATAAAGGAGGAATTAATAATCTAATTTTAGTACTAAAGTAATTCTTATTACTGGTACTTTAATTAATTATTAAAGGTGGGTGGAAAAAGTAAAGTAATATTAAAATAGAAAATAAAGTTACTTTATTAATCCCACATGGAACACCCCACTTGAAAAATAGAGACAAAAAGTATAAAAGGAGGTGAAGAGGGGTTCATTTGGCATCTTTGGTCATTTATCTAATTTCACTTTGGAGAGTTGAATGTATTTGCTTTCACTTTTAGCCACGAGAGGACCGAAACCCTCCTTGGTATCCTATTGAGACGAAACACTTCAATAGAATTCAGATTTGAGGACGAAAACCCTCAACATCTATTGGGTGACTTTATTCGGAGGTCACATTTGGGCGTAAAGATCAGATTTTCAGAGCTAGGGCACATTTTTTGGGCATGTTTTCTACATTTTCTGCTTCAAATCACATTTCAAGCGAAGAAATTCAGCCAGTGGGGAGACATTTGCCAAGATTTCAAGCAAGGATAGCTAGGGCACAATTTGCAGCCATATCTAGGGCTATCTACACCCTTGTGGGTGGAGTTTGGTGCATTCTAGGGCACGACTGTTCCGGATCTCATCACCATTTGTTTTGTCATAATTTTGGAGGCCATATTCAGCTTTGTTTGAGAATTTGGGCTTGGGATCACTTCTTTCCGGCCATTTTTGTAAGTTGTATTTCTGCAGACCTTAAATAAATTTCCAGCTCTTATTTTGGGTCCCTAAAATTCAGTATTTTGGTGTTTTTGCATTCATAATTTATTATAAATATTTTGGCATAAAATTTGGACATTTTGAGATCAAATTCAAGGTATTTTCTGGATCTTTTTCTCCATAACAGCTCGCCATACCTAGGGTTTGTTCCAGATTTATATTTTTGTAAAAATACATTGTTGTCCTAATATCTCTATTTCTAGCATGCTGCAATAAATCAGAATTCTCGGTGTTCTCTTTGGGTTAAAGAAATATTCAGTTTTCTCTATCTCGGTTTGCCCATCTGTTTGTGGATGATAGCTAGTGCTAGGAGTTAACTTTGTGCCTATCAAATGGAAGAGTTCTTGCCAAAACAAGCTCATAAACCTGCTGTCCCTATCACTTATGATGTTTTAGGCAACCCATGAAGCTTAAAAACTTCCTTGAAAAAGAGATCAGCCACTAGAGGTGCATTGTACTTGGCTGGAATTGGAAAAAAGTGAGCATATTTGGTGAGTCTATCAACCACCACATACAAACAACTCTTACCTTGAACCATGGGGAGTCCAATGATGAAGTCCATAGAGATACTTTCCCATTTCGAGTTGAATAGGTAAAGGTTGTAACAAACCAGTGGAAACTCATGCTTTGACTTTTTTTTGGCACTAACAAGGCACTTCCAAATGTACTGAAGAACTTCTTCCTCAAACCCTTTCCATACGAATCTTTCCCTTACCTATTTGTATGTCTTGAAAAATCCTGAATGACTAGCCAAGGGTATATGTAATGTCCCCAATTCCGAGCAGATGGCCTAGGAGGCTTTTCATTCGTCTTAGCCTTGGTCATACCCGAGGGGCTAACGATGTTGGAGGCTATTGGGTATGGATGTCTGATTACCACCTTGCTTTATGTTATATTTTGTCGTTGACATTAAGTTGGGCGACTTGGTGGTAATAATTGTTATATTTTGTCGTTGGGTGACTATATGGCACTTTATTATTCTATTTCTTCGTTGGGGGTCACCTAAGTTACTTTTGGCGCATGGGGAAAAAGTAACTTAAATCATATTATATTTATGTGGTTTTCCCAAGGGGGTTGATTGGGGTCTTTTTTTGGGCCTCTTGTTGCATGGTGAAGTTATAAAAGGAGTGCTTGAGGAGAGTTATTCATTCATTCATACACTCAACTATTTTGATATTGGATCAACTGCTGCTTGTACTTTCTTTGCTTGTGGATAAGATCCCACATGAACCCTAGCTTTGGTTGTGAAAGATCCACACCTAGCTAGCAAAGCACTCTTCGGTGGTGAAAGATCCTCCCTAATTTGCTATTTTGGAGCGTTATTCAGATTTTTGGATCAGATCTGGAGAGTAATCAGAAACTTAGATTCAGAGTAAGAGGACAACCATTTTTCATCAATGGTTTCACTTTAGATTTGGAACATCTATTTTCTAGGGTTTTATCTACTCGCCCCGATTTTCGTAGTGTTTTTGGGGTTTCAGTGTCCATTTTCAGATTTAGAGATTATCCCACAAGGGATATTTCGGTGTAAGCAGAGCCAACTTTCCTCCATCCTGTTGGGTAGCGAAAATAAGGTCAAAATATGGCAAATCGGAAAGATCTCAATGTGGGTTTTATGAATAAAATGTTCATCAACATGGTGAAACAACAAGAGATAACTAACTTCTACTTGAGCCGACTTACACGAACATGAATCGATCAAGTCCGGGAATAACGGGAAAAATGTGAGAATAGTAATAAAGGGCAACCAGTAGAGGTGATTGATGAAGATTCTTGTTGGAGGAAGTACAAATATTTGAGTAAGGGTTTTAAAGATAATATGCCATTTACAAATTATTGCATGATGAAGATTGGTAGCAAGCCTAAGCAAGTTCATCATATGCCGGTACCCAAATTACAAAAGAACTCATCTGAACAACCAATAACAACCCCACATGAGGTAATTTTAGATGGAGTTGATGGAGATAATGCTGATCCAAAGATGATTGAAGACCAAGCGAAAGAAGAAGAAGCTTCTAGAGAAAAAGGTATGACTTTTGATGAGCAAAATATTTGTGGCAAAGAGGAACAAACATGGCTGGTTGGTTGCAAAATTGAAAAAGATATTTCAGTCCAAAAGGTACCTATCAATCCTCCAAAGAATAAGTCATTATCATATGGGATGGATTTACCAAGTAGTAATGAGCATAAATTTGTGAAAGGTGTTGATTCTTGTTCCACTTGTTCTCCATCTAAAATCATGAATCACAATAGGGATGGTGTTGTTTTGGAGGTTTCTAAATCAGCAATAGAAGGTGAACCTTTTGATGATATTCTTTATAAGGAGGTTAGTAGTAGCATGGATTTATTACATCATCTTCATCCTATATCATTACAACAATTTTATCATGATGGTATTCAACCTATTGTGGATAAGAATGCTAAGGATTCAATACATCAAAGTCAAGTCATCATGAAGACAAAGAGTGATGATCTTCTTTATGAGGAGATACAAGAGAAGCAAAGATGGAAGACCTTGCATGATACAAGGGTTCATGGGCATTATAAGGTATGGGATCCTGGTAATATGTTGCAATTGTCCAAAACTATCAATTTTGATTTTGAAAACTTTGTGACTAATTTCATAAGAAAAAGAAGGAATTCAAATGTGTCTTTTGGGATTACAAGTGTTGGCAAGCATGGTTTCTTCATTGGAGACTCCGGTGCAAGAAGGGAGAGTACCTCTCAAGGTACTAGCGCTGATTTTCTGATTGCTAAAAAGGGTAAGAAAATATTTTTTAATCATCTTCAGCTTGTTGGATTGTGTATAACAACAGTCATAAAGAGAGGAGAAAATTTTTGTTAATAGAAATCATGACTGATTTTTATAAAGAGCTATAGGGTGGAACCCTTGAAAGGGTCATGGGGGCATTTGGTCCTCAAAAGTACCAAAAGAATCAAGGTGCAATCTGCTGTTAAAAAAGAGGAGTCGAATTCAAGGGGCATTCATGACTTTAGCATCCTAAGGTATGAGAATGGTTACTTTTTCCTAGTTTGTTGAGTTCTCCTATATTGTTGCCACGTTTCTATCATTTGGGACATGTACATGCTTGGATGATCGAGGAAGACTATTTCATAATCACATCTCAAGGTATGCTAGATGGGATAAACACATCCTCCATTCACATTGCTCTTGATTCCGCTAATGAGCATATGTTGGCAAAGAAAATAATGCAACAACCCATGATATTGAGAGGACATGACTTATGTGGTATATTTATTATGGTTGAATTTGCTAGAGGTAAGGCTATTTTTGGATGCAATGGTTGCATGATGTTAAGGAAGAAGATGATGCATGTGTTGAAAAATTGAAGGAGAATGAAGATGTTGATCCTATATCAGAAATTTTGAGTTGCAAAGGTATGATGAACAACCCCAATTATGTTATTTCAGATGTGTTGTCTTCTCTCATGATGGGAATCAATGGGTACAACAAAAGGTATGAAGTTCCTTATGATGGATGCATCGGTGACCTATGTCCATGGAAAGAAATGCCTTGCACAAAGAAGGTAACTTATTTCTTTATTTTCTTTAAGAGGTTTGAGGTACTTGAATGTTTTTGTACAATTGGGTTACTTGAAGTGGGGACCATTCATTGGATACATTGGCTGCCATCTTTTGGGAAAATTGTTTTCATTCACCATGTTGACAAACTGAAATTCAGTAAAAAAAAAAATCAGAATTCAAGGCAAGAGGGAATGGGTGAAATCTGAAGCGGACTTTGAGGTACCACATTGTGGGATGCCCTTTCACATAACAACTGATTGGAAAAAGTTATTACAGCTGTAGATATCAAAAATCAGTTTGCTAATTATGATGTGAAAGGATTGAATTGGGTTGCACATGCAAGGAAAATAGTCACTAGCCATCTTGGGAGTAGAGAAAAAGATTACAACAACATACGGAGCAGCAGAAGCAAACCTTGGGGAAGAATTTGTGACATGATCATTAGACAGATACGAGGATCAATTTGCTTCCTTTCCCGTGAGAGTTGGGAGTATCCTTAGGAGTAGGCTTGCTCAGTCCACTTTGTCGGGTGAGACAAGTGGGATATTTGATGACTCCTATTCCGACAAATTGTTTGCTGCACACAAAGCACACCATGATGACTTATGTGGAGAGCGAGTTGATGATGTTGAGTCGGGAGTGAGTTAGGTATGATGGAGACTTTGACTCCAGATGAGAGGGTGAGTGGAGTCATGGATGTGGGTGTGACCAATAGTGTTGCACATGAGACAATTACAAAGATTGGGGTTACAGTTTAGATCACCCGAGTCTATCATTATGTTGGTTATCAAAGGTTTCAGTAGACTGGAGATCTCATTTGCTTGTTGAGTACTCCAAGAACCGACACACTTGTGAGATTCTGGATGGTCATATACAGGATGACAACTACAGATTGGAGGATGAGATGATCTTCTATCAGGGCAGATTGTACCTTGTGTCAGATTCATGGTTGAGGATGGAGATACTGCGACATGTGCATTGTTCTTCCGTGATTGGACACTTGAGCTTCGATGAGACCTACAAGTTCATATGGGAGAGGTTCAGATGGCATGGGTTGAGGGAGGATATCCTCAACTTTATACAAGGATGTACGGTTTGTCGTTATGACAAATCGAGCTTACAGGTTCATCATTTTCTGAGCCAACATGGGATAACACTCCTATGTATTTTACTGCTTCTATGCCGGTGAGCACTTCACCCATGTGCTAGTCAGTAGAGGGACGAAGTTGACTCAGTTACTTGGTTATTCAATAGGTTCACATTCAACACAAGAGGTGGACTATGTAGAGTTGATATTGTCGGTTGACCGTTTATTGGAGGCTTGGGACTTTTCCCCCACATGACACATTGAGACACATTATGAGGAGCCTTGCTCTCACACGAGTGTGGGTCATGTGAGAGAGTTGGCACGCTTAGTGCTTATACAGGATGTTTCACAGGTTGATACAAGGGATGTTATAGGATTCAAAGTGGACTTTTGTACCCGTGGGTTGACTGGAGAGGCAGTGATTGTGAGTGATCACATGATGACAACTTCGCATTGGCGGGATTAGACAGATTGGCAGTCTCAGTGTGGGTACTAGTGGAGAGTCGGTTTGGGCATCATTCTACTTCAGGGGCAACATTGTTCTCTATACGACATGGAGGTCATGATGACTACATGGGGTGTCTTGGTTACTTTGGATCACACCGATCATTAGTTGATTGCAGGGTGAGGTGGAGAAACTTACTTTGTGGTATTCAGTTTCTACAACATGGTAGGATAATGCTTGGGGTCAAGCATTTCTCGGGAGGGGAGGACTGTAATGTCCCCAATTCCGAGCAGATGGCCTAGGAGGCTTTTCATTCGTCTTAGCCTTGGTCATACCCGAGGGGCTAACGACGTTGGAGGCTATTGGGTATGGATGTTTGATTACCACCTTGCTTTATGTTATATTTTGTCGTTGACATTAAGTTGGGCGACTTGGTGGTAATAATTGTTATATTTTGTCATTGGGTGACTATATGGCACTTTATTATTCTATTTCTTCATTGGGGGTCACCTAAGTTACTTTTGGCACATGGGGGGAAAATGTAACTTAAATCATATTATATTTATGTGGTTTTCCCAAGGGGGGTTGATTGGGGTCTTTTTTTGGGCCTCTTGTTGCATGGTGAAGTTATAAAAGGAGTGCTTGAGGAGAGTTATTCATTCATTCATACACTCACCTATTTTGATATTGGAGCAACTGCTGTTTGCACTTTCTTTGCTTGTGGAGTAAGATCCCACAGGAACCCTAGCTTTGGTGGTGAAATATCCACACCTAGCTAGCAGAGCACTCTTCGGTGGTGAAAGATCCTCCCTAGTTTGCTATTTTGGAGCGTTATTCAGTTTTTTGGATCAGATTTGGAGAGTAATCGAAACTAAGAATCGACTAAGAGGACAACCATTTTTCATCCAAGGGTTCAGTTCAGATTTGGAACAACTATTTTCTAGGGTTTTATCTACTCGAGTTCTTGATTTGCAGCAATGTTATTTAGGGTTTCAGTGTCCATTTTCAGATTTGGAGATTATCCCACAAGGGATATTTCAGTATATCATGGACGTCTCTCAAAATCTTATCCTTAATCTTTGATTTAGGGGTCAAATAGATCCTATTCTTGTATAAAGTAAGACCATCCACTACCTTATACCTGTCATCTTCATTTGCACCTTCAAGTACACAATAATAAATTGATTCTTTGTATATTCAATTGTGATAAATGTTTTTCAATCAGCTGTAATTTCTGTCATAGAGAAAAGAATTGGCTTCCTAGATAAAGCATCCACAACCACATTATTTTTCCCTTTGACATATTCAATGTCAAAATCATATGCTTGAAGTTTACTCACCCACTTTTGTTGCCGGTCATTCAAATCCTTTTGATTGAGAAAGAACATCAAACTATTATGATTGGTTTCACCCCAAATTGGCCACAAACTAAGTATTGCTGGAATTTGGCCAAGGCATGCATAATGGCCAGCATTTCTTTATCATAAATGGAGAAAATCCGCTCATTATCTTTGAGTTTTTGGCTCTTAAAGGCTATAGGATGCCCATTTTGCATCAAAACAACCCCTAT
Organism: Taxus wallichiana var. yunnanensis; assembly: GCA_018340775.1. Taxonomy (NCBI): domain Eukaryota; kingdom Viridiplantae; phylum Streptophyta; class Pinopsida; order Cupressales; family Taxaceae; genus Taxus; species Taxus wallichiana. Next base: position 175,005,469 of record CM031239.1, on the reverse strand, counting down.
ACCTTCACTAGAAGCATAACATTCTAACACAAATGCAATAGAGAAATCTAGAACAAGCACGGGACATGAACTCATTGCCTCTTTAAGTTTATCAAAAGCGGTTTGGGCTGTTTTGGACCAGCTGAAAGCTCCCCTTTTTATCAAATTTTTCAATGGGACAACAAGTTGAGAGAACTCCTTGACAAATCTTCTATAATAGCTGCACAAACTCAAAAATCCTCTCAAATGTGTCATGGTTGTAGGTGGTGGCCAATCCAAGATAGTATGGATCTTCTGCTGATCCATATGAATCCGTTGGGCATTTATCATATGGCCCAAATATAAAATTTCAGTCACCAAATTCACATTTAGTTTCTTTTGCAAAAAGCGTCTACTGTTCCAAAATTTTCAACACTATATCCAAGTGTTGAAGATGCTCTTCCCATGTTCTACTATATACCAAGATGTCATCAAAGAAAACCAAGACAAACTTCCTCAAGTATTTGCTAAAAACATGATTCATACAAGATTGGAAAGTTGTTGGTGCATTAGTTAACCCAAATGGCATAACCAAAAACTCGAAATGCCCAAAATGACATCTAAAAGCTGTTTTATGCACATCTTCCTCTCTTACCCGGATTTGATGATAGCCGGTCCTCAAGTCAACCTTAGAGAAGAATACTGCCGTATGTAACTTGTCTATTGATTCAGCCATTTTTGATGGTCTTCTTATTCAATAACCGGTAATCAATGCACATCCCAATGCCCCATCCTTCACTAAGACAACCGAAGAAGCAAAAGGACTAGAACTAGGCCTAATATGTCCCATTTCCAATAAACACTTTGATGGCCTTCTCAATTTCTTCTTTGAAAGCTCTTGGATGGCGGTATGGAGTAGTCATAACTGGTTTGGTGCCGGGTTCCAACTCAATAATGTGTTGGAATCCTCTATCCGATGGCAACCCATGGGGTATACTACTAAAAACTTTGGCATGTTTAGTAATTATGGGCTAAATATCCTTATAATAAGGCTGCTGTTTGAAAAAGGGAGTTGTAGAACTTATCACACAATGTGCTGCCCATGAAACTTTCTCTCTATTGGAAGCTCTTCCCATCCTTTTTGCTGTGATCACTTGTGGAGCTCCATTGGCCATGCCTTGAAGCACAACCTCTTTACCCTCAATCTTAAACTTCAGCTCCATAGTCTGATAATTTTGTGTAAATTCCCCAAAGAATGCAGCCATTGTACCCCAAGTACTAAATCAATTTCACCAATACCAACTACATAAAAATCATCACTTACCTTGTGCCTTCCCAAGGTGAGATTGAGATTCGGAATCCTCTTGGACTAGAGGATGAAAAAGCCATCAGCCACCGTCACATTAAATCCCTTGAAATCTTCTACTTTTAGTCCCATCTCGAACCACCAATCCCTCATCAACGAAATTATGGGTTGCCCCACTATCAATAAACACTGTCACTTTTTGTCCTTGCAACACTCCTCTCACTCTAAAAGGATGGTATCTAGGAGCACCTGACAAAGTGGCAAGAGTGCCATCCGAAGTGTCCATCTCTTCTTCCTTTTCCGGTTCTTGTTCTTGGACTACTTCCTCAACTTCAGCTTCTTCTTCACCATTTGAAATCACCTCAATATAATGAACTTGTCCTTTGCCAAGACAACGGTGACCGAGAGTCCATGGATCCTTGCATGTGAAGCACAAGTTCTTTCTTCTTAACTCATTCCTTGTCTCAATTTCTCTGCTTGTTTTTGCAGCTCCTTTGGTTGATTTGCTCCTTGCTATAATGGTCTCCTTGGTTGTCCAAAAGTTGTTGTTCTAGGATGCCCAAAAGATGTTGCTCTCGGCTGCCCAAAAGGTGTTCTTTGTTGTAGTATAGGCAGGTTTTTCCCTCTTGGAGCAGATGTTTCAAAGTGTAGGACCTTCTTAATTGCCTCTTGAAGTGAGAGAGGGTTAAAGGCTCTTACTAACCCTTTGAGTGGGTCAGCCAACCCCTCTACAAACAGCACTATAAGTCTCCTTTTAGACACATCTGACACCATCACAGATAGCTTCTGAAACTCAACCACATAGTTCTCCACTGTGTTTGCTTCGCTTTAATTGTTCCAATTCTCTAAAATAAAATTCTGGATTAGGCCTATCAATTTTTTCCGTGAATCTTTGGCTGAATTCCTCGAAAGTGGAAATTGATCCATGCCCTTGGGTGAACATACCATGGTACCTCTACTCATGTGCCACTCCCTCCAAATGAAGTGTGACAAATTTGAGAGCTTCTTCCTCATACATAGGATTCAAAGACAAGTATCCAATTTTTGTAGCCATGACCTAGCTGAACACTTACCTGATCCATCATATGTGGGAAGAGTTATTTTCCCCAATCGGTGTTGTATTTCCATTCGTGGCTGATTTTGTTGACGTCTCCTTCCTTTTTTGTGCTCGTTCCTTGTCTTCAATTCATAATATTCCATGAAAGACATGTCATGGCGGATTGTTGGACTTAGAGCTTGATACCCTTCATGAAATTCCATCTCATCCTCCTGACGAGGTGGTGGTTGTTGCTCCCCTCTCTGCATCTTGTCCATTTTAGGGAAGATCTGGAAAATTTTGAATTTCCCTTGAAACCCTTATGATTCAAATACTTCAAATTCAACTAGCAAATTGAAAATTATCTTCAAACCCTAACAACAATATGTTTTTTATTTTTGTATGGCATCATGCATGCAAAAACAATTGGAAATAAATATAAAAACCCTCCAAATTGTTTTATTCAAGAGCTGGAACAAACATAACACAAGTTAACACCGAAAAATAAGTTTTTTTGTATTTTTCAGACCAATTGGAATTAAAATATGACAATAACAAATATACTTTACCAATAAGACTAGAAATAATGATTCCAAGCCCAAACACAACCACGAAAGAGTGCAAACAACTCCAAAAATTTGTGAAAAATCCAAATACAATTGAAATTTGGGTTTCGTGCCCGAGAAGCCCAAAAACTCCTCCAAGATGCAAGTTGCCACCCTAGGAGAAGCTCGGAAAACTTATGCCAAAGCTCTAGCAGCCCTTCTACCCTCTTGCACCAGCCGATGGAACTTTTACCCCCTTTTTATTGGTCAATGATGATGCCCTAGCCCTTTCTAGGTTGTCCTTATGCACAAATATGACTTCTGAGTGAAGCCACCAGCAAAAATTGAGGGTTTTCCTCCCCAAATTTTATTCACGATGAGGATTTTCATTCTCAAGTGATGAATGTTAAGAGGGTTTCCTTCCTCAATAACGGAAAGTAGAAGCACAAATGCTCAACTCCTAAAATCAAGATGATAGATCCCCAAATAAACCCCTTTATCCTCCTTTTATAACTTCTCTTTCCTCTTTCTTTCAATTTTAGTGGCTGACTTACTTTAAAGTTACATTTGGCCGACTTAGTTCAATCATTAATTTTACTTTAAGTATTTAAAAATTCTTTTTATTTTAATAATAAATATATTATTAAGCTGCCCAAAGATTAGAAATGACTAGGCCCAACTTAAATAATATTATTTATCATCTTTAATTTAGTAAATGGGACATTACACCCTCTAATGGAACTTCCTTTTGCAAAAACTTGGCTCTAAAATTTTTGGAGGGTTGATTGAAGCTCTTTCATTGGCAGAAGAGTTACCCTCTCCTGGATTCCCCTTGTTCTCAGTAGCACCCTGTATAGTTTGAATTAATTCTATCATAGATGCCCTCATAGTTCTTTGGAAGCTTTGTTCCATCTCCCTTTGATTCCGTACCATTAACTCTTGCAAGTAACTCATCTCATCCGTAGGGGTGGGTCTATGTTCCCACTCTCCCATGGCATTTTTGTTGGTGTTCTCCTTTGGTAATACTTGAGGCCTTCCTCACCGGTGTGCATTCAAATCTGACTTCTCCTCACAGGCTGGGAGAATTCTAGCTCTGATACCACTGTAGAATTCCCTCAGGGCATAAAATAGTAAATCCTGGAAATCCACATAAAACCCTTATAACAAAATATGACAGTAATCTGATTTTAATTCAAACCCTTCAGATAAAACACAACAATCTGAATTCTTCCTTTATTTGTCAAATATCATCTAAATAAAGATACCCATAAAGGGCAAAGCACCTGTAAACCCTCTAGATTCATGAATATGAAGGAAAATAATTTTTTAACTACAAGAAGAATTTATTTCAGATCTGAAAATAGGGAGTGCATACAGCTGACTGTTTGATGGCAAAACTGAAGAGGGAGACTGTAAATTCTGTCCCAGGGCAGCTTTGGGCCTTAGGCCAGCCATACTACCAATTGAACACCTCAAACACCTCGGCAACAGCCCCAAAAGGTTTCTCTCCACCTGCTTAGGGGCTCACTCAGCTCCAAAAGACCCCAAAAACATTGAAGAAACTCTGCTGTAGCACTTTCTAATGCGACTTCCATGAAATGATGGCCGCCATAGCTGAGATAAGACTCAAAGTCTGATCTTGTGTATGCTATAGCTGCACCACCCCTGAAATTTACCTTAAATCTGTGCCCTAGCTTTGATTAACCGAATTGAAGCTCACATATGACCTCTGTGTGAGATCACTAAGAAAATTTGAGGTTTTTCGTCTCCAAATTCTGCATGCCAATGAGGGGTTTCGTCCTCAATAGCTGAAGGTTGAAGCAACCAGCTCAACTTTCTAGATAGAAATGAAGATATGGCAAAAAGTTCCCCAAAATGACCCCCATCGACCTCTTTTATGCATTTGCAAGGCACAATCCCGAGGAAGAGCTCCCAAAGGGGTCGATCCAAGTCTATTTGGCTGTTATGTTTCACTTTATGGCTCATCAAGTCTATTTTGATGTTGACTTTGCCTCTTAAAAGGCCACTTTCTATTTTAATGATATAATCATAAGTTGCTTTTATAAAAATAATATAAAGTCACTTTGGCAACTTAAATTATATCACCAAATTACTTCCCTTGCAACCCCTTAAGCCCACAGGAAGTCAAACTTGGGCTAAGGGTCTTTTGGTGAACTAGCTTTGAGAAGGGGACATTACATCCAGCCAAATTACAAAGCAATGGTGTTAACCATCTTTGTTCTTGTCACAAAGGTCTCCTTATAATTTATACCCTCTTGTTAGGAAAATCCATTTTCCACCATCCTTGCCTTATGTTTGTGCAAGGACCCATCTGCTTTGTACTTCATCTTATACATCAAGATACACGTAATGGGCTTGTTTCCTGGTGTTAATTCGGTAACCCAGTTTTTTTTTCATTAGGATCATATTTCACATGCAAACCCTTTTCCCATTCATGTTTTCCCTTTGTTTCGTCAAAAGAATTATGCTCACATGCAAGGTTAGCTATCAAAGAAAAGTGGTAAATTGCTGACATGTAATTCAAATTCAGTGAAGTATACACTTTCTTATTTTGTCTCTTGAAACTTCTACTTGAAATGCTCTAAGAATGTATACTTTCTTTTTCTCCTTCTATGTTAGCATTAGCATTATACCACTTACGTCTATTCTTTACAAGAACAACCACCTGCTGGTTGGACCTGCCAACAACCTCAACGAGGGACATTTCAGCATGAACATCCTCAATGTGAAGCATTTCAGGTCTATCATCATGATGTGGAACCTGTACATCTAGCACATTGCATTGAACTGCCTTGTCTGTTGCTTTATTAGTATCAATGTGGCATGGAGAACCTGAATTACACTAAAAATATTTTTTCAGCAATAACATCCCTACCATCACTTTATTGGTAGAGACATTGTTGGCTAGATTTTCTCATACGACTGAAAACCTAGGCAGTTATGAGATAAATCTCCCTCATTTACCGGTGAGGCTCCCTTGTAAGATTTTGTTAGTTATATGTCCTAATATCTATTTGTTGGTATTACTTTAACTATGTAGCTCATGAACCATAGCTAGACGCTTTTGCAAAGCAAGCAATTGCAAGAGAAGAAATATCTGTAGAAGGGAAAAATAATAGAAAGCAGGAAAAAAGGAGGGAAGATGTGCAACCCAATCAATAGTTCACAGAGTTGATCACATGCACATAGATAAAACAAATAGATCTTTAAACACATAATTTAAAGCAAAGGATAGTTTCAGATCATATCTATAATAACACAAAGTTTATGAATAGATCTAGAAAGAAATAAGAAGCAAAATGTACTGTTGACACAAAGTTCTCCTAAATATCTTCTCTATTCCTCTGCTTGCAAAAATCAGGGGTTTCAGCTCAAACTCTGGAACACAAGAATGTTGATTACAAACTCCAATCCTTTAACCCGTAGGTTCTTCCTCTACTTATAGTGTGTAGAGGGGAAATTACAAATGGTAAACTGCAACTGAACTAGAACATGAAGTAGTAAAGGGAACATTTGGTAGTCATCTTCCTAAAATTCCTCTCTTAGTGACATGCATTAGGAGTCTAAGTCAAAATTGTGCACATCTGTTACCTATCTTAAAGAATCTTCCCACATAAAGTAATGGTTTTTTCAACCAATAACTTTAATTTTACATTTTCATCTCGGGAACATAAGAAATAAGAGAAGAAAGAAGATCTGTCAACTGTAACACTTATACTTTCTTTTTGTTCTGATATTGAATATACTTGTCAAACATGTAATTCAACATCTTCCCATCTGTTTTAACAATAACATCTCTCTCGGTTCTGAACTGTAACAACCCTCTGGACAAAGCAACAGCGTTAGCCTTCACTTTCTCTAAACCAAGCCCATATCCCTCAATATCTGCCTGAAGTTTTATGAGTCTACCAATCAAATCCATTGTGAAAGGTATGGTGGCTTCATCAACTTCTTTCCGCACAACCAACATAAATTCCTCATGGGAAGCAGGTAATTCATCTGGGATGCTCCCATCTTACTCTCCAACAATTGCATCCTCTTCAACATGAGCTTGAGGATCTCTATGCGGAAGGAAATTGAAATTTCTAATTGCTTCCCCTTTTCCACCAATCCGCCAGGCACAATCTGCTCTGCAATCAACACATCCTTTGGCAACGAGTGTATCTTAGCCAAAGTATCTAGATGACTTTCAACCACTATGTTCTCATCTTTTATCTGTGTCATCAAATCCTTTAGCTGAGACACTGCCCTGTGCATGTTCTCTAATTCAGCCGGTATTGGTTCGAATTGCTCTGAAGCTTGGTGAATGATTTGCTCCTTCCAGTGGGCAATAGCTCTGACCTGATCCCCTGCATCTTCCACCTCCTGCATCAGATGATCACTCACCTACTCATGTGCTAAAATGGGCTGAGAGGAAGGTTTGGCAACCTTAGCAATGATCTCACACAGCTGGAACACCTACTTCTGAAGCTTGGATCTCTTAGCCTTCTCTTTGTCAAGCTTAAGGAATAAAGCGTTCATTAGCGTCTGCGTATCCTGCTTTAATCCTTTTGTGGTAGTTTGACCTATTGGCACTTTGGTCACTGCTATATCAGCATTGCGTGAGCTCTCCCTTGTGCTTTCCTTCTGCTTTAGAACAAATAACTCAGCGAACTTCATCCCGATTCCTCAATAATCAACCTAGAAGTCATTTTGGCAACTTTAGGTCTTCTATCTCTTCCTCCCAAACTCAGGAGCAGCTGAAAGTCGTGCTCTTCCAGGTTGATCTCCTCTCGGCTTCACGGGATTGTCTGCGCAGTTAACCATGATGAAAAGTTGCTTCTTGGGGAATGAGAAGCCGCCAAGTGCACCATCATCTCGTGCTCGATTCCACTATATCGAGAATTTGCCACCGTGTTATGATCTTTACCCTATGAATTTTTCCAAAGATAATGCCTTTTCAAACTCCACCATCTATGCTTTCAACTTCTCCGCATAGACAGGTGAGGACCCGAGTGGTCAAGGAGAAAATACAAATGACGTTGGATTCAAAAGAGGAACAACAAGATCTCTTTGAGGTTCCGGGGCTGCTTTGAAGTGCTATGAGTTGATGTTGGAGAAGTTGGAACTGACACGATAGTTGTAGATTTGGCCTTCTCCTGTATGTGAGACTTCTTGTGAACTTTAAGCTTTTCCGGCCTTCTGCTGCTTTCACCTTCGTGCTTTCTCTTGTTGGAGTCTCCCGTGGTAAAGTTGCCTGTGATCTGATTCATCAAAGCTTCATCTAGGCAATACCCCTTTGTCAGCAACTAGTTCGAAGTGTTAACCAAAACTGCAGAAGATCTTTCTTCAATCGTCTGGCAGCCACCAATGTTTTCTGAAGAGCAGCTCTATCTCCTCCCATCTGATGATACGAGTCAAGTATCACATGCCCATCATCTGCGAGATCTGCAGGTATCCGTGCCAAACCATAATCGACACACTGTTGCGCCAATAACCTGCTGAAGTCTTTCTTTTTGACTTCATACTCGTTCCTGCACTTCATCCAGAAGTCCTCCAACGAAGGCACATGTGAGTATTCCTGGGAGATTGTCTTCTTCGCTACTCCATATGGGTCAAAGTTTAGCCGTGCTAGGAAGAACTCAGGCTCATACTCAGAAAACATTTCAGCTTCGACTCTAGCTTTGTGGATGCTCTGGCAGCTATAGTAACCCATTGTGACTGGAAAGAAACTTGTAGACTTGTGCCGCTTTGATTGTAAGTCATGCATCTCCACGAGTTGTCTGCACAACTCCATGATGACCCACTTGTTGTTTGGATACCTTGGCAACTTTACTGGTTCTTTCGAAAAGCCAGTCACCTTGAGATAGGTGAAGTCTGCAAACTGGATGAAAATGCAGCCATGCTGAGATATAGCTTCCCAAGCTTCTTTGCTTACCTTGTTGGTCTTCAGATCACTATTTAGTTTGCAGATGAATTCATAGAACCCATCGTTGATCGCTTTGTAATCTTTGTGGCACTCAGGAACTGCCAATTGTGGATAACAATCAAAGATAGGATCTTTCGCCGCAAGATGCCCGTCCTATCCAGCTTAGAGAATATACCTGCGAGGTCATTGATATACCAGGTATGAAGTCATTTTGAAGCTGTAAGTCCGCCTCACACTCCGAAGTTGCTCACCGATGTTGTCACTGATGATCTATGCCCAATTGATTATCGAATCAGCTCTGTTGATCTCGATAGTCCTCACAAAAGCATACATCCATGAGCGAAAGTTGTGAGTATTGGCTTCTCCACTTATCCTGCAAAGCAATTTAGTGATATCATCCACCTCCTGCACCAAGTTGGATCTCGAAGAGTCCTCAGGAACTTTGATGGGGACCTGGGCTTCTTCATATATCGGTTGTTCATTATGCCCACGCAATCTGCTTTGTGTTTCTCCCATTTGTTACTTGCATCCAACATGCTAATTGCAATCACCACCGTTCGTGTTGGAATCTTCAGACAATAATTAATAAACTGTGCATCTAGCCTAATAATTGTCTTTCCGCAAACATCTCGGATTGTTCTGGAAAGAGGATGATATGATCTTGCACACTCCATGACAAATTCGGGCAATTGAGCTTGTGATTGGGAATGCTTGATGCTTGAATAATTCCACTGCTTTTCATTGCCCGCATGAGAAATGTCTTTCCGGCCCTGGATCTGTCAATTATTTCGAGAGATGGGTTCCGGGCCTATGTCTGTGTCATTGATATCAGCAAATCTGGAAGCTATGCATGATTCTGCTGATCCTTCTCTTTCATCTTGCTTCATCATGGCTGGAGCAATCTTTGTTTGTGTTCTTTTTCTTTTAATCCTGCCGGAATTCTTTATAACTGGATCAATTCGTGCAGATCTAGCAATTTCTTCAGATTCAAAAGATATATTCAATGTACCTGACATTGATTTGAACTCCCTTTCACCTGTATGAACACCTGTAATGAATACCTGCAATTATTTCAGACAAAGATGAAGTCCAGAGCATGAATACTTGATTTTTGTCACCAAAAATCTGCATATGAAGCTTTGCTGCCCTAAAATTTGAGGCTTTGCTTGCATGCAAAGCAAGCATAAATATTTTTAAATTCACCTAGGCACTTATAGCAACATGCAGATAATTATCATAGCATAAATCAAGCTATTCCAACCCTAGGCGCCAAACCTTGAAGCTTCCCGGCAATGAAAAACACCTCTAGATGCAAAAATCCTCCTTTCTTTGGCGCCAAAACTGTCCGGGCTGCAATCCTTAGCAAAAAGAATTAATTGCTTCTTCATTATGGCAGCCCATACTTATATAACCCTCAGCATTCTATTTCTAATAATTGTCCATCCTATTCCGGCAATTAATTAATAAACAAACATGTTTATTCACCCAAATTGGGTGCCCAATTTTGCATGCTGCTGGCTGCCATTAAATAAATTTATTTTATTTATTTTTAGCATGCATCCTTCAGTTGTCTTTGGCTTGACTTTTTGCTTTGACTTTTCATTCATCCATGGCGCCAAAATTAGGCAGAAAAGCTATTAATAAATACCATTAAAAGCATTGTTTAATGCCCAAATGGGTCGCACTTTTTGGCAGGGCTGATTTCTAAATATAAGAAGTCAACTTTGATGGGATTATTTACCTGCGCACTGCAGCTCCAAAAATCCCTTCTTTCACTTAAGCTGTTTGACTTCCATAATGGGGATTTTTCATAGTTACGCGGGGATCGTCCCCCAATTTTGACACGTTAGGGGCGTCCCGGGACGTGAGGACGTGGGAAACATTTCCCCACGTTTCCCACCGTGTTTTTCTCTGGGAAACGTCTTGGGGACGCCCTCAAGATGCTTTGGGAAATGTTCTCCGGGACGGGGAAACGTGGGGGGGACGTCTAGAAGTCCCCCATGTGGTCTCGCCAGCGTTTTTCAACAAAAAAACAACACTTTAAACTATATTTTTTTAATTGTAAATCACTTATAATATAAAAACAACATTACTAACCTAACCCTAACCCTAAAAGTGCAATTTTATGTTATAAATTTACATTATGGGCTCATTTCATATTCACACCAAGCAAGAGCAAGAGTGAGAGCAAGAGCAAGAGCAAGAGCTAGAGGGAGATTAATGATATGAATATCAACTGTTGTCACTTGATCAATCATAATTTAGAATGGTTTTAGTTTTATATTTTATAATATATTTGAAATTTCAGCTTGTCTCAAATTCAAAATTCAAATATGTATTATGAATTTTCAATTTATGACATTAACATATTGATATTATAGTATTAAAGAATGTATTTGATGTTTATGAGTTCAAGTTCCACCTTATTTAAATCTCAAATGGTTTTATTTCAGCTTCTTTATATAATTTAGTCACTATATCTTTATATTTTAAATATTTATATATTTTTTAATTAGCCGTCCCCCCGCCGTCCCCAAAATTTAGAAAATTTTTGCCGTCCCTAAACCCCGTCCCCCCGTCTCAGGTAACCATCGGATTTTTACCTTGCAAGGTAGGTAAGAAATTCTGTCTCGCACCTACTTTGCCGCCAAAATACCCATTATTTAATTAAAATATCTCCCAAAAAGTGCGACTTGCATTAAAATTAGGCCCCTTTAAGTGCGACTTGCATGGGTGAATAAATCTCTTTGGTGGGAAACGTTAGCTCGCCAGTGGGCAAAAATTCCCATCGGTGCTTTACGTGATTTTTTTTTTTTTATAATGGGAATTTTCACCTTGCAGGCGGCAGTAAGAAATTCCCATTGCTGTCGCCTCAAATTTTCTCATCGCGACTTAAGTGACTTTGACTTCATGGGAAAAAGTACCTGCAAGGCGTAAGAAATTCTGCCTGCTTGTAGCTACCAAAAATCCCATTGCAGCTTACACTTATTAATTTCAGAAAATGCGACTTGCCTGGTAGAGGCTTTTTGTGCATGACTTCATCTATTTTGGTCAGAAGCTTGCATTTTGAGGCTGATTCCTTTTGGCGCTGTGTCGGTAGATGATCTCCAAATGCTTCAGGCAATTAAACAGACTATACTTGGCGAAGGAATTGACCTAGGGGAATTTCACAGAGAAACGAGGAGAAAACTAGAGAAAACACAAAAGAAATAAATAAAAGTGAAAAACATTGCCAAAAGTTGCAGATAATGCCCTGAATTCATTCTTGGTGAAAACCCTAATGAGATGAGTGAATACTGGCATGCAAAACTTCAACAGGATTCAACTGGAGCACAATTTACTTCAAACGGGGCATTATTTATTCAATAAATAATTAAATAAAAATTTCCCGTAGACAAAACTTGGCGGAGGGATAAAATGAGTTTGGGCATCTGGGTATTTGTCGAAATTGGCTCATATGATTCACTAGGAATATCCTAACATAATACAGACATCTTCTGGCAATAAAAACACAAAAAGACCCGCTATTTTAAAAGAATGATTTTTTTCAAATGGGTAGTCCCAGATTTCAGGGTGAAATCAGGGACACCAGGCATTAAACAAGCTGTATGCCTTGTAATGATCACTACACTGAAGTAGACCACATCATGAAACCTATGCAACCAATGGACAAATCTAGATCAACCACCAAAAACTGTCCTATAGCTCTGATTTGAGGATCCACCACACCATTTGTCTAATTGGCACAAAACATGCAAGATTGATCTTTTAATCTTATTCTAACCTTTTCAATCAATGTACCCTGTTCTATCCTCCTACTCAATGCTAGATCAACCTTCAAAATGGTTACAAACAAGGCAAATTACAAACTCCTTTACTTTTTCTCAAAACTGTCCTTACAAGCTTCTCAAGCTTGGATAGTAAAAACATGCAAAATTTAGTCTTTTTGGTCTTAACTGACATACACCATCAATGTACTCTGTTATCAAGGTCAATTTAATGATACCATAGCCTTCACAATGATCAAAAACAAAGAAAACTTCAAATGTCTCCACCTTTGTCAAAATTGTCTCATTTAGCCCTTAAGAACAAGGTCTTTGGTAGTTTCATGTTTGGAACAAACTAAAAGGCCTGCAAGTGCATACAAAGTAAGATTAGTTTCAAGCACCCATTATGCCCCTCATGGTGTATGATGAAATTTATGGTTCAATTCTTAAGACAAGTCACTTTTCTAACACCACCTTCTTCTCTTGTTAACTTAGTCTCTTGTAGCCCTGCAATCTTGAATTTTCAAGCATTAAAGTTGTTTTGAATGGTTTCCAACTGAACTAAAGTTATTTTAACATACCCTTTATCATGTTATAGTGGTCTACAAACTTTTACGACCAAACTCCAAACAGAAATCCCTTTCCTAGCAATTTTACTCTTACAGTTAGGTCTACAGGGTAGGGCAGTCCTTCTAAAGGCAACTGACAAGGATTTCTTGCAATTATCGTCTCCTTAGCACTTTAAACACTCAAAACCAGTCACTTTGCAATCTCCATATGCAATCTATAAAGTATCAAAGTCAAGAATAAAAGAAAAATCAAGTTTCTAACAATCTTTATTTCCCCAAATAGGTTTTATACTGTCACAGTCACTCCTACAGACAACTGTCATAGATATCCAACAGCTGATAGCTTCTCAACACTCAAAACCTTGAAAAACAATCTCTATGTATCCCTTAGATGCTTTGTATAAGTTTTCACGTTTTGGAATAAAGGGTAAAGGCTTCAATATCAACTTTTGAGACAAACCTTAGATAGGGTTTCTGAGAAACCCGAATAAGCTAAAAATCTTATAAAATGCAAACTAATCAATTTCAAAAACCCAAATCTCTACCGTAGGTCTGTCTAGGTCTCTTCCACATGATTAAATTACCAGTGAGGATTAATTAATCAATAGATTTTGAAAATGATGAAATATCTACATTTGAATTTTGCATGCCTGTAGGAGACTAATTTTCAGGCTTTTATGGATCTCTAAGACAAAACAGAGTATACCGTCTCTTTTCTATACTCAGTATGGTTAAGAAGCCTCCAAATTAACTTGTTGCATCTATCTAAACTTGTATATTCACAAGATCATCATTGAAATCTTTCTCAAGTTGCTAAACCAAAACCAACACAGTCAAGAATTTCACCTTCAAGCCAAAACAGAGCACCCTTCTTTATTGATCTGTGTCTTTTTCAATACAAAAATTTCTTCCCTACCCATTTTCCTCTAGAACTCACGTGGAATCCCCTAACTGCCTCCTTGCTTGAGCCTTTTATCTCTTTTTCATTTACATTCCATAAAACCTAACTACTTTTCCACATCCACATATTCAAATCTATACAAAAGATGTATATTTTATTCTAGAACACTCTTAACACCCTTTTATACCCCCAAGGGGTCACTTAAATCATGCCTAGATCCCTAACATGCTCTCTTAAACCACTTTGACCACTTTCATACACTTGACAAACTAGAATTCCACTTTTACATGCTTAGGAAATTTGAATTAGAAAAAGGGTGGGAAAGCTTATAATTTGAAAATTTGAACAACTTATCTCATCCCAGCTCTTTGGATTGTAACCTAGACTCTTCCTAATGACTTCAAGACTCCTCATAAACCCACCTTGGCCACACAAACATACTAGAAGAAGATTTTTCCACTTTTGAAGCTCTTTTTGGTGATGCTCCTGCATCATACACCCAACAAACATCATATTTGTACACCGAGTCTTACTCATTTATCTTTATTGTAGAGAAAGGACATAAGTAGTAGAACCACATACCTTTGGTTTTTTTTGCCCGTCCAACCCTTCTCTAGTGGAATGCCTTGATTTGCCTTAGATGGACATTAGTTGTGCATATAGAAAAATATTAAATGCTTTTGCTCAATACTTGTACAGAAGTTCTTTTCCTTTCAACATGATCCTCGCCATGTCCGTAACTGTTCAGTTCTGTCTCTCAAACACATCATTTTGCTTTCTGTTTTATGGGGTTGTGAATCACCTATGTATCCTATCTTATTTATAAAAATCAGCAAAATGACAAGGAGAAATATTATCACTGTGGAAAATCTTCATCCCTGTTCTGGTTTCATGTTCATTAGTGGCCTTAAATTTTCAAACAACCCAAAAGCACTGGACCCCTTTCTAAGAAATATACTGACATTTTCGGAGATTTTCCCACTATAATCACTAACAAACAGCTGAAAGTATGTGGCACTGTAAATAGAGTTTACCTTCCCAGGTTTACATTTATCACCTTGCACCAACTTCAAACAGTGCTTTGCTTGCCAAGCCCTCCTTTCCTCAAAGGGCTTTCAATGTCGTTTCCTTATCAAGCATGGTAGATAAACCTGTGTTTTCTTGTAAGGTAATTCTTCTACCATTCTGCGTTTCTCCAAGTTAGAAAGATACTGAAAATTCAAATCACCATAATTTTGGTGCTAAAGCGTGTTTTTTCCACAACAAGAAGCAATGAATGTGTTTGTAAAGGGCAGCCTCCTGAAACTGGTTGATGTGTTCTCCGACACTGGAGGCCAAACTTATTTAATGAAATATATTGGTGAGAGCTTCACAAAATTAAACTTATTTCATAAATTGATTCAATATAGATGCTTACATATATAGCCTTTTCATCTCCTGCAAACACGGAGTTTAAGGCTTATCACTAGTAACTACACAATCCCTACAATTTCTCTCTTGATCCTTCTATAATGAGTTGTTTCTCAAGAACTCATATACACATTAATTTACTTTATAACAAATACATTTTTCTTGCATACACATATATGTATGTACTAACCTATAAAATATCCAACATTTAACCTCTTATCCTTCAAAAACACTGATTTGCACTTAATGTTACCTCTAAATTTCCTTGCCTAGTTATTTGACTGATAGACAATAGATTCTTACTCTTGTTATGGATATACAAAACTTTCTGAAATATGGTTTTCTTATCTCATGCCATTTTGATTCGAACATTTCCATGGTCCTCTAAACAAGGTTGTGGATATTTGCCATGTTTCTTATATTCTGTTGCAAAAAACCAACTTCTATCACCAAATCCCATCTTCTACCAAACATATTTTTTTTTATTCAGCTAAAATAACTAAACAGAAACTCATTTCTTTTATGTTACTTCAACTTCAGTTGGGCTGACTGCATCTTTTCTATACTAATCTTTTGTACTGAAAATAGCAATCTGGATTTCGCAGGTTTTATAAAATATTGTTTAGGTTGCCCATTCTAAACCTCCCAACTTGAAACATTCAACAAAGTATAGCTGCGATAATTTTACTGAAATTGGGTAAAAGCCACTCAAATGTAGGGCGGTTCTTCCCATTTCTGTCTGGACGAGGCTAAGCACTGCAGACAATAGTAGGTGTTTTGGGTTTTGATGGCTTGTTTGAAGGTAAATCACGCCTTTGTCACTTGTGCTGACTTTTGATTAACAGATGAGGTCAGTCATTCAAATGTGGGCATCATCTTCTGTGAATATCACCTTCTTACACCACAGTTTTGTAACTGCCACTTGCTATCATTTTTCTCCACTTAATGAAAATCTTTTTCTTCGCGGATTTCAAAATGTTGTGGAACTTCGCAATATTAGACCACAGCTAGCATTTGTTGCATTACTCAAAATGCATTGGTATATTTAGAAACATTTCCATTACCCACCTCGCTTTATTAGTCTATAGTTACCATTTTGCTAAACATCATTCAATAGGAAATATTTCTTGTAGGCACTAGTATTTGTGATTGATGATTTCTTATGGTGTTAGCACTGCCTGGAAAATGTTTGATCAAATTTCATCCTGGAATGTTTTCTAAATTTCTCTTTTTGTTTTATAGATACCAAAGAGGTTATTTTTGTTGGGATTGTGCATTTTTATTTATTTTGAGGGCAACATTAACTGTTAGCACTATTATCATCAACCACTGCCAATTCTGATAATATGCTTGCAATATAGTTTTATTCCTGTTTCACATATCATTCCAGCATGTCAAATCCTTTCTTCGTTTTTTGATAAAGGTTTAATATTACTGGGGTAATTCCATATAGACATCACCCGAGGCCATGATCTCTTCTATGGTGCTGTAATTTTGTATTATGCCATGTCTCTTGTGTTTCTATCAAAAGGGAATGTTATAATGTGAAGTTCTTCTGACAGTTTGCATTCTTCCTGTGGTGAAAAGGATGTATGGTGGATTATGTATTTTAAAATTCTTTCTTCTGTTATGCACTTGAGTCAAAACATTATCATGCTTATTAATTGTTAAATATCTCTACAGGTTCTCAACTTGATTGTAGAGGATCTATTCAAAGGGCATCCCATCTGTGACAGAAAGCTGAAAGAACTTTTAGGTCACACACCTCTGCAAGTGATTGCGGGAGCCTGCCTTGGAGTGTCAGTTGGATATCTATGCTCTCGAAACTACTCAATTGTTTTCTAGAAGTGGCGAACTTGAAATGCAGATTATTATCAACGTTTATGTAAGCTAGCGTTCAGCTACAGATACATACATTTTAATTAAGATGGTACCTATTTTTTTGATCTTACTGTTTTAAGAGTGGTAATCTTCCCTCCTTTTTTTTTCTTTTCATAACTTAATTTTTCCTCAGTATGGCCTGGTTCCTTTTACTGGTAATGAGATCTGTAATATGAACACGTGTTTGCTATTCTACAAACACGCACAAGCACATGCACACACACATACGACACACACACATAGAGGTAAAGAGTGAAACTCAAAATAATACTTTTATTCTACATTACTATATTCTCCCAAACACCCTGCCATATCCAAACGAAATGGTTCTAGTTCCGGTTCTCCATGTAAACGTCTTAGATTCTTCAGATTCGCCAGGCACTTCCGGGAAACGTTCTGAGGACGTTTGATATGATCCCACAATTGGTCTGTTGAAAGTCTTTTTTTTTTTTTTTTTTTGACAAATGCGAGGATGGACTGATCTTAATCAGAAATTATATCTATAAATCTGATGATATTTTGAATCATGAAGTGTTTGTTAATTTTTGTTTATTTTAATGTTGATTACTCACATGGCATTAATATTATGGTTATTTCTTAAATATTTTGAATATTTTCTTCTATGCATGTATCCACGTACTAACTAAACCCAAACCCAAACCCTAAAGCAAACCCACTTTCGTTTCTTGATAACTAAGCTTCTATGCAAAGGGCTTTCGACACAAAAATAATATGATTTCTATGTGGGCGTGTTCCCACCCCTTGGTTCCTTCTGCTGTTTTCGTATTTAAATACCATCCTTGTCCCCACGAATAGGAGACTCTTGGGAAATGGTTTTTTCTAGAGATGAGTAATTGTCCAGTCATTAGTTATAACCAAAGACAATAACTTTGCCAACAATCCAAATTATTCATATATCTGAATTGAAATATGCTATTCTTCTAATTTGTTAGCTTACAATACTTATTTTATTCTGTGCAATGTAAAATATATTTGCATATTATAGTAAGTTGAGTGAATGTTTCCCAACAACTATATGAATAGGCCTCATGTTTAATCTCTATATTAGATAACATGCATTGCATCTAGGATTAAAAATTACACAAGATGTTTAGGTTGGTTACAATAGTCTTCCACTCAAGTTTGTACATTGTATCGAGATGAGAGACACTGTACACCGAACAACCATAAGTGCCACATTTTATGAATAATTGAAGATTACATTACTGAGACATCAAGAAGGGAGCCCTAACCTTGTTGAGGCAATTGTTCCAAGAGTCACGATAAGATTTGAGTTGTTGCAACAACTCTTCTACATGTTCCAAACAATTGATGATTATCCACAACTCCTTTTGCACCTCCGGACTCCACATTTTCACTAGTTACCAAGCCCCGTGCTTGGCAACACATACCACTATCAAATCATCTATATGGGTCTCGACATTCCATATAACCTTGATTTTATGAATTTATGACCTCATCCATATGTCTACGACGACGATGATCATCTACATTCATCCTTACTTCATCCCCTCCTTCAACGACTTAAAAACTTCGTTATTTATGTGAGCTAGAGGCATATTGAACGGATTCAAGAAGTTTTAGTTGAGAGTTTAGTCTTGTGTGAGAGGAACATGAATATGCATGGAAAATCAACCTCGCCTACCCTTATTAATACCTTTTGTTCGCAAAACAATTAAATCATCAAGCACATAAACCAATAACATGCACCTTTCAAGTGTTATATCAATGTCTTTATTGAACCAAGTGCCAATCCTCACATGTTACCCAAGGGACATGTAGAATGGTTCTTAAATGAGGCACTTGAAGTACCATTAGGCGTCTAAAATAAAAATGACATTTGCGTGCGATAAAAAGTAATACCACCATTTGAAATATTGTATTTGTGATTTAATATATTCTACATACATTACTATAGTAAGTGTAATTTACATCATCATTTGGGCCGAGTTGTGTCAAAACTTAATATTTTTGGGGTGGTTTGGGATGAGAAAATTCAAAGAAAATATGTCCAATTTGACAACAAAGTCAACGCAAAACTAGTACGACTTAGTTTTAGTTGTGTTGACTTTTCACCGGGCTTGCATCGCAAAAAAGGCTTATTGTTTTAGGTGATGCGTGCGCGTGCGTGTGTGTGTGTGTGTGGGTGGGTGGGTACGACTTAGTTTTAGTTGTGTTGACTTTTCACTGGGTTTGCATCGCAAAAAAGGCTTATTGTGTGTGTGTGTGTGTGTGTGTGTGTGTGTGTGTGTGTGCGCGCGTGCGTGCGTGCGTGGGGTGTGTGTGCGTGCGTGGGGGTGTGTGTGCGTGTGCGTGTGCGTGCGCGTGCGCGTGCGTGCGCGTGCGCGCGCGTGGGTGGGTGTGTGTGGTGGGTGGGTGTGTGTGTGTGGGTGGGTGTGTGTGGGGGTGTGGGTGCATGCGTGCGTGTGGGTGTGTGGTTGCGTGCGTGCGTGTGGGTGGGTGGGTGTGTGCGTGTGGATGTGTGGGTGCTCGCGCATGCGTGTGCGTGCGTGCGTGTGTGCGTGCGTGCGTGTGTGGTGTGCGTGTGGGTGCGTGGGTGTGGGTGCGTGCGTGGGGTGTAGGTGCGCGTGTGTGTGTGTGGGTGTGGGTGTGCGTGGGTATGTGTGCACGTGGGTGTGTGTGTGGGTGTGTGGGCGTGCGTGCGTGTGGGTGTGTGGGTGCGTGCGTGCGTGTGCGTGCGTGCGTGCATGTGTGCGTGTGTGTGCGTGCGTGCGTGTGCGTGTGCGCATGTGTGTTCGTGTGCGCGTCTCCAAATCCAAACCCAAACCCAAACCCGCTTTTGTTTCTTGATAACTAAGCTTTTATGCAAAGGGCTTTCAACACATAAATAATATGATATTCTATGTGAGCGTGTTCCCACCCCTTGGTTAATTACACTATTCTCGTGTTTAAATACCATCCTTGTCCCCATGAATAGGAGACTTGGGGAATGCTTTTTTCTCCAAAGGAGTAATTGCCTTGTCATTAGTTATAACCAAAGATAATAACTTTGCCAACAATCCAAATTAGTCGTATATCTAAATTGAAATATGCTATTCTTCTAATTTCTTACGTTTACAATACTTATTTTATTTTATGTGCAATGTAAAATATATGTGCATATTATAATAAGTTAAGTGAATGTTTCCCAACAACTATATTAATAGGGTTTATGTTTAATCTGTATATTAGATAACATGTATTGCATCTAGGATTAAAAATTACACAAGATGTTTAGGTTGGTTACGATAGTCTCCCACCCAAGTTGGTACATTATATAGAGATGAGAGACACCATACACTCGAACAACCATAAGTGCCACACTCTATGGATAATTGAAGAAGACATATTTATAGACATCAAGAAGGGAGCCCTAACCTTGTTGAGGCAATTGTTCCAAGAGTCACGATAAGATTGAGTTGTTGCAACAACTCTTCTACATGTTCCAAACAATTGATGATTACCCACAACTCCTTTTGCACCTCCGCATTCCACATTTTCCCTAGTTACCAAGCCCCGTGCTTGGTAACACATACCACTATCACATAATCTATATGGGCCTCGACATTCCATATAACCTTGATTTTATGAATTTATGACCTCATCCATATGTCTATGACGACCGATGATCATCTACATTCATCCTTACTTCATCCCCTCCAATGACTTAAAAACTTCGTTATTTAGAGGCATATTGAACGGATTCAAGAAGTTTTAGTAGAGAGTTTAGTAATCATCAACTTTCTAAGTACTATGTGAGTGAAACGTGAATAGGCATGGAAAATCAGCTTGCCCACTCTAATTAATACCTTTCGTTCGCAAAACAATTTTGATACTCTAAGCACATGAACCAACAAGATGCACCTTTCAAGTGTTATATCGACGTCTTTATTGAGCCGAGTGCCAATCCTCATATGCTTCCTAAGGGATATGTAGAATGGTTCTTAAATGAGGCACTTGAAGTATCATTGGGCCTCTAAAATAAAAATGACATTCACTTACGATAAAAAATAATAACACCATTTATAATATTGTATTTGTGATTTAATATATTCTACATACATCACTATAGTAAGTGTAATTTTCATCATCATTTGGGTCAGAGTTGTGTCAAAAATTAATATTTTTGGGTGGTTAGGGGTGAGAAAATCCAAAGAAAATATGTCCAATTTGACTAAAAAGTCAACGCAAAACTAGTATGACTTAGTTTTAGTTGTGTTGACTTTCATTGGGCTTGCATCACAAAAAAAGGCTTATGTGAAGAAATGATCAACACACTTTAATATTAATGAATTACAAAATAAAGTAAAATTACACACACACACACACACACATACATATACATACATATGTATGTATACACATACACATGCATATGTATGTATACATGTGTGTGTGCACGCGTGCGCGCAGGTGTGTGTGGGCGCGTGCGTGTGCATGAGTGCGCTTGTGTGTGTGTGCGCGCACGTGCGTGCGTACATGTGTGTGTGTGCAAGTGCATGTGTGCGTGTGCGTGTGTGCAAGTGCATGTGTGCGTGTGCGTGTGCGTGTGTGTGTGTGTGCGTGCACGTGTGTCTGCATGAAGTATTTCCATGTTGCATGCTTGTAACAAAGGTGAGCCTAAGCAAAAACCATATAGTTCCATTTGATTTTCATAGGATGTAGGAGAACTACGCGCACCTTGCTTCCCTTTTGGGTATTTGGTTGTGTAGTGCAATGCTCACATGCAATTGGTATATGTTGAGGACAATCCATGCCTAGTCTAGGTCTCACTCGAACCCATATCTCATTGAGTATTGTTAGGGTTACAAGAGAGGGAAGGCATTACACCAAACTTGCACATCATTGCAAATATCTAAAATGGTTTTTCTCTACGCAAACATAGATAATTGCATACAAGAAAAAAAAAGGGTGGTAACAACAAGGGGTATGGGTTCAAAAATCTGATATGTTTTTAGACAAAAACTTGACTTCCTTGGTCATTTTCGGAGATGAAATTGGTCCCCTAGTTACTTTTGGCCACATAATTGTCCACATGCTACGAACTTGACTTAGATATTGTTGGTAAACTTGTGTTTTTTGGAGCCCTTATGTACAGTTTGCAAAACCTTCTGATCTTCTTTCAATCTCATACTCTTGATAATATGAATCAACTAACTCATCTTTACATTATCTTGCTTGTGTTAGATCAATTAATCCCTCCAATTCAAGGTTGATTTATTGTATTTATTTATATCTCAATTGTGTTTAGTTTAATTATTGTAATAACATCATAACGATAACAAGTAATAAATTATGTTTTGTCACACATAATTGGAGTTCAATCATTTTTTTCTTCATGTAACACCATTCGATCTCAAAATAATGCTCATATATGCTCAATTATCCACCTAAATTTATCTATTCAAACCTAATATTCCCTTATTCGGTCAAATTTTCTCAAATAACAATATTCAATCACAAAATAACGATATGGTTAAAAAAAAAAACATTCAAATTCGGGTGTTTCATGGAGCGTAGCATGGATGTCCTTTTCTGCAGTTTCAGACCCACGCCCATGTAGTTATCACATAGTTCTCCACAACTCCATAGACATTTATTGCAAACATTTTGGATTATACTCGTGCTTGGGTGATTCAAACTCTTGAAAATTTTCCTTACTCCAGAGTCCAAGCGATCACCCACACCTCTGCTCGACATGTTCCACTCGCCTCTAGCCCACCGTGATAAAGTTTAAATTTGACACTAGTACAAACATATTCAAACTTTTTAATAGTAAGATATATTGAATACTTTCTGAAGACTATATGGGATGAAAGGAAGATTCCACGGTGGCTATATACAATTATGAAAGATTATAGTAAATAGACAACTGTCATAAACATTTTACTTGACAAGTAGAATCAACCGTCAAATGTAAACCCTCCAACTCAATTGAAACAAATATGCAACCTTTTCGCACCTGACTAATATGGTGCTTCTGCACACTTGCCTATAAGGTAGTGTTCCCATGGAGGTGGAAAAACCACAAATTTCTATTTTTGCATGCGTTGTAAATAAAATTTAGGATTTTTTTTTTTAGGAAAGTGGTCTCATGATTCGTAAATTTTCTACATTGCTTCCAAATTTTAGGAATTGTAATATAATTAACATTAGATATTTATTAAATAGAAAAAATTAACTTAAAACTAATGTGTAATTGTCTTTCGGGAAGAATAAACCCTACAACATCTCTGCAGCTGCTACAACTGCAGCTGCTACAAATTTTCAGCTCCCCACAACTACCTAGGTATGATACTACTCTTCCTAAGCAACCACTACTCCATAAATTCAAGAGAAGATTATATTTTTGCAGTTTTACAACATAAAGATTTGTATGGGACCACCGACCACTAAATAATAGTTGCAATTTCCCCAACATGGTAGTATGCCCTAACACGCCCCCACTTACAACCCACATCATCAAAATCCATTTGATATAGTGTAACAAGTGTGTTGTTAACCAATTCTTTGGGGTAGAGAATGGAGCAAATATATATATATGAGTTTGCTTCAATGTCTCGAGTTAAAATCTCATCATTTTGGCTAAAGGAGGGGTTCAACTTGCTTGTAAACTCTTTTGCATATTATTCTAAAAATTCTTTTTATTGATTATTATGATCCTTGTCTCAAGTCACGATTATGGGTCCCAATTAAGGGATTCCTTAGACCATGCAACCCATAATTCTTTAAGTTATATCTAAATGAAGCAATATCCCTAGCAAAACCTATAAGAAACAACAAAGGATTCTTCTATTAATATGAGGAAAAGATTACATATCCACGCATATTATCATGACCCACTTTTCAATAATCTAATGAAAAGGCTGCAAAAACCCATAGAAGTTTCAATCCTAATACCTATCCAAGATAGCTTGCAGACTCTATAAAACCAAACTTATATCCTTAGACAATGGAGCTTTACAACACTACTTAGTACTCATTGACTCAATTTGGCAATTGCTTGATAAACCGCCCCCAATAGATCTTTGAACTTCCTTGTATGTTCATTGTTCCCTTATAAAATAAAGAAGGAGAATATATATGGCTTTGAAAGTAAAGATACCTTTACAAAGATTCCCCAATGTGCTCGAGATCATTGTCAATCTCATCAATTGGTTTGCAAGTAACTTACCACCAAAACATATTCGTTCAATCAAAGAGTGCCACGTTTCTTGATTTGTCCTTGGGCAAAGAAAACATATCAAAGTCCACACATGTTCACTTAATTACATGGATATTAACATAATCAAACAACTCCAGCTTTGACATAGAGAGTAATGATTCCACTCATTATTCATACATGAATGGTTACATTTTATAGGCTATTATACTCCTATTATTTCTCTAACAAAACTCATGCACTGTGAGTTTGTTCTCAACATCTTAATATCTACGTGATTTGTTGTAACATCAATACAAACTTAGTAATATTACCCAAACCTATTTATGTGAGTTGTTTATGACGACTCACATATTACATTACTAACATACTAACATATGTTCACACCAACACTACTTTCCTAACATTCCCCTCTTTAAGGTGAACATGGGGCAAAGAGGAACATAAAACATTAGTGTATGCCAACATGTATAGGTCTCCGCATACTCTACTCATAATTTCTCCCACTTGTTGTCACCTACATATATACTCTCCCTTAATTTGCTTTCATTTCTAGTGAACTCCTCACCGCCGACCACATACTTTAGTGATAATCTACATACGTGAATTCTTCCCTATTCACACTTTTCACCTCCGGTGATTGTTGGATAAATACCCATATTAATGGTTAATTCAACATTTTTACTTTTACATTAGGTAATATCTTGTTGAGTGGTTATAACTATATAATTACATGGTTATATTGTTTAATCAATATTGTTTGTACTTGGGAATAGTATTCTCGTATGTGTATTTGTTTTTGTGATGGTGTGTTTGTTGCACATGTATAACTATTTATGTTTAATGGTTATGATTGTACAATGTCTATAAATATTCGAATCTTCTCTTTTGTTTAGAATCTAGTTATTTTACATATTTATAAAATTCATTAAGTATTGCCCTAATTTAGGAAGATCTAGTTGAATCTTGAACAAGAGAGGATTCCTAGATGCCATTTTCCTCTTCACATCCCCCAACATATTTCCACACCCCTTAACTACCGTAGAAAATTAACACACCCCCATAGTTCTTTATAGATAACAAGCCACCAAAACCCCGTCTGTCAAGTCGCCAACATACTCACATGCATCTCAACCTTCAATTGTCATGTGCGCAACTAATAAAGCAATATAATAACGGTGGATCAAATTATTTTGACTCTAAAATATCTCACAAGACATACAAGGCGATAGTACTTTGTGAGCTCGGGAAAAAGATAAATCATAGCAAAGGGTCTTAAAAGACCTAAAAGGGCGAAGAACCACTTTAGCCCATCTATGCGGACCTAACAAGGTAGGCACTTATTTTTTGTTATTGTTAGCTACTAGTAAGTAACAAATAAATTAAAGTTCATTCAAGCTTGATGAAATGAAATGAAAGATTTTAATGATGTCCACGAGACTGAAGAGTCTATGGGACCAAAAATTAAAACTTTAAGACGAATTCAAACTCTTTTCAATATCAGATATTCTACTAGTGAATTTTGAGCACGAAACCAATGATATTTTCAAGCCTTGTTTCTTCGAATAACTCATTTAATTTGTCCACCTTCAAGTCATTTTTCGCTTCGATCCGAATATCCTCATAAGCTGAACATTCCATGATGAAGTGTCATTCCGTCTCAACCACCCCTTTGCTGCAGAAAATACAAGTTCTCCTTTCCCAATCCTCCTTGGGTATAGTCCATCTACTGGTTTCACATCGAAGGTGATGCGAACCGGTCCTCATTTGAGCCATTAAAATCCTTGCTTTACCCTTGATAGCTGCCCCAAGATAAGCTTTTTCATCATGTTCCCAAGTGGGGTTAAATTCTTTGATGTAATAAGCTTTCTTACGACCAATCTGCCATGTCCACATGGCAGTCCTAAATTTTTCTATCACATAGTGTTTTATTTCCCTGTTGTTGTTAGGACACTCTTGAAAGTTGATGCCCCATTTGTTCATCCATTTGTTGTTTTGCTTCATCCAAGTTTTCTTTCTGCGCTCTAATTTTTCCTCCACAACTATTTTGGGCCAACGATGATTATCCATGCTTTCAACCTTTTTCAGATAACTTAACAACTGAGTTATTGCTTGATGCTTCCATCGGGAAAGTACCCGCCTCAGCCAACAGATCTCATACGGGATTGTTGACTTGACTTTAAGAGTGCTTGTGATTAGATGTTTCTGGATTCTTTCTAATTGTCTCCATCCATGATTTGACATGCTACTTCCCCATATTTCGCAACCATACAGAGCAACCGAGTGACCAACAATCCAAAAAGGGTTTTCTTAGTTTTCCAATCCCAAAGTTCAGTTGTCCTGCACCTATTTTGAAGTAGGTAAGATGCTTTCCAACCCCCTATATCATTTTTGTTCTACACGTTTCCCAACTAAGCTTGTTGTGTAAATCAATCCCAAGATATTTGTATTTTGTTACAATTTCCAACGGGCTCCCTTCAAAAAGAAAGTTAAGTTGTTTCTCTTTCCTTTTTAAAGAAAAAATCATTACTTTGGTTTTGCTAATGTTCACTTGCATCCCTACTTCCTGGCAAAAAATTCTAAGGCTTTCAAATGATCCCTCAATCCTTGAGTTGTTTTTGAAATTAGAACGAGATCATCAACATATAAGAGTAACTTCACCACATAACTTGCCAACTATATACCCCCTCCCTCGGTTTTGCTTTGAACCATTCTTAAAGATTGTCAATGTATAATCTAAACAGAGTGGGAGAGAAAGGACAACCTTGTTTGACACCAATGTCACTGCCAAAACATTCTAACATACCCTCTCTAGTTTTGATTTTACCTCTGACATGCTCATAAAGCCTATGTATTGCTGCTCTGAACTCGTATGGAATCCCAAGTTCCTCCATCATGTTCCAAAGTTTTTCTCTAGGCACCGTGTCAAAAGCTTTCTTAAAATCAACAAAGCAACAATAAGCTTCCTCGCCTTGGGTATCCCAAACCTTTTCAATCAAGTGCCTAAGAGTGATGCAATGGTCGATGGTTGAGTGTCTAGGTCGGAAGCTTGCTTTCCCTTTTCTCTTTTACCCTCTCTTTCTTAATTTCAACTGATTCGACATTCTACCATGCCCCCAAAAATTTTACTAAGGAGAGGATTGACCATAATGGTGCGGTAGTTTGATGGATTATTGATATCACTTGCTTTTAAATAGAGGAATAACAACACTAGTCGTCCACTCCAATGGGAAGCCATTCTGGTTGATCTCATTGAATATTTTTTTGATGTGCAAAGTGAGGGTCTCCACACCCCACTTTAAAAATTCAACCTGAACCCATCAATATCTTGTGCTTTACCACTTGCTAGATTCATGATGCCATGTTTGATGTCTTCCATGGAGAAAAGCTCAGTCGAAGTATTAATTATGGGAGGAGTATCCTTCTGTTGAGACCACTCATAGAGGATCCTTGCATACTCTAACCACTGAGCATCTGTGATATTATTTTCTATGTGTTTTTCTTTTGTTGCAGCTCCCTCCAAAAGCCTTTGGGATTGTGCTTTCCAAGAGAAATTAATGCTTTCCTCCTCGTACTCACATAGCTTTCTTTCTTGTATTGTACCAATTTCTCATATTTCTTTTTATTTTCTTTGTTCATCTCACTTTCTTTCAAAGCTCTCTTGGTAGCCTTACATTCTTCGTCATACCACAAATTCGTTGGAAAAGTATTTGCAACTCCCTTTCTAGGTTTAGATATTTTGCAAGCACTTAATGCCTTGTGAATTAAAGGAATCAACAAATTGCTGCATACATAATTATTTGTCCCCTTGGTTGCCTTGCTCTCTATATCATTTCATGTTATCTGAAATTTCTGCTCAAGGGTAAAGAACGAAGATTTCCTGATTTTCTTTATTTACAATGATTTTTCCTTGTTGTTGAGTTGTCTTTTGTGTGTGATGAACTTGTTTTCGTTGGTGTTGATTTGAGATGGTACCAAGTTTGATGAAGAGAGGTTTATGATCAGATTTTAACTCGATAGGAAAATCCCCTATTTTGAACTCGAGCAACCGAGAGGTAGAGATTTGGGAGAAGATGACATAGTCCACTACACTTTGACCATTGTATGTTTTGCAAGTGATACTGCATGATCTGGGCCAAGCCCTCATGCCATTACAAATAACCATGTCGTATAAGCTGCATAGGCCTATAAGCTCGACCCCAAAATGCGTCACCCTCCATTACCATCTTCTGATATTGTACATGGACGTTGGATGGGTTGGTTGGGTGAAGAGTCCTTATACAGAAGGTCGAAGGTTCCTTTCGCTCATAATTTTTAATATGAAATCCTTGCAAAAATTGATTTAAATATAATTAGGCCCATATGAACATATTAAAGGGGCATGCACATAGATATATAGACTAATTTAAATGCGTGCTTAAGTAGGAGATGGTTGAGGGTTGAGCCCAACCACAATCAATGCATTTACTTTTACCCTTTTATTTCTTTTCCATAAAGATAGGGATGTTAAACTTGGAGTGGTTGGCCTAATGATCACGATCCCCCCTCTGCTGGTCAACAATTTTCTGCGGCGGCATAATTTCATTGCTTCAGTGTATTTTTTATTTTGTTATCGTTGACTTTCCTAAGCTCGATCTAGTCTAATCGTGTGGCTTTGGGACGTGCTTCCATACCACTCATTTTTTTGTGCATTATCTTGTATCATTTGACTTGTTAATATAATATAAGATCTTATTCATAAAAAAATATAAACCCTTGCCAAACAATTTTAGAAGACCTCTAAACTTGTTAGAGGTAAAACCCATAATTGGGGTCATAAATCATTTTAACTTCAATTTTTTTGTAAAAATCAAAATATGGTAAAATTGTATGCCAACAAGAGGCCGTAAGAGTCCATTTTTATTGATTTTTGCAAGTTTATCCACTATTAGGTGGGTGATTCCAAGAGGTTAAGAGCCCAAAAACACATTTTTTTACATAAGTTTCAATTTTTCGAGAAAAGGGAACATTTTTTTAGTGACACCCTCCTGCAATGGACGGAAATGTTCCCAATGTTTGTTTACCAAATTATCATCTTACGTGAGGTGGCAACTACACGGCATGGAAGACCAAAATCGAAACTCAACTTGAATTTAAAGGCGTATGGCTTGTTGTGGAAGGATTCTTTAGTAGACTAGATGAAGATGCTATTGCACAACGTTAGTTTGATCAAGATAATCGAAGGTGAAGTTAATAATCCTATTTGGAGTCTCGGATGAAGTGAAACTGCACATTTGAGATGCTAAAATGAACAAAGAATCATGAGACAAATTAAGCACATTCTATGAGGCTAAAAATAGAAACACCATTTTGTATCTACATAGTCGGTTTCGTAATTTCGAATTGAAAAGTGGTGAGAAAATTGAAGCCTTTTTATGACGTGTTGTAGTATTACAAGTTTCTCTCTAAGCATTAGAAGAGGACCTAACATATGACTCTGTTTTGTACCTATTGTTTTGAGAGAATTACCCCATCTTACGGATATTTGTGACCACATTGAATGTCACAAGTAAAATACCAAAATTTGAAAAGTTGGTAAATATGTTGTAATAGGAATCCATGCATGAAGAAGAATAATAATCCCTAGCTTCTCATCAAAAAGGAAAAAAGGCCTTTCCATTCCCGGAAGCATAACAATCAACAAGGGGAAAAACAACGAGAAAAAGTGTTTGATTTGTGGCAGCAAAGACATGAACTAAAATATTGTTGGAATAATAAATTCTAAAGAGGAACACCGAGAAAAATAAGCTGAATAACCAATAATCTCATTAATCAAAATATGTATACAAAAAGAGGACCAACAATTTTTGAACAACGGTCTTTGAACCAATGACCTATTTCAAATCAATTGATCTTTGAACCAATGTATCATAATGTAGAATTTTTTAAGAGGAATGTATCTTTCTAATAAGAGTGTGATATGTAGTCCAACGGTTAAGAGCTTGTAAGAGAGCTCCAATAAACAACCAAGCGACCTACAACATAATAATACCAAGCGAAAGTGTAAGGAAAATGTTACAACGATAGGTGCGAAGGAGAGACTTGACAAACAAAGGTGTAAGGAAATATTTCCAAAATAAGTCAAAGATGCTTCAATAGAGCAAACACACATTCAATAAAACCAAAAG
This sequence comes from Taxus wallichiana var. yunnanensis, assembly GCA_018340775.1. Lineage (NCBI taxonomy): Eukaryota > Viridiplantae > Streptophyta > Pinopsida > Cupressales > Taxaceae > Taxus > Taxus wallichiana. The sequence goes on along the minus strand of CM031239.1, from coordinate 174,974,817 downwards.
TTCATCAATTCCATGAGCAAACAGTCAACAAGGTAAAGCTTGTGATCTCGTGCAAAAATTTGAGCGCATGACAATCATGCCTAGAGAAACCATAATGATGTGCAACCTTTGAGAGACCAAAGTCAAGCCCAAGAGAGTTCCGATTTCTACTTTGAGTTGTTAAAAGTCTCCAAAACTTGCATATTTGAGGACATAGTCTACATGACTGAGTCTTGTTCGACGTATAGTACCTAACGGAGGAGAGTTGTGCCAAGTTTGAAGAAGGCTATGATGTAGATGAAAAAGGTGAGATATAACCCCCACAAGAGTGTCTACGTTGTCGCACTGAACATACCAATCCCATCTCTTCATCCACAACTCAGGAAACAAGAGCACATCTAGTCATAGTGATTCAAAGAAATCCAAATGACGCATTCACCATAAGAAGCAAAAGGACGTGTTGCGTCTCAACAAAATGATGACTCGAAGCGTATGTACTAGAATCAAAATCAAGAAGATAATGTTTCGGGTTGCTTTTGTAAAAACAATAAAATAAAGGGGAATGTTGGCATATTCCATTGTTTAGTGGGTGGTATCTTGACCTTCCACCTCCACACATGTTTCATCTCTTCACCTTCTCTCCTCCAATGCATGTATATACACAATTTTTATATATTGAATAATCCATGGGGAATTTACATTTAATCTTTTATGTTTCCCTCAAATCTCAATCGACACCTCCACTAGAGCTAGAAAATATGAAATCTTGAGAAGTCTTATATAGAAGTGACATGCCAACTAATAAAAGTGTTATATGCAAGACACCTACATAGTAAGTATACTTTCCAAATAAGAGGAGATTGTAGAATATGTATACAAAGAGAGGATAGAAAATAAAAATATGAGGATGAAGTTAAAAAAAGACTAAGAATGAGATTCGACACAAACTTTTACAGATCAAAGTAGATTCCATGCTTGAAGATTCAAAAAGTACACGCCCATTGTAGAGAACCAAGGAAAAAGAGGAATTTACTAAAGAATAAGAGTAACAGATGTGAAAAGTATAGGAGAAGTTGAACCTTATATATTAACTATTATCTCATCTTTTTAAAAAGGATCGAGTCATTGTTATTGATAATTGGTTTCTAGTAAGGGGTTTATTAATAAAGAATGAACTTCCATTATTGGAGATTTTATATATTGAAAAAATTATATGTTCACATATATTAAGTTGATATTAATGAATATAAGTGACAATATTAAGGAGAATACTATTTATTGTTGAATGGTGATGCATGCATGTTTCTCATTTATGTTTTATCATTAATTTAAGTTTACATGGTATATGATTTATTGATTGCATATTCATTAGTGCTCACCATACATATTTTTATCTCGGTAGATATGCAAAGTGGGGGTCATTTTTATTGATATTTTCGTAATTTTTTGCTAAGGGCGTACACCCTTCTAAAAGTGTGTGCACACTTTGTAAATCTCTTCCCGTATGTATTTTGAATAGGTTTGTGAAAAATACAAAAATAGAACATACACCCTTTGTAAAATAAAGGGTGTACACTCATGTAATGCAAAGGGAATGCACCCTTTGGACTAGAAAGGGTGTATGCCCTTTGTAGTGCCATAAATTATTGAAAAATAAAAAGTGTGAATTTTTTAGTTCATTTTATCCAGAAACCCATTTACAATCTTATGGACTATGGAAACATAAAAAATCTAATTGAAAATAGATTTTTCAAAGGGCGATATGCTTTTCAACGATCATACACCCTTTCTAAAGAGCATACATGATTTTCAAATGGTGTACGCCATTTGTTTATTTTCAAAATTTTGGGTGTTCTTCCCTCCTAAATAGTCTTGGATTTTGGCTAGGGGATCCGAACCTCAGGGTTGGACCTACATTTAATTATCTTAGAAGGATTTTGAAGGATTTTAAACATTTTTTTTGGAATCAGGGTAATATTTTTTGAGGGTGTTGAAAAGATCCACATCCTTGTACAATTGAGGATTTTACAGAGGATCCACAACCTAGGTTACAATGAAGGGGACCACCATTAGGAACCCAATTGAAGCAACCTATGAAACCATAGTGAAGATGTAGCGACCAATGACAATGACCGCAACGAGTGGAGCAACAACCAATGACGACAACGAGAGGAACAACAACCAAAGTGATGACCACGAGAGGAACAACCACCAATGACAACATTGAGAGGAGAAACCACCAAAGACAACAACGAGAGGAGCAACAACAAACGAGAGGAGAAGCCACCAACGACAATAGCAAGAGGAGCAACCACCAGCGACAACATCGAGAGGAGTAGAACCAACGACGGGAGAAACCACTAGCGACAACATCGAGAGAAATAATGACTGATGATAACACAATGAACAAAGATGCCACATCTAGTGGCGGAACCACCTCCAAGGAGGATTGTGCCTCGGGGGGATTTGAACATGGGTGGGAAAGCACACAACCATGTGACTTGACCGCACCACTCCCATGATCCGAGGATCGTCACGAGAAACACCGATCTAAGATATTCTCATAATAAGTTGCAGTCATTTTTAAAGCGTGGAGAAAAATTATACGATTCTCGACGACATCTTGTTTGCAGGAAACAAAGCTCGTTTGCAAAAGTTATAGCCCGCTGAAATTTTTGGGCAACTGGCAAAATTTGGAGTTTTGTGCAGGTTGGACGTGTGCACGCTCGCCAAGTGTTTCGATTATATTGCGACACGTGGACGAATTGTGTGACGTACTAAAAAAATGGGTTTTGGAACGCCGGTCTTGGACACTCGTTCTCGGACAAATGGACCCCGCTATTTACTGGCTGGGGGCCCTCAGCCAGGTTCGACACACTCGATTATGGAGGGGTGCCTTGGCCTCCTTCTCATTTAATCATTAAACCAACTTGTGTATATAAACTCCTATAATTGCCTTTGCGCTATGCATGTGGGACTATTAGACATGCATTATTTAAATTATGCAATTTCCCACGCATTTTTATTAACTACCATATTCCACGCATTATCCTTAGCTAAACTTTCCACGCATTGAATATTAATTCATTATACCACAGCTAACTGTCCACGCATCATCCTTAACCAACTATCCACACATTATCTATTGTTAGCGCCTAAAATACCAACCATGCGCTGTCCCAAGATATGCGCCTCTACATAAGCAATCACGGTGGCTCTTAAGCCAACTCAAACCGCCCTCCTTGGCATTATTAAATGCCTACCTATTTGCACGCCCCCACAATGTGGGATAAAACACTTAAAAAGCGCCTAAGGAGAAGGAGGAGAAGTGGAGGGGATTGGAACAGCTGACCTCCCAAGCAAAAGTATAGGCGCCTAACCATTGCGCCAGCTGTTTGGAAACAATATAAAAGGAGGTATATTATATTTGTATAGCATTCGGGACTGTGTGAAATTATTGTAATGCTCATAACTTGAGCTAGGAGTGGAATTTGGAGGAGATGTAAAAAGCAACCCCTGTTATTTTTGACAGAGGAAGACTGTGAGAAGGTCAGAATTTTGTAGAATTCTTTGTAAAGAATTATTTTCAAGATTTTAATAGATCGGTCCCATTCAACCGGACCCGGAGACGTAGGCCTCAAGCGCCGAACTCCGTTATCAATTCTTGCGTCAAATTGCTGGTGAATCCTCTTCATTTCTTTCAATATTTGCACAGTACTTGTAGTTTTTATTCTTTTATTAAAAATACAAAAGGATATAATGCTCAAATTTTACATCGAAAATCAATACAAAGCAAGAAAAATGTGTGTGCACAATTGCTAGTTAAATTTGGTTTTCAGATCATTGGTATCAGAGCTGGTTTTGACTGATTTTTGGTTCAGTTTAACGTGTTTTGGATTGCAAGTTGTGTGTTGGATGTTAACAAGGTCTCGATCTAAGAAGGGTGAAGGAGAGTTAGTTGAAGGAGATCCCAAAATTGGTACCAGACGATCTCGAAGTCCTACAATGGCGGATCGAGAGGAAGTGGAAGAAAACTTTCATCAATCATTCCAACAGATGAAGGAAATGGTGGAAGAAATGTACCAAGATAGGAAAAGGGAAAAGGGAACTAGAGGAGGTAAGAAAGAAGAAAGCTCTAGTTCTGATATTCCAAAAAGAGACTCTTTAAAATCTGATTTTCCTTCATTAAAGTTAGATATCAAGTTTGAATTGCCTATGTATACTGGAGAGCTAAATGCAGAGAAGTTGGATAACTGGGTCAAGCAAATAGAAGTATATTGCAGGGTTCAGAGAATTGTTGATGATGAAGCAAAGATTCATCTAGAAACTCTTCGGATGGGTGGCACAACACTCATTTGGTGGGAGAGTAAGCTTCAGGAAGTGGAAGAAAACAAAGGTATAGAAATCACTTCTTGGTCTGAATTTGTTTCAAATCTTAGGCAACAATTTTATCCTCTTGGTTATAAGCAACAAGCTATGATGGATTGGAAAACATTAAGACAAACTAAGGGACAAAGTGTTCAAGAATACACACAAGAATTTAGGAAAAGGGCTCTAATTCTAGGAATTTCCCTAAACACAAAAGAAACACTGCTCAAATATATTGGTGGATTGCATAGTTATCTAAGGCATATGATACTTGTTTTAGGTCCTACTAATCTTGATGCAGTATGTGTTCAAGCAACCCATTTGGAAGCACGAGGGAAAATGACAAAGGAGTCCTCTTTCTCTTCTTTTAATCAGAAGAACAAGCAATCTGAAGGAAAAGGTTCGAAAGAACAAGGAAAAGGAAAGGGTAAGCATAAAACAAACTCTACTGTTAAGAAGGAAGATGAAAAACCATTTTGTAATCATTGTAAAAAAACCATGATGAGTCTAAATGTTGGAAATTACATCCTGAAAAGAAGCCTAAATGGATGGTTAAGAAAGGAAAAGAAAAGAAAACAAACACCGTAGTACATGATCTTGGTTCTCGATTCGGTGATTAAACCAAAATCACAAACTATGAGTTTTCAAGGTAAGTCCACTCTTTCAATTTCCAACAATAGCATTTCAGATGTTGCATCTTCTTCTAGTAAACAAAGTACACCGGACGATAAGAAAAGAAATGAGCTTTTCCACATTAGAGTAATTTCAAAGCATACAAAAATTGATACTCTTTTTGATAGTGGATCTCAAGCTAATCTAATTTCTGAGGAGGTTGTTAAGAAACTAGGACTCAAAACTAAACCACATCCTAAGCCTTATCCTTTGGGCTGGGTTTGTGATGATGCAAAACTGCAGGTAACTAAAACTTGTACTTTCAGATTTGCCATTACAGACAAGTTTATTGATGAGGTTGAATTGGATGTAGTTCCTTTGGATATTTGTGGGGTGGTTTTGGGAAGTCCTTATTTGTATGATCGTAAAGCAATCTTCTATAGGGAAGAAAATAAATATTTGCTTGTAAAGGATGGAATTGAGTTTATTATTAGAGCTCACCGTGAAAAGAATAATCTATCCTTGGTAACTGCAGGTCAAATGAAAAGGCTTGTAAACTCAAGCAAAAGTTTTGTGCTCATGGTGGTCAAAGCCAAGGAAAAAGAAAATGAGATGGCTTTTGAGACTTGCGATCTAAAACATAAGGATGAATTGGTAAAAATTGTTTCTCATTTTGATGATGTTTTTCAGGATCCACAAGGTCTACCTCCCAAAAGAGGGGTTCAACATGAGATACAGTTGCTTCAGGATGCACCTCTTCCCAATATCGGAATGTACAGGTTGTCAGTAGTAGAGAACGAGGAAATCAAGAGACAGGTAATGGAACTTTTGGCTCAAGGTATAATTCGTCCAAGTACATCCCCATGTGGTTCACCAATTATATTGGTTCCTAAGAAGGATGGCACTTGGCGAATGTGTGTTGATTTCCGTGCTTTAAACAAGATTACTATAAAGAATCGTTACCCTCTTCCTAGAATAGATGATTTACTGGATCAATTAAAGAATGCAATTTATTTCACTAAGTTAGACTTAAGAAGTGGTTATCACCAAGTAAGAATTACAGAAGGTGATGTTTGGAAAACTACTTTTAAAATGAAACAGGGATTGTTTGAATGGTTAGTGATGCCTTTTGGTTTGTGTAATGCACCGGCAACATTCATGAGAGTTATGAATGAAAGTTTTAGACCATTCATTGATAATTTCATTATTGTCTACTTAGATGATATTCTTATTTTCAGTAAGTCATGGGATGAACATGTTAAACACATCCAGAAAGTCTTAGATGCACTAAGGAAAGAGAAATTGTATTTGAAGATGTCAAAATGTGAATTTGGAAAAACATCTTTAATTTACTTGGGTTATATTGTAGGAAATGGAGAATTGAGAATTGATCCTGCAAAAATAGAGGTTATTGTGAAATGGCCTAGACCCACAAATGTGACGGAAGTTAGAAGTTTTCTAGGTGCAGTTCAGTACTGGAGAAAATTTATTGCTAACTTCTCATATATTGCATCTCCTTTGCATGCTTTGACAAGTATTAAACAGGTCTTTTAGTGGGGAGGAAAACAACAAAAAGCATTTGATACACTGAAAGAGAAGATAAGTACCGCTCCGATCTTGGCACTTCCGGATTTACAACATTCATTTGAGATTGAGACAGATGCTAGTGACTACGCAATGGGGGCAGTTTTGATGCAGAACAAACGACCAGTGTGTTACCATTCAGAAACCTTTACAAGTGCGGTAAGAAACTATCCAACTTATGATAAAGAGTTGTATGCTTTGGTTCAAAGTGTTAAAAAGTGGAAGCATTATTTAATGGGAAAAGAAACAATTATCCATACTGACCATCAACCGCTTCAATACTTACAAACACAAACCAAATTGCAGCAATCTAGACATTTCAGGTGGATGGGATTTTTGCAACAATTTCATCTTGTAATCAGGTATAAAAAAGGTATTCAAAACAAGGTTGCCGACATGTTATCCAGACCACCAGTGGTAGTAGCATCTATTCTTTTGCAGCATAGTTCTTTGGCTCATGTTAGTTACAAGGAACAATATGTAAATGATGTTGATTTTAGAGAAGTGTATGAGGATCTAGTAAGTGGGAAACAAGTAGGAGAAAAAGATTATCATTTGCATGAAGGATTGTTATATCATTTTGGAAAAATTTGTATTCCAGAAAATGAGCATGTGCATATGATTAGGGAAGCACATACTTCTCTTATTTTAGGGAATTTTGGTGTTAGTAAGACAGTTGCACATTTACAAAAATATTGCTATTGGCCTAGAATGCATGAACATGTAAACCGGTATATTAAGGGATGTGTTCTTTGTGCCACAAGCAAGCCAAGTAACAGGAAATTAGGACTTTACACTCCTCTTCCTGTTCCAACACGGCCTTGGGAAAGTGTTTCCATGGACTTTGTAGGAGGCTTGCCCATGACACGGAAGAAACATGATTACTTATATGTGGTAGTGGACAGATTTGGCAAAATGTGTGTGTTGGTTCCATGTACTAAACAAATAACTCGGTGAGGGAACTCGCACATTTATTTTTTTTCAGCTTTGTTTGGGTTCATTTTGGTTTACCTACTTCAATCATATCTAATCGGGATTATAGATTTCTTGGGGAATTTTGGTTAACATTGTGGGGTTAATGGACACAAAACTCGAAAAAGAGCACTTGCTTTTCATCCATCGATCGATGGTCAAACAGAGGTTGTAAACCGCACAGTGGTACAATTACTTAGGGGCTATAGTAACAAACATCCTAAATTGTGGGATGAACATCTTTATTATGTGCAACATGCTTATAATCGTGCCTTACATTCTTCTACTTTGAAGTCTCCATTTGAGACTTGTTATGGATATCTGCCTAATTCTCCATTAGATATATATTATGGACATGAAACTGTTGTTAATGGTGCAAGTGATTCTGACAAGGATAAAAGATTTGTGCAGAGAATACAACAGGTTCATCAATATGTCCGTGAACAATTGGAGAAAATTCAGGCTAAGTACAAAGCTAGGCATGATAAACATAGAACTGATCACAAGTTCAAAGTTGGTGATTCAGTTTGGCTTCACATCAACAAGGAAAGACTGACAGGTGAAGGTAAAAAATTGAAACCTATACGGTATGGTCCGTTCCAAATATTGGAAAAAATTGGTAACAACGCTTTCCGGTTGGATTTACCTCCATATATGCAAATCTACTCAGTTGTAAATGTTGAGAATTTAAGATTGTATGAACCGCCTATGATTGTTGATCATGATGATTCTAACATTATGCCTTCCATTGATGATTTTGCTCCTGAGTATCTTGATGAGTTGCAGGAAGACATCATTTTGGACAGGAAAGTAAGAACTTCGTGAAGGGGTGATATTGAGTATCTTCATGTTGGGTTCAAAGGCATGCATCCGAACAAGGCTAAATGGATGGAAACCGGAAAGGTGAGGGAGAAATACCCTCACCTATTCACCAATTAAGTTGACTTTTGGGGTCCAAAAGTTTCTCAGTGGGGAGGAATGATCCAGAGGATCCTCATAGAGAAACACCGATCTAAGATCTTCTCAGAATAAGTTGTAGTCATTTTTAAAGCGTGGAGAAAAATTATACGATTTCGATGACATCTTGTTTGCAGGAAACGGAGCTCGTTTGCAAAAGTTATAGCCCGTTGAAATTTTTGGGCAACTGGAAAATTTGGAGTTTTGTGCAGGTTGGACATGTGCACGCTCGCCAAGTGTTTCGATTATATTGCGACACGTGGACAAATTGTGTAACGTACTAAAAAAATGGGTTTTGGAACACCGGTCTTGGAAACTCGTTCTTGGACAAATGGACCCCGCTATTTACTAGCTGGGGGCCCTCAGCCAGGTTCGACACACTCGATTATGGAGGGGTGCCTTGGCCTCCTTCTCATTTAATCATTAAACCAACTTGTGTATATAAACTCCTATAATTGCCTTTCATGCGCTTATGCATGTGGGACTATTAGACATGCATTATTTAAATTATGCAATTTCGCACACATTTTTTATTAACTACCATATTCCACGCATTATCCTTAGTTTAACTACCTTATACCACATTCCACACATTGAATATTAATTCATTATACCACAGCTAATTTTCCACGCATCAGCCTTAACCAACTATCCACACATTATCTATTGTTAGTGCCTAAAATACCAACCATGCGCTGTCCCAAGATATGCGCCTCTACATAAGCAATCAAGGTGGCTCTTAAGCCAACTCAAACCGCCCTCCTTGGCATTATTAAATGCCTACCTATTTCGCACGCCCCACAATGTGGGATAAAACACTTAAAAAGCGCCTAAGGAGAAGGAGGAGAAGTGGAGGGGATTGGAACAACTGACCTCCCAAGCAAAATTATAGGCGCCTAACCATTGCGCCAGCTGTTTGGAAACAGTATAAAAGGAGGTATATTATATTTGTATAGCATTTGAGACTGTGTGAAATTATTGTAATGCTCATAACTTGAGCTAGGAGTGGAATTTGGAGGAGATGTAAAAAGCAACCCCTGTTATTTTTGACAGAGGAAGACTGTGAGAAGGTCAGAATTTTGTAGAATTCTTTGTAAAGAATTATTTTCAAGATTTTAATAGATCGGTCCCATTCAACCGGACCCGGAGACGTAGGCCTCAAGTGTTGAACTCCGTTATCAATTCTTGCGTCAAATTGTTGGTGAATCCTCTTCATTTCTTTCAATATTTGCACAGTACTTGCAGTTTTTATTCTTTTATTAAAAATACAAAAGGATATAATGCTCAAATTTTACATCGAAAATCAATACAAAGAAAGAAAAATGTGTGTGCACAATTGCTAGTTAAATTTGGTTTTCGATCATCCCACCCCATTAGGCGAAAGGATTTTAAATATTTATTCACCTTCGTAGGCAAAAATATTCATCGTGTTTTTGTATTTTCTTAAAAAATTATATGGGTTTGTAGAGGGGAGAATCTAGTTTTTATTTTTTTTCAAATTAAACTATTATTTCAATTACTAGATAATGTAACTAATTATGAATGATTCATTAGTGTTACTAATAGTTTAATAATTTTTAACGATCAACCAATGAATTACAAAACTTATATCTCCACAATCTACTCATTGTTGGCTATTGCTTAAAAAAAAAAAATTCAAATATATGAAGTTAAGCTCAAAATGTTGTGTCCATACACTTGCGTTTTCATTTTTCCTACTTTCTTGACTTGTAAAATTATATTTATCAAACAAATGAAAATATATGCTCAACAATTTTCAACATTTTCTAAATCTTCGTATGAAATTTTATTTAAAAATTCATTCATTTGCTCTAAAAAGTGTCCATAGACATCCAATTTTCTTATGGTTTCATAAAATTTTACTATGTCACTATTAGAAATGAGTAAATTTCACATATTTATCTCATATGGGTATTGCAAAAAATTACATATTTAGAAACTAGATTCAAAATGTCACAATTTATCTTCTTACATCATGTCAAAAAATTATTTGAATAGGTGCCTCTAAAAGTCTCTCCAAGGTCATGTATTGCTATTTTAAAAAAAAGGTGGCCACTTATCCCCCCTTTTGACCCCCATTATCCCACATTTTCCCATCTCATCACCGAACATATAAACACTTGATACTCTCTCTCTCTACACCTTGAGTGAACACATAACAAAAACTTGAGCGATCGGGCAACGTATGAATTGAAAATTATTTGGTGGGCTCTTGTAGGCGGTACAAAATTGTTATGTGAGAACATGAGAAAACCCAACAAGCCATGCAATATTGGGGACTTTTGTAGCTAAACTCATTATATTTCTTGTCTTTTCTAATGGATAGTAATTGAAAGATGCTAAGATATTGGATTAGGGTATGATTTTCTATACACCTTTCTAACTAGGAAGCACATCGAAGAATGGAAAGAAACCATCTTTATGAAAATCATTTTTGAAACTTAATATTAAATATTAATTACATGTGGTTAAATTAATCAAAATATTGAACCATATCATTATAATTATTATCAATATAAATATTATTCTATCAATTATAAATGTAATGATATATCGTTCAAAGCTCAAATATGATATCAATAATTTGTCGATGATTTCACTACCCCATCCTCCATCTAAATCAATAAGGGTCCTTAACCTTAGGAATAGCCTAAAAATTATGTGATTATTCTTCATTTATTATGTTTCCAACTAGAGTTAGTTATGAAATTTTTAATGCAATCTTTTTTTTTTCTCATAATCAAGAGAACATATTGCCTTAAGAAAATAAATGTTAACTATGCCTTAAGAAAATAAATGTTAACCATGCCTTATGAAAATAAATGTTAACTATCATTAATATCTTTTTTTGTGTATTAATTGCCCTAGAAAAATGCAAGAGAAATATTTTATCTCCAAAAATACTAATTCGTCCCTAAACATTCCTTGAAATCAATAAATTTAAGCATGCATTGAGCATGTAGTATTTTGTCTTTATACATTTCTTGGAAATCAATAAATATAAGTATATATTGAATATGATGGTGTAAGTAATGTGAAATCCCACCTTCACTTCAAAATGATGAACAAACTAATGATTTTTTAGAGTAGGAGGAGGATATGTCAATGAAGAAAAGGATGATTTATTTTACTTTATGGCATGCTCCCACACAACCTATTTTTTTAAAATGTACTACAATCATATTTTTTAAGTAATGCTACTCAATCATGAGCCATAGAATTAGATATACATGTACATCTTAAAAACTTCCAAAGACAATAAAATTTAAATGTTGTGTGATTTGAAAAAATAGAAGACGGAGGACATTTATTCAAAAACTACCTCGTAAATTATGATATTGCCATGAATAAATATTTGGAATGATACCTTAGATTATGAAATCTTAAATGAATATAACAAAAAAATTTAAACACCCATCAAACATGCTCTATAAATTTAAGCACATATCTTAAGTTAACAAAATTTACTTTAATTAAAATATCGTTTTTTTCTTTTATTCAAAAAATACCATTCAATTATGATATTGCCATGGATAAATATTTGGAATCATACCCTAAATCATGAAATCTTTAATTAACTTAAAAACAAAAAATTAAACACCCATCAAACCTCCGCTCTATAAATAATCCAGCACATATTTTAGGTTAACAAATTTTTGAGTGGAAAGAGCATATTTTTCTTTTTCTTTAAATTTTTTAATTTTAATTTTATGTATAGATTCAATATTCTTTTATAAACATGTGAGTAATGGAAGACCATTTGGCTCTAAGTGGCTCTAAGCCCACTTCCATCATTCAAGCCGTCTCCCATTAGCAATTTGCGGATGATACTATCCTTCTTCTTCCGGGCATTCAAGCTAAGGCTACCAAGGCTTTACTGCGGCTCTACGAATCTGCTTCTGGGCAAGAGATCAATTATGATAAAAGCTCCATCTTCTTTTTCAACACTCCTGAGGAAAGGAAACTTAAAATTGCTAAAATTCTCGGTCAGTAAAATAAGTGCGCTTCTGACCACTTACTTGGGCCTTCCTCTTGCACTAGGAAAGTCTCTAGCAAGAAGTGTGGGATGATTTATTGGAGAGATTCCAAAAAAATTGCTGGTTGGAAAGGAGCCATTTTATCTAGTGCTGGTAAGTGCCTGCTCATTAAAAGTACTCTTCAAAATCTGCCCATTTATGTCATGTCGCTCTACAAGATCCCCTCTTCCTTCAGAGATAAGATTGAAAGGATTCAGAAATTTTTTTATGGCAAGGCATGGAAGAGAAGTTCAAATTTCACTTAGTGGCTTGGGATAAGGTTTGCACCCCGAAGTTTATGGGAGGTCTGGGTATAAAAGATATTGAGAAAATGAATGAGGCCCTCATTGCTAAAATGGGTTAGAGAATGCTGTCGAGAAACAACCCTGGATTGATTTAATCAAAGCAAAATACCCGAATCATCAATGCTGTACTCTTTCCTGCAAGATGAGCACCTTCCTTTGGTTCCATCTTTTGGAACAATCGCTAAGAGCAGAAATTTCATTAAGCATGGCAAGAATGGAAAGTGGGGGATGGTAGGGACATTAACTTCTCGGGATGATAATTGGTTTAATGGAAATCTCATGGATAGGTTTGGGATTGTTAAGAGACAGTCTTGTAAGCAAGTATGACATTAAAATCAAGGACTATATTGAGGAAAATGGTACTAGCAAGAATTGGAAAAAACTTTCTGTGGAGAGAAATGATCTAATGCAAATTACTTCCTCCCTTCAAGATCAATTAGATCTTATTCCCTTAAGTCAAATGGATTCCAAGGATGAGCTGGTATGGAATAATTCCAATGATGGGAATTACTCAGTCAAAACTGGTTATAATAATTTCTTCCACAATAGTCAAACAGAGTTCAATTGGAATAAGATTTAGATGACTGAATTAACTCCTAAAATAATTTTTTTCCTTTGGTGGCTATCGAGGCGTGGATTATTACCACCGACAACCCGATGAGAAGAGGATTTATAATGCCTAATAGGTGTCATTTTTGTAAGAAAGATTATGAGGATATCAATCATCTGTTCATACATTGTGAGTATGCTACCAAAATATGAAGTTTTGCCCTCTCTAAATTTGAAGCTCTATGGGTGGTGCCGAAGGATCTAAATCAGCTATGGACTCAATGGAATCCACCCTTTAGGCATTGTGTTGTCAAAAGGATCTGGAAGCTGGCTATCCCTCATTTAATCTGGAAGATATGGAAGGATAGAAATGATATTATCTTCAGAAATAAGAAGCAAAACTATAAACTTAGTATTGGTAAAATCTCTAATGGTATCAAAGAGAACATTGCTAGATTTAAACCCCCCAAGAACAAGAGATATCCAGAGAATGAAGAATATATCTTATCCAATTGCGATTGAATCACAATAGTCGTAGCAATCCCGGGAATAACATTGATAGATCTTTGATTAAATGGCATCCTCCTGATTTTAATTGGTTTAAGTTGAACTTTGATGGGGCCTCTAAGGGGAACCCTGGGATTGCGGCAGGGGGAGGAGCGATACGGGATCATAAAGGTAGTCTGATTGCTGCGTATGCTGGGAAAATGGGAATCCAAACCAATAATTTTTCCGAAGCATTATCTGCTTTATGGGACCTGAGAATTGCCCAGACTCAAAATATCCAGAACCTCATTATTGAAGGGGACTCCCTGAATATCATTAATCTCCTTAATCGCTGCTCATCTCCAAGTTGGAGCATCAAAATTTTTATCTCGTAGTCCATAACTATTTGTCAAACATTCAATAACATCAGGATCATGCATACTTACCGGAGGGTAATAAATTGGCAGATGCGCTAGCTAATTATGGCATTAATGTTAATCACATTGTTTGGGATAACAATAGCATCCCTAAGCAGCTTCAAAACAACATTCATGCGGATTTCTATACGCACGCAATTTCTTGAGTTGAGATATGATTATTGGGTGTGGATCAGTATCAATAAAACTCCCACACGTGTTGACTTAAAAACTATGATTATGCAAATCCTATCGAATAATCAAGATAGTGTGAAGTATATGGGGAAGTCCAAGTGGAGTTACTTTGATATGAAAATCACGCATGCGGCAACACTGTGCTTGCTAAAATTTGTATACAAGGCTCCACGGATACCGAAAATAGTAATAAAGTAATTGATGATAGGGAGTGGGCTAGCAAAAAGGCCGTTATTCCCACATGCGGATTTCCGCAGGCTCAGATCAGCAGACATGCGGACGTTCGTGGGAATAGAAACGGCTCTCATTTTCAACATTGTGCGGATTACAACAGTAAAAAATAGACTGGCTTCAGCGCTCTCAAGGATTTTGGAATTTGTTGCAAACAGTTAAGCACAAAGATGGGAGGTCCCCTTGCCAAATTGAGCCTAGTGTGGACCCAGATCGAAGGATAATGTTGAGTTATGGAATATACTCAAGCAAGGGAGGCATCACCAAATTCATGGAGAAGGTTCAGGGGCATGATCAAAGCATCTCGGGCATTTGCGAAGGATTGGAAGGAGCGAACCCATGGAATATGGGGGCGTAAGATCTTGGTCAACGAGGAGCTTATTGCTGAAGCGACGGTCTTAAGATGGAGGGCTACTTGTTTTTTTAACAAAAGGGTCGAGAGAGATGTTGAAGAGAGGAGATTTGTGGAGGAATCTGAGAAGCTGATCTATATTACCATGGGCCTGCTTGTTAGCTCGATCCCTCCACCTTATGATGAGGTTACTCACATGATGATAAGATTCATATCTTTGGAAGGGAGGTTTGTCACCATACATGCTAAGCACCTTATCTTTCTCAACCACTTCCGCAGGAATCACTGGGTTTGTTTCCCCCATTATTTGTTGAACTCTCTTGAGCGCTCCATTTTGGAGTTTCAAAAGCATACCCAGGCGGTTCCTTTACACCAGGGGCTTATTTTGCTGCTGCATAAATTTTGTCTTCTTAGGTATCCTGGTCTCCCTTCCTCTCCTAGCTCTGTTCCCCCTATGCCGGGTTCTGCTGCTGCTAGCCCCATTTCTCCACTCTCTGCCCTTGCCACCGCTGCTGTCACCCCCACTGGCCGTCCAGGCTTCATCTTCCATTCCCCCTGCTGCTGCTCCCGCCCCCCACCTCGCTTCCACCTCGGCCAGACCAGTCACCAGGGCATCTAGAAGGCTTAACCTCGATACTCTTGCTGCGGGGAAGGGCCCTCATGAAATTGAAATTGCACATGACCTCCTGAATATTAGCAGTGCTAGTCCCCGAGATGTGCATATGGAGAGCTCTACAAAAAGGCTGGATGCCTTAGAAGCTGAAATGAAGTTGTTGAAGGATGAGGTTAAGAACTTGGCAAAACAGAAAGGAAAGAGGAAGAAGGAGGAGGAGGTGGATATTGATAACAACCAGATTGAAGATATCTACAAGAAGCTGAACTCCTTAGACTCCCATTTAGGGAAGGCCAAAACTCGTCATGACTACAATATGGCCATTTTTAGTGCGATTGAGGAATTCATTGAGCAACATGTCAGAAGTGTCTCCAATCTCAGCGGAGTTCCGGCAACACTTTGGGGCAATGATAAAGAAAGCAAAAGGACCATTGATCAGTTGGATAAGACTGACGCTGCCCACATGACAACTTTGGGAATGTTCAGATCCTGGAAGAACATCAAAACCAACATCGACAAAGCTACCAAGAAGTAGTTTTAGGTGCTTTAGCTGCTCTTGTTTGTTTTTTTGCTATTTTTTTGCGGTTTCTTTGCTGCTTTTGTGCAGAGTTTTTGCTGTTTTGTCTTGTTTGGGTAGCTATTTTTTGGCTACTTTGGGCTTCATTGTCATACTTGGATTCTGATCCTTTTTTCTCTGATTTTCATTCCTATTCTGGCTCCTAGGCCCTCTATTGTACTCAAGGGTATAGTCCCTTTCAAAAACTATTTGCCAATAATAAAAAAAATGGAAGACCATTTGGATAATAGAGAAAGAGAAGTTTTATTGAATACAAAGTTTGTACAGAAGTTTTAGACTTAACTTCCAAGAACCATGGTTATTATTTGATATTTATTGAGATTTTTATCTTGACGAATGGTTATAAAACACATTTGACACCATAATACACCCCATTAAACAACAACCCATTTAATAACAATGAAAATTTAATATCGATAGGTTAAATATTTGCACCAAGATCAAGTATATAATCTCATGCATTATAGTCAAAGTAAAAAATAACATAATAAAAGATGATCAATTACATGTTTGAAAAAGCTAACGTGTTACAATGGTCCCACAACCATTACTCATCAAGATGACCAGATGATCCTCAATGATTCTAGAAAATTCACATTTCAATATCAACTCGGGGTTTGTATTGTTTTAGTTGCATTGAGACATTATAACAACACTGTTATAGATGATGTGGCCCCATAATTAGTATAACATATGGAAGGTGGTGTTTGAAGTTATTCCTCGACATTATCATGACTTGCAATTCAACATTATATACTCTATATATTCTCTTACAAACACTATAATAGGGAGACAAACATATACACCTTGAATTAATTCTTGAAAGCATATATGTAATTAGATATACAAACACTATAACAAGAAAAACACATACAACTTTCAATCAATCACATATGGTTCCATTTGTTATTTTTTAGTTGTAGGATTGCATATTTCCACAATTTTTACTTACAAACATTTCTATTTTCCCCTTTATTGTGACACTTTACGAGCATACTTCTAGTTCGGAAAAATAAAAATATATATGAAATATCTGTACAAAACATATATTGCAACATTTCATAATTTAGTTTCGTATTCCAGCTTTAGAAAAATAAAAATAAATATCAAATATCTCAGTACAAATATATATTGCAACATTTCATAATTTACTTTCGTATGGAATTGGTTAATCTGTTACAAAAGATGAGAATTAATGTAAATTAACTAATTGAGATAGACACGTGTCGCGATTATGTGGATTTTCTTAACAATTCCGCTTTACTGACACTCGACTCGTGGAATTAACCCAAACACAAAAACTTTGGGTCCGAGTGGCCAACGACGTCAAATGACAAAGACAGGTGGTGATAACACAACGAAAAAGTATATATAGTGTCCGACACTCGTGAAATCCGTGATGTATGTGGTGTTTTTCTATTGGTTTTACACTTCGCAATGGCAACGTATATGAACGAAGATCATTTAATAGAAAAATGGTCTGTTAAAACCATACATACATGGAGTCTTCTTAATAACTCTCTTTTCACACTTTGACATGGTTCTGACGAGAGGACAAAACATATGTGAAAGAACGAGGAAATGTTTTATTGATCACATTCGACTAACTTTTGACAAAGTCTTAATGTAAAACAAACTAACGGGACAGAGGAATATTCTGATTGGTTAGCAATCGATAAGGTTAATAAAAGATTGACATCGCAAAATGCAAAGTGACTTGGAGTTTTTCTATTGGATCATGTTTCACATTGGTCAAAAACAAGTTAACAAAAGTTTGATATTGTGAAGAGTGTGGAGTGTCCTCATTGGCTCGCACTTTGCAACGGTTAATAGGTTATGTTAAAGTTATGAAATTGTAAAGTTACATGGAGCTTTCTTATTGGCTAGAACATTGCAATATTACATTGCACCGGTGGACTTAGAACCATGGATTTAAATGTATCAAGGAAATCTTTTGGGTATGTAGCAGAAAGATAGAAAACATGACCCCAAAAGATGGAAACAAATATAACCAGATCATATAATATTGTCGGTTACATATATCAATTCTTATTCTGCATTATTTTATACAAATCCTCTTAAAATAAAAACATACATATCTAAAATCCTAGAACTCGTTGTTGTTTATAAAAACAATTACATATTTCATCAATTTATACATCATACAATACACATAATACATTCACTTGTCCATTTATTTGAATAAACATAATAATTAACTTCTTTTTATTAACTTTCAACAAGGATTTCACATTTTTACATAGAGAGAACCTATTTGAGACAATGATCAAGAATTTATTACAAAATTGCAATGCACACATAGGTAATGATACACCGTGACTCTGACCGCACTATTGAGAGGAAATGCTATAAATCTAGTGCATTTTCACCTTTCCCTGGCCATGTACCATTTGAGGTTGTAGACGCTGCACCTCGTTAGGACACCTCTGGTGCCCCTCTCTCTTACCCACCGCCTACATGTACCTGGTCAAACTTGGAATTACTCCAAAGATTCATTGTACAAAGTTCTCAAGGATTCCTTGTGATTATTTCTTTCTCAGAATATAAAAATCATAATTCATGTTCTTTATTCACTTTTACATCCCTTTTTATAATACTTCATGGGTGGTTACGAACCAACACAATGGTTTCCACACTCTTTCACTAATTAATTAATTAATCCCTTTACTTAAACGACTTGGTTTATTCATACCCACATTAAATCAATAGTTTTTTATAATGAGTTTGTTACACATAATATCAATTCAACAAGCCTTTAATGCTTTTAAAGCTTTGGGTATTTAGTCACATAACAACTGCCACTGACGGTGCATTAGTTTTTATAGAGACTGGAAGATACATGTGTTAGGCACCAAAAATATGGTCTAACAACTTTTTTATTAAAACAAAAAAACACCAAAAATAGTTTCTACGCACGTCAAAAGATGCTAAGATGATTACGCACATGTCGCTAACTCTGCTGCCAAGTATAGTAGAAAGATCTCTCTTAATCGGACCACCGTCGCCTCCTATGTCTTCGATTTCGGTCCCTATCTTGGATGGCTTAGTCCCTCTCCCGATTCACTATGTCTCTCTCCTCTAAAGCTCTATATCACTCTTAATGAGTGGTTTCTCTCTCCATCCTATCTTGAGCCAACTCTGCACGTAATTATGTCACCTCTGTTGTTTGTCCCTTTCCCACATTCCACCATCTCCGTCATTTAGTAAACTCTCCCTTCTCCTTTGTTGATACAACATCCATACCAAAGTTTTGTACCCTTCACTGGGGAATCATCATCCTCGACTTAATTAGAGACGCATACTTTTCACTTGATTCCTCATAAATGAAGGATCTCACATTTTATTCACATTTAGTTGCGCATAATTTTTATACATTTCTATGACTCATTGATCCATGTGGATTGCATCCATTCAAGTGCTTTCCCATTGGATTCCCTCCATTTCGCAGTGATTTTTCACCAACTCACTAGCCTATAGGACATGGCCATCATCTCCTAGTAGATCGTACTTTGCTCCTTACCAATGTGACTCGTAAAAGAAATACCATATTTTAATCATTGTTATTATGAGATCCCTTTTTCCTTAGGGCATCATGCATTTTCTTTTCCCATTCTTCCACACCCGCTCTTCTCATCCATCTCTTTCAAACTAATGACTCTGCCTTCTTCTTCCTATCATCGATCACTAGTTTGAGGGGGATCACCTTACCAATACCTATTTTCCGTCTAACCTATTAACCATTTCTTGTTTTTTTCGCATTTCAATATTGCAAACCCTTTAACAAAAACATGCAAAATGTAGATACCTATTTTCGACACCTCCCTGTTCCTTTGTCCCGCATTTTTTTCACCCTCGCTTAGCACACTTGTTTCCCTCTTATTTTTAAAATTACACCCTTTTCCTCCTAAATTATTTTATTTTCCCCTCATCCTATTTTATCATTATCCCCCTTATCTAACTTAATTCCTATATTCCCACTTTTAAATTCCCATTAATCCCACCAATCCTAAAATAATTTAATTTATCCTAAATACATCCTAAATCATTTAATTATCCTAAGTATACCCTAATTACCCTCATTTAATCATCCCCCATGGGATTCCCACCCCCTTCATTAACTACCCTTCATTAATCCTTCCTTAGGATTCCCCCACTCACCTTATCCCTTCCTAAGATTCCTTCCACCTCCCTTACACCCATTTAACCCTCTTACACATGTCATCCTAAAAATAGCCCGTCACCCATTTGAAAATCTATTCTCATCCTCATTTCTCATTCTAACGTTCAAATGGTAGTCTTCTCATCCCGATCGTTGGTGGTGGTCGACACAGGTCACCTTCGACCCTTCTGTGGATCATTTAATCACCGCTATCCCTCTTCTCAAATGGCTAGAAAATATTGAGACTTATGTGTTCTTTTATAACATATTCCTTTCAATGTTATCTGTGAATCCTTCTAATCAGTTGAGATATATAGGTGTCTCCTTTTGCATTGAGAGCTCAAAGTTAAAGAGTATTATGGGGCTTCATTTCGTGCATGTGTTTGTTTTGTTTTGTAGGTAATTTCAGGTGTTCGTCAACTCTACTTTAGCTTCCATCGGCTTCAATCATCCCCAGATCTAGCATCTTATCCCATATTCTTGTTAACATCCCATCTCTGGTTTGGTCATCATCGATCAACCTTGGTCATCGTTGACCCATAGCCTGCATTTTTGTACATCCTTCCTATAACCCATCCTATCCACTTTGCATGCAACCCTTTTTGATATACCCTACATTCAATCTACCCTTATAGTATTCCACCCCTCTAGCAACATCCAATTATCTATTATAGCATCTTAGACTCTACATTTTATCATTGTTTTGCATACCTCTGCAAAGTTCTGTTTGGATCACCGATGACTACCTATTCTACTCTCGTGTCACCATCAAATCTTTTTCCTACTCTCGGGTCACCATCGACCCTCTATGGTTTGTTCTTATTTTCTTTTATTTTCATCTTTAAGCATCATATCGGTTAGATAATCTTATCAGATATTTATTCATATTATTTTATCATTATTTCCCATCTATTATCATATTTTTACTCTTTGTTATCATCACATGGGTTGACATCCTCTCGAATTTTTTTCACTTCTCGCAGCTAACACTTGTCGGTTAGCCCACCATATTTCTTAATAACCCTCTTTCATGTTTAGTATCTTGCTATTGTGCGAGGTTGGAGAATCGATGTGGGGGGGATCATTTACTATGCACCAGTACCATACCATCATATCCACATCATGAGGTTCCCTAAACCCTCCCATATTTCAAGGTTTCTTGATTTCTCATTTGTTTTTCACTAATCTAAAACATGTAGCACATAAATATTGTCAAACAGGTGCATCCTACGTAACGTTTGTTTGAAAATCTTAACATTGGGATAGGTGACAATATTGCGAATGAAAATGTTAGTGTTAATACACAAAGTTTTGCTATAAGACCATGCACAAGCTTGACTATGTTTGGAGAGGAAGGTGGTGAAATCATTCAATTCTTCCAAATCTAAGAATTGACCAACTTTGACTATGTGAGGATCATATGGAATCCCTATGTTAACATCGACAATGGATTCATTTAGAAGTGTAGATGTGTAGAGTTGCAAATTCTTTTGAAGATAGTGGTCCTCTCCCTCTCATATAGGAAAAGGGTAGATTTATTGTCATGAAATTAAAGGATGTCAATGTTAGGGGAGTTATCCTCTATCATTTTAGGTAATACAAGTGGGAGGGTCTTAGAACCATTATTAGTTTGATAAGTATGCGGTCCTAAGGTAATAATTTTAACTAAAAAAGTCAAATGGGATGGAAATAGTGTCATCCATGTCCATGGGGTCATTGTAAAAATGTAGAGAAAATAGTTTTGGTTCTATTATGGAATCAAATGTAGTGTTTGGAGAGGTTTCGAGGAAGGATTTTCAATTCTTAACTTGTGTTTATCGTGAGGTTTGCGGGAATAATCAAGGATTAAGTCATGAATAACATGTTCATAACATCCCACGCCAAATCAATTCTAGGAATAACGATGAAGGTACATTTGTGCGAAGGCTTGGTTATATAAGAAGGAAAAATATGATATGAATGGTTTTGCATGATGTTGATTGTTATAATACAGGAAGGGCGATCGGTTCGTCCATAGAAAAATTAGTTTTGAGGTGTGGTAGACCAAAAGACGATACTCCCCAAAGTGATAGGAATTGCATGACATATTCGAAGGAAGTGTTATTTGGTAATTTTGATGTGGTGATGGATGAATTGGTAGAGGATTCAATAGAGGATCTCAATTTTTTTCTTAGGTACAAGCACGTTGTTAGCTCGATACGTCATATGATATGCCTTGAAAGGGTTCGGGTTGGTTGGAATAATGAAGGTTTTACCTTCATGTTCATATTTGAGACAATGATGGAGGGTGGATGGGATACAACACATAACGTGCATCCGTGGTCGTCCCTAATAATATGTTATATTAAAAATCTCCTTCTACTAGATATAAAAGTTCATGGAGGGCATTCAAACCAACTTTGATGGGTAAGATAATAGTCCCTAGCGTTGAGGCCATGGTGTCATTAAAAGTACACAGTCTTTGCAGTGAATGGGCGATGATAGTGTTTGGAAGTTAGAGTTGATCAAAACTATGTGATGAAAAGATATTGATGTTAGCACCATTATCAGTCATGAATCTCTTAATGAGAGTATCATCTTTTTGGGTGGTGATGAATAATGTTAGATCACGATCTTCGGGTGTAAGGACAAGATTTTAGAGCTTTCAAAAGAGATTGTCACAAACATTTTGAGGGTACCGACCAAATTAGTGAATGTATGTGGATCATATGAGGGTACCGATATGGATTGAAGTGATTCGATCATGGCTTGTTGGTGTTGTGGTGAGGGTTGGAAAATATTGTAGAGGGTCATCTTTATTAGAGCTTGATGAATTTTTTTAATGATGGTATTCTACACAGAAGTAGTAGATTGGGTGTGCGGAGGGCAAGGATGGATACCTTTTCCCTAACATAAGGTGTTAGATTAGGTGATTTAGGAGTAAGAGGGATGGAGACCTTGGAATTGCTTTGATATAAAGTCTTAGGGTCTTATGCATGAGATTTGGTAGTTATAAAAACTACATAAATTTGATGAAGAAAGGATTTTTGGAAGAAGCCTTGCTTTTTCTAGATGTGGATGTAGGATCAGGTGATGGTTTAGATGTAGCGGTTTTAAATGTATGATGGGTTGTTTTGACTAGATTTGGTTGTTCTATATATATGGGAATAATTCTTTTATTAGTGAGACTTTGAATAGTAGCATAAAGGGATTTGCAGTCTTTGGTGGAATGTCCTTGTTCTATGATATTCAAAAAATGCTTTGAAATTATAACAAGAGGAATTACACTCCCGAGAGCTAGATGGATTGAGAGGAGGCATAGTTTTGATAGATCGTTGGATAATAATTTCAATAATTTATACATAGTCTCCTGTCAAGGATGAGGTTGATGGAATTTGCGCTTCATTAGATGATCTGAAATTTGTATCGGAGGGATCATTTGTTGCTTGACATGTTTAGGTGTCAATTAAGGGACAATCTTAGATTATATAATAGTGATTAAAAAGTTGGATGAGGGGTGAGGCCCAATAAAAGAGGGCAAAAATTTAGATCTTGTACTTAGGTTGTCATATGATTTCATCTTTTGATTTTGGATGGAGGGATTGGGGGTCGTGTAGTGGATTTTTAAGATTTTAGACATAGTTTCAAGTGACGTGATTTTTGTAAGATCTCTTTGTGACTTGTATTCAATAGGTTTTTTCTAAGGATTTTGAAGATGCCCCGGTGTTTTTTAAGTAGTTGCGATGGATGTGGAGGGATTTGTGGTATTTCTAGCCATAAGGCTAGGGAGGTTGTGTGATTCAATGGGTGTTTCCATAGAATAAACACTAAGTGTTGACGGTGTGGATGATTCGATAACATTTATGTAATAAAAACAATAGATGTTGGTGATATTGATGGTTTAGATGGTGCTTCTATGATAAGAGTATTAGGTATTAAAGGTGTGGATGATTTTTTCAATAGTGTTAATAGTGTGATGAGAGTGGACGACGTTATAATGGGGTAAACTACTGGATGGGTAATGGTTTTGAAAGGGTTATTTGAAGACGTATAAGTTCTAATTTAGAGGTGCATTTGGGTTATCCTGTTACAACTCACCTTTTTCAATAAGGTCCTAAAGAACATTTTTGAATGAATGACACCTTTCAATGTCATGACCCTTAACCCGATGGTATTTGCAGTAATCATTCTTTCGATACTAAGAGGGATTTGAAATGGATGTGTCGATAAGATGAGTAGGAGGAAGGGTGATCATACATGCAACTAGAATTTTATCAAAAACACATTACAATATTTTCTAATAGGTGTATAGTTACGTTTAGGATGGGTGTATTCAAGGGACGAATGTCTCCTTATAGGTTGATTTTATGACAAAAACGTTTGGTGAAGTGTTAGATTTATCATGACTAGACAATGGTTTGAATAAGGACTCAAGACTAGGTTTCTTTAATCTGAGTTTGACCCTACTATCGCCGAGGAAAGAAAGCTCTAATTTGCAAGCCATGGTAAAGGATTCATCAAACATTTGAAAATATTGAATATGGAGTGTTGATGATATATGTTTTGCATAAGAATGAGAAAGTAGCTCGATTAACTCTGTTTGTGGGAGGGAGAAGGATAATTGATTAGTAACACCTCTCCAGCAACCGACGAAATATGAAATAGATTCATATTAAAATTGTTTGATGGCATAAAGGTCAGTAATGGTAACTTTATGGGTGATATTAATTGAGAAATGTTCTAA
Organism: Taxus wallichiana var. yunnanensis; assembly: GCA_018340775.1. NCBI lineage: Eukaryota > Viridiplantae > Streptophyta > Pinopsida > Cupressales > Taxaceae > Taxus > Taxus wallichiana. The sequence goes on along the minus strand of CM031239.1, from coordinate 174,949,681 downwards.
GAAAAGTTGTGCAAGTTATGCGAAGGAGAAGAGTGAGTATTGCGGGATACTATTATACTAATCTAATGCATGTACAAATAAGGACATAAGGAATGTCCTCAGCATGATGTCCTGGTCATGTGCGATAAGATAACATGTGTGATGGAAGGCTCAAATGTGTTGTTGAGGGTCCTCTTTACTATAGAACTTAAGGAACTTAGGGAGTTCCCAATGTGGAGGGTAAGCCTTGTATGGTATAGAGGGATGGATGGGTTCATGGAAAATTTGTTCGAAGATAACATATTATTAGGAGCCATGGTGGAAGCCTCAAGGATATAAATTATACTCATCAATTCCTGTAAAGGATCATTTTGTGATGGTTGTTGTTGGGGATTGAATGACGATGAGATTTATTTATTATATGTATGTTGTTTTGTTTATTGATACGGTAAAGGGATATTATGCTGAGAGAGAGCACTCATAGGAATTTTATATGTTAGTTGTAAGACTAGAGGTTGTGAGGGCTATATGTATTGATAATAGATATGCATTGAAGTGTTTATAAAAGGTTTTGATTTATGGGGTATATATTGAGATGGGTTGGAAGTATGTATGAAGGGTTGAGACTGTTGTGGTATGTATTGAGATGAGACGAGGTGTTAATGAATGGATGGAATAATTGAGGTATGTACTTTGAGAGAGGGTATTTGTGAGATAAGGGTGGTTGATATCTCCAAAGTGAAGAAGTGTGAGTTCTAGAGATAAAACTTGTATTGATGAGGGGTGTTGACGTTGGGATGGACATGACCAAGTTTGAAATGGAAGATGTGGGTTGTTGAGAAGAAGTAGGTTGAGAAACACTAAGTGTGATGGCTATTGAGCTTATATGAGGTGTTTGGAGAGTACTAGAGACTAAAGGAACAAAGGTGGAAGAGGATATGTTATGTTATTTTGTGGGGATGAGGAGCCAAATGAATTATCTTGTGAGGATGATGATTGTTGGTTGGTTTTATCTTATGACAAAACAACATTGAAATCAAAGGAAATGACGTGGAAAGATGATCCGAAGTTGATGTTCTTGACCCACTAGTAGGAATACGGATGGATATGCGTTGGATGACCAGATCGTGTTTTACATCTAGTCTAGTAAAAACTCCATCCTCACTTCTACTCCATATATTTTCCAAAATCACACGATTAATCCCGAATATGGCCCATGGTCATATTTAAATAACTCTAAGGGTTATGACCTTTTTAAGTGACGAAATATACCTCCTTAATTAATGTTAGTTAATTAAATAACTAAACACCTAATATATAGTTTATATTTAAATAATAAGAATATAAGTTATTATATATTATTTAACTATAAACTAAATATTATGATTCACTTAATATTATAGTTCTAACACCCCCTTAATATTAAGTGGGGATCCATATGCCAACATTACCTGTTTATACAACAAGATTTACAAATCCATAAACCCTAAAGGTTTAGGCTATCATATGTATTTGTGAGACTAAATCCCACCATTTCTCATGGAAAAATTCTTATACCACATCTCTAGGATCATTTTATAACACAAGGACCTCCTTTACAAATAGATGCACACAATGGACTCTATTTACTATACACTCTATCATTTTACTACAAACTCTATTAGTTTATGGTAAACTCTATCATTTTACCATAAAATCTATCGCTTTTTGGTAAACTCTATCAGTTTACCATAAAATCTATCAGTTTACCTAGATCATAAAAGATATTTTTACAATGATTTAAACTATAGTAGAATTGTAGAGGAGAAGTAGTCAACAACCAATCGGCCATTAGGAGGTGGAATTTCCATACACATCCCCCTCAATGGAAACTATGAAAGGCCAAGTATTTCAAGGAGCTTGCAGAAATTTACAACACACAATGGCTTCGTAAACATGTCTACAACTTGATCTTCAGTTGGGCAGTACTAGAGATCTATATCACCACAAAGAACCTTCTCTTGGATAAAGTGCATATGTATCTCAATATGCTTTGTCCTTTGATGTTGAACTAGATTTTTAGCGAGATAAATGCAACTCTGGATATCACACAGAAGAAGAGTACTTCCTTTAGCTTTCATGTGCATCTCTTCCAATAGTTGCTTAAACCACATGGCTTCTTTTGTTGCTTCCATTGCAATTCTATATTCTACCTCAGCAGAAGATTTGAAAACTTTTGGCTGCCTTTTACTGCTCCAAGTAATGAAACCCACACCAAGCTTGAATACGTATCCAGTTGTAGAATTTCGATCCATCACATCTCCAACATGGTCAAAATCACAATATCCATATAAATATGCATTGTTACAAGAAGTATAATGTAAACCAAAATCAATTATGCCACTAATATAATGCAAAATATTTTTTTCTAACTTCCATTGGTTCTAATTAGGTTCTTGCATAAACCTTGAAGCAATCTGTTGCATAAACAATGTCAGTTTACTAAAAGTTAGATGAATCAAACCACCTACAAGTTTCATGTACAAAGTAGGATTATCTTTTCACATGCAGTTTAGGATCAAGTTTATATCCAATTTCTATAGGAATAACAAATGGTTTACAATCAATCATATTAAACCTCTTAAGTAAATTAGTTTCATATTGTGATTGAGATACTATAATAGAATATTTATTTTGAAATATAGCCATGCCCAAAAAATGATGTAATAATCCTAGTTTGTCATCTCAAAATATTGCATTAATTTTACTTTAATTTTCAGAATTAAACTATTAGAATTACTAGGGATAAGTAAATCATCAACATACAATACAATGAGAATGATAAAATTTTCTTCAATTTTAACGAATAAATCATTGTCGATGATGAATAGTTAGAAATACCAACTTCATTCAAAATTGTTGATATTTGCATACCAAGCTCTAGGAACTTATTCTAAACCATATAAAGGTTTATAATTTATAAACATACATTTCTTTACTTAGTTCTTCAAATCCTTTGGGTTAGGTCTTATAGATATATTCTTTTAAATCACCATTTAGAAAGGCATTTTTGACATCCATCTGATGGATTTCCTAACTATACTTGAGCAGTTAAGGCAATCAAGATCCTTATTGTGTTCATTTTTACAACTGGTGCAAAGGTTTCAATGTAGTTGATACCGGATTTTTGAGTAAACCCTTGAGCTACTAATCTGGATTTGAATTTATCTACATTGCCATTTACTTTATATTTAATCTTGTATAACCATCTAGATCCGACTATACTTCATTTTTCAGGAGGGAAGGACTAACTCCCAAGTTTGATTTTTAATCAAGACAGTGTATTCAACTTTCATAACATCTATCCATCTTTCTTCAGAAGAAAATTATTTGAAAGATTGGGGTTCAGGTTCATACAATGTCATCAAAACATGATATGTATGTTGACTTCTAGTCATTTTATAAAGGTTTCTAGGATTAGAGTCTTGAATAATAGACTCACCCATCTAGGTATTTTAGTTATAGAGGAAACATGTACTATCTCATTTTTAACTATAGGTTCAATACTAGTTTCTTCATCATTTACATTATTTTCACAATTTTCAATTTCAATTTCATTTTTATTAGAATCATCATGAATAATAAAAAGAAGAAGAAGAAAAAAAAAGGGTTTTCTAAAATTTTAACATTCCTATTTTTTATAACTTCTCTTTTTATGGATCAAAGACCGTAAGACCTTTAGTTTTGACATTGTATCCTACAAAGATACAAGGTAAAAGAGGTTTGATCAAGCTTCTTCCATTTTGATTTTAGAATGAAGAGGGAAACATGGCTACCAAAGATTCTCAAATGAGACACACTTGGTTTTTGATTTGACCACTTTTCTAGAGGAGTGGAATTTACTAAGGCTTTAGTGGGAACTTTGTTCAAGATATGAACAATAGTGTTCATTTCTTCAGCCCAGAGGAATTTAGGAACCTGAGCTGAATGCATCATGGTTCTAGCCATTTCCATAATGGTGTGGTTTTTCCTTTCTACAATCCCATTCTGCTGAGGGGAATAAGGAGTATTCAGTTCCCTTTGAATACCACATTCGACACAAAATGAGTCAAATTCTTTACTGATATATTCTCCCCCATTATCAGTCTTAAGCCTCTTAATTTTATAACTAGAATATTTTTTAACTAAAGATTTAAATTCTTTAAATTTTGAAAAGACATCAGATTTCTTTTTAATGAAATAAGACCAAATCATACAAGTGAAATCGTCAATGAATGTAACAACATACAAAGAAACATTAAGAGATAAAACTTCTAGGGTTCCTTGAACATCACTATGGACAAGTTCCAAAGGTTAAGAAGAATTAACATCGTGATGAATGTGAAAGGGGTTAGAATGATTCTTACCACGTAAGCATCCTTCACTTGTTTCATGATTTTGGAAAATATGTTGCATGACCACCACTAGGTTTAGTCAAGACATGTCATACATGCTCTCCGAAGTTGACATGACCTAGTATCTCATGCCACAATTACATGTCACTTCTTTGAGTTGTTAAATAAGAAGTAGAAAGAGATCCATTTAAACACATACAAACCATCTCTTTGAATGCCTTTAACTATAGTAACATCATGTTCATTTTTAATAAACCATTTATCTTTTAAGAGTTTTACAAAATAGTTATTTTGAGTCAACCGAGAATAAGGAAGCAAATTAATTTTAAGTTTAGGAACTAACAAACATTGTTAATAAAACCGTTTGAAACTTTTTCTTTTCCCCGACCACGAACATCGAGAATGGGATGATCACCCAAGTAGATATGATCATTACACTCTTCAAGTTTAGATAGGATATCAAATATAGAGGTCATGTGCAACATCTCGAGATTTGTCAATTGAAAATTGATATTTACAACATTCAATCAAATATTCCAAAGGATATTCAACATCCGAGATTTGTCAATTGAAAACTAATTAGACCCCATTTTTGCGTAAAAATAACAATAAATAATTAATGAGGATTAAAACAAGAGTTTAATAGAAATCCCCCTGTCATTTAATCCTTGTAATAAAAAACAATCAATTTATGCCAAAAAGGATGTCCTATCAATTTTATAATCTATACACGAATGTGTTAGTATGATATCAAAAATAAATTGAAATGTAAGTGATTTTTTAATTTTTCTAACAAAATGATGATGATGATCTAGTCATCATATCGTAAAAAATCTATCATTTTAAACAAAAATGATTATATTATTTTTATAATTTTTCTAAAAAAGAAATAATTTTTACGGTAAATATTTTCTAAAAAACAAAGCAATAATTTATATATTTTTCAAAAATAATAATGGTTTATAAAAAAATTAGGAGCTCTTTCTCCTTATTGAGTTTGAATCTCTATCAACTTAGTCGAGTTGGCTAGCTGACTCGATGAGTTTATCACCAAGTTATATTAATCATTTCCAATGATATACCTTATTCCATATGTAATTTTTAAACCGAATATTAATCAAACCATGTGAAAACTTATTAATAATAAAGCCTTATTTACCAACCGAGCCACACATGCATCCATGGTTGAGCCGCACAAAGTCCACACAACAACTTGGAGGGTGAGCCGAGCTTGTAAGGGATTTAAACAAAGTGCGGCGGTGTGACCGAAGTCACACCACCTCCACCTATTTCCAAGTCTTTTGATGCCTTTCTCTAACCCACACCATCCCCATGTGGGACTAAAATTTAAAAAGGAGTAGGCATGGGGGCCCACGTAGGAAGGTGGTCGGCGGTGTGGGGGGACCACGCAGCAGATGTGGCGTTTAGTGGTAGGGTGGTTGAAGGAACACGTAGTATGCGCTAAGTGGCACTAAGGTAGACGAGGGGGTTGGAGGGGGCCGCCTTTCATATATATTTTTAAAATAAGCTTTTAATTTATATAACATAGTCTTAGGTTTATTAATATAGTTTACTTATATATATAAACTATAGAATATAGTTTATATAAATTAGGTTTATATATATTATATATATATATATATATATATATTTTTTTATAAAACATAGTTTATAACAACGGAAGTTTTTAAACTATAGTATATAAAAAAATATAGTTTATATTAACTATAAACTATATTTTTAAGGGGGTCCATAAAGGACATGAGATAAGTTTTGAAATTCAAAGTGAAAGTAATTATTTTACATTACTAGGGGACAAGATGATTTATCCATACCAATAAGAAAATTTAAAACCCCTATTTTCTGGATTCTTGTCTCCTTTGTGAACTAGGTTTCATTTGAATTTTTACTCTCTTTTTTAATATCTTGAATTAACCTGCACACTTTTACAAACTATAGAAAAATATTTCACAAAATTTATTCAAACCTTACCTTTATTTTCAGGCCCTGGTAATTCTCGAGTTCCATTTTTTCACGCACGGTTGAAATCTCCAATTAAATTTCCACTTGTGCACACCACATTCATTCCATCCATACAGAGAGGGAAGGGGGTTGAATAGGATACTAACCAACTAACCACCTAACTTCCCAACCATTGCAACATTAGGATTAAATTAAATTATTTAATCCTGCTCTGGTACCATGTCAGGACGAGGGGATAAAAACATTTATCAACATTAATTAATAAATACAAACATAAATATGCACTAAGTAATAAATAAATAAATACACAGAACACATAACACGAGATTTAACATGGAAAACCCCAATGGGGTAAAAAACCATGGAAAGAATTATTTCCACTATATGAGAAACTTTTACATCCAATCCAGTAAAAACTCCTTCCTCACTTCTACTCCATATATTTTCCAGAATCACCCGATTAATCCCGAATATGACCTATGGTCATATTTAAATAACCCGAAGGGTTATTACCTTCTTAAGTGACGGGGTACACCTCCTAATTAATATTAGTTAATTAAATAACTAATCACCTAATATATAGTTTATATTTAAATAATAAGAATATAATTTATTCTATATTATTTAACTATAAACTAAATATTATGATTCACTTAATATTATAGTCCTAACAATGTTTAGCGTCAATAAGTTAGGAAAAATTATAAGTGACATTGGAGATAGGAGGTCATTGTTCAAGTGTTGTTTGTTAGAGGAATACACCTTGGGAAACTAGATAGGCATTGAGAGTGATGAGGTTTGAATCTAAAATCTCATTAAAGACTATATAACCACTATTGAAAAATGAGGAGTGGAAGGATATGGAATCTCTTATGTGGTATATTAACTACTAGGAGAGTGTAGGGGTTCTTGATCAACTAATGAAGGTGATATGTATTGGTTAAATATGTGTGGGATGTTCTAAATGATGGGTTCAATAGAATCTAAGGTTTCTTGAAGAGGGTCGAGATATATTATCGGTGTTATGAGGACTTTGGATTGTTGTCTAGTTAGGAAAATGAAATAAGAAAACAATTAAAAAAATAAATAGAAGCAAGATGGTTGATTACAATCACACAAGAGAATTTCTATTATCTTGATTATATTAAGAATAGATGAAATGTGAAAAATGGTTAAGAGGTACTAGGAAATGTCAATCCAGGGCCGGTTTGAGGTGATGTTAAAGGATGGAGTCCTTGATGTACCTAAAGGTATGTGAGGCCTGAATTTGTGTTGGTATTAGTATGAGGTGTGGTATTGGGGACTACCCTCTCAATTCACGGTCCCGTATCAATAAGGGTGTATGGTGATTAGCCAATGTACAACCCACCAACTTATTTATACTCATCCATTTAACATGGAGCTGACTTATCCTTTTGGGGATGAAATCTAAGTAGGTCCACCGGGGATGGAATGTTTTGATGTAGATTATGTTTGATGTGGTTTGGTTGTGTGTGAAGGGAGTTAAGTGAATGAAATTTGTTTAACCCCTAATTAAACTATATGATCAAGAAGATATGAGCGTTCATTTTACAATTCCAAAAAATGTCGATTTAACGAGGAAAACAAACAAATGTGATTCCAAAATGGAAAATGATAAGAAGGAGATGTACCCATGATCAATTTTCCTTTTTGATTTTATTTGTAACTTTTTAATTTAATAAAAAAATAATAACAAAGAGCTCCAAGATGAAAATTTAGATGAAATAGACAACGCAAGAAATGGAAATCTAAATGAAAAATGGACTAGGGTGTCCTAACGGGCTTTCCATTAATTTATTAGGTAGTTTTCAGTTAGTGCTATCAAATGCAAAAAGTACCTAAAACTCAAAATGAGTAGGGTTTACCGATACTGTCTTGACATTCATAATTTAGGGATGATGGCATGTGGACAATGTAAAATTTATCCTCCTTTCACTGAGTTAGAATACCTACAAGTAAATACAACTAAATAAAAGACATTAAATAGATAAGATAATGATTTAATCGAAAAAGGTTGATCCTAAGACTCTAAAGGGACTTCCTTGAAGGGTTTCAACTCGTTGATACAATTGATTTGATTTGATAATTTAATATAGAGGATAAAATAAAACAAATATATAATTCAAGATGGATAGGGAGGTCTTGTTAAACTTCATAGGTGGCCCAGGATAGGGATGTCGTGAGCTCAAAGTCTTCAAAGTAAGCATACCAATACTCCTCAATCGCTTCTCGTATTTTGTTAAGGATATCTAAATTATCTTCAATATCCTCAAATATTTGTGCAAATGAAATGACACATAAGGTGAGCTTGTGGAGGATGTAAAACTACTCCCAAACAAATAATTGTTGGACGATTAGACCATAAATGCCGAAGATTGGATGTGAGATACCGGAATAGTCATCTACAAAACAAACATGCTTATAAACAAGTGATTAAACCAAAAAAATTTGATAAAATATATTCAAGATAGAGTAACCGGTAAAAAATATAAATTTTATAGGGATCACTAATGATTCATAGGAATCGTGGGTGATTTGACAGGGTCATCAATGATTGCAGAAATTGTTGGCGATTATTATTGCACAAAGAGTTGCTATTATGAAAAAGGATATAATTATTGAGAATAAAGACTGAGATGATTGATTAAGAATTTTGTTAGACATGAAATGGAAGAAATTAAGAATTACTAACCTTTGATGAAAAAATGAGATTGACAAGGTGGAAAATAATTTTTTGACATCGAGGAACTTATAGAGTTAAAATGGGGTACTTTGGAGGTGTAAAGGTGTTGGTATGGATGTTGAAGAGATTCTTGTGATGATAGAGATTTGCTGTTGTTCTTGAAGATTCTTGAAATGACAGAGTTTCACTACCAAATTTGAAGATCCCTAAAACAGGAGCTCTAAGCTTCTATTTATAATCTCCCATTGATCTGTTAGGATCGTAGGCGATCTGGAAAATGTGGAGAAACTTATTTGGAAGTGGTTTCAACCACTTCCAAAATGGGGATTTTGGGTATGGGGATGAGGGAAAATGGTTAGGGAAGAGGTTAGGTGGGGTTAAAGGAGTTAGATGGTTAGGATAAAAAGGGTTAGGATGGGTTATAAGTGGTTAGGAGGTTTTAGGGAGGTTAAGGTAAGTAAGGGTAGGTAAATAAGGTTTACGAGGGGTTAAAAATGTGGTTTTATGAGGGTGAGGGAAGTGGTTTAAGTTATGATTAAACAGATAGGTTTAATAATTTAATATGTGTGGGGTGTAGGCAGATCACGTAGGGTGATGAAAACCCGATGTCTACAATTGATTCAAGTATTTTAAAATTGGAAAAAAGTCAGCTCATGGGAATGCTCCTCAATTGTTCACCGGGTTTTGTTTTTTAAATAAAATGTGTGATCGTAAATGTAGGGATGATGTCGGGTTTGCTATCTTTTCATAGACTAAACAGCTTCTCCTTCAATTTCTAGTGTGAATTATTTTTGAGTAAGATTTGATAATTATTTATTGGTTGTGTGCCTACTTTGGTTAGGATATTAGATGTTTATATGAGTGGGATTTAATGTATTTATCTTTCATGTTATTGTATAAGGTTATGAGGTCCTTTCAAAACCCTTAAACAAATGAAATTAGCCTTGTGAAATTGTTGGCCAACCCTATTGTTTAAATATATCTATTTCAATATCCCATCTTACTAACCTTTATGTATTTGTATCAAGTTTGATGTTCATATAATCAATATATTATAACCTTTATAGATAATGATTTCCAGATCATGACTCACTTTCCTATTTATTTCTTGTAGTTATTATTGTAACATGGATAAATATTTATCAAACATAAATTCAGATCAATAATGGACCATTTTATTTTCTTTGATCACAAGGCCTCCATCTTGTCTTTTAATTTACAACAAATAATAAGTAAAGAGTAATCTTGATCGACCAAGCCCTTTTTTTGGGCTATTACAAAACTCTAATTTTTAATGTACGAATTTAGATGGAATTTGGATGTTGTTTAGATGTCATCCTCTCATATGGTTAATCCTTTAACCTCTAGGGTTACAAGTTACATGATTTACATTTCCTTTTTCTATTTCCTTAAATAATTATTATATTATTGATTCAAATAGTTGTAGAGGTTTCCTACAAATTTTAATTAAGTTTTTATATATGAATTCAAATTTATATATTCTATTTTGGCAACTAAATTTAGGTATGTTCTTTTCTTGTAACCAAATCAACTCTAAAATGGGACAAATCTTCATATTTCTTAGTAAATCCAAGAACAGTTAGATATAATATATACTTCAAGGATGGTAGAAGGATGCCTCTAAAATATTGATCTAGTCAACTTGATCGAGACCACTTTTTATTGTTTCATGTCAACTTTAAAGATGATTTCACCATTTATTGTTGGAGGAACCCCTTTTGCTTTTGTAAAATAAAATTCTAATGTGAAATTTGAACATGATATTTCGTCAAATGTTCAAATTAATCAAATTTATCTTCCATCTATTGCTTTGTAAGGGTAGAGTTTCTATTTTATATTTCTAAAACTATTTACCAAACCTACATACATACTTATATCTCAATAATTTCTAAAATTTCCCCTTTTCTTAATATTTGCATGGCATACTTCCATCTTTCAAAAAGAAAATAAATCAAAGAAACTATAAAATCTTCAAAAGCCTTTACAGTTTACCCCTCAAAGTATTTGTATTTATAGTCATGAAACTACTTTTTAAAATATGAAATTTCTCCTATAAATTTCCATTCTTGAAAAACTTGTGACAAATATGTTCAACATGTTGACTAATTCAACTTATAAGATTATTAAAAAAATATCATGTTTGATTTTGATTTCCATATTATTATTTATCGTCTTCAATATCTAGCTTATTGTTTTAAATAAAAAAATTTCAACCATTCTTACATATTGTTTAATTTAGAAAAATTAAATATATACACGTCTTTATGAAACATATGATAATATTTTCTTTAGGAAGTTGATTAAGTAAAATTTATGTGAAGGATAATGTTATATTTTAATTATATAGTTTATAATATAAAAAGTTAAAAACAAATGAAATGAAAATGAATTTGAATTGTAAATTATATTTTTCAACAAACTAGTAATTAGTGGTTTTCCTTTATAGTGGGAATATGCGTGTGTCGTTAATGAAAAATATTGATTCTAGGATTTGGACTTGATTTTGGAATAGAGTTAGAGAAATCAATAATGTTTATTAAAAAATAATGGCGATTCCTTAAAATGGATGTTATATTTTTTTAGAGAATCTCTCTCCAACTATTTTTAATGTTTAATCATCTCTAAAGCTATTGATCGCAAAAATAAATCACTAACCCCTTTTTATGTCCCTAATAAAATAATAAAACAATTCCTAATTAGTTGCATAAGTTTGATTGCAAAATTTCAATTGTAAAAGGTAAAACTATAAACATAGAGGAATATAATTCTATAACCAATATTTAGACACGTTGAATAAAGGATGAACATAACAAAGTACGAATTCAATCAAGAAAATTTGTTCACGGAAGGTGAATTCATCCTTCATGTAGAAGTACACTCCCATATTATAAAGACATATTCACAACAATCTATGCATCCTTCCTACACAATTCATAATAAATTCATTTCATCTCGGTCTAGAATCGGTGTGATCCTCTCCAACCATATTTTTATAATCTTAATTAGCTCATATGTGCCAGTGAAATTTATCAAATTTTACCTAAATATGATTTAGGATTTGTATGACTTTTATTTTTTACTTGGAATATGCTCTTATTTTAACAATACATTTTTTTATTACTTTAATTATATCAGCCCTAATTTTGGTATCATGAAAAGCATGACATTCCCATGTAAATAGATATCAAGGATGGGGTATAATCTGATCTCGGGGTCAGACTAAAATCCATGATGGACATACCAACATGAAGAAAATGGATTAGAGAAGGATCTATCAATAAACGATAGATAAAAGAGATAAGTCTAGATTCTCCTACACAAATTTTGTCACCCCATGCGAGATACTACCAATATATCACCATAAGCTTGATTGATACCTCTACAAGAGCTATAAATTTTGAAATATCAAGGTATCCTAGATGGGAGTGACATGTCAACTAATAAGAGTGTTAGATTTAATTCACCCACACGAAAAGTATATTTGGCACAAAAAGAGGTAAGTGCACAATATGTACACATAGAAAAGGATAGAAAAAGGAAAATATGAGGTTGAAGCTCGGAAAAATAATATAGTGAGAATGAGACTCAAGAAAAAAACTTTTACAAATCAAAGTGGACTCCATGTTTGAAGAGTAAACAAGCATGATCCCTTTATATAGAGAACCAAAGAATAAAAGGAATTTACTAAAAACTAGGTGTAAGAAATGCATACAGTCTAGGGATACAATAACCCTTTATATTAAATATTGGATTTCTTTTTTTCAAAAATGGATCCAATTATTATTGATAATTGGTTTCTAGTTAGAAATTTTTTAAGGCTTTTACTAAATAATGAACTTCCATTATTATAGATTATATATATTGTAATCAAATTACATGTTCATGTATATTAAGCTAATAATTTTGAATAGAAATGACAATATTAGGAAGAATCTAACATACTATTGAATGATCATGCATGCATATGTTTATCATTCATGTTTTATCATATATTTTAGCCTACATGGTGTATAATTTAACAATTTACATGTTAATTAGTGGTCACCATACATACATATTTTATCTCATCATGAAAAACATGGAGACTCAATACTCTCTCTGTATATATCTCTCTCTACCTACACCTTGAGTGAGCACTCAAGATTTTTTTTTTGAATAATTGGGCAACGCAATAATTGGAAATAATTTTGTGGTCTCTTATAGGCGGTAGGATATTATTATGTGAGAAGATAAAAACCCCCAAAATTCATAGAATATTGGAGGCCTTTGCTACTAATCTCATTACAATTCATGTCTTATTTTATGGATAGTAATTGAAAGATGCTAAGATATTGGATCAAGTTCTATTTTTAATACAATTTTCTAACTAGGAAACACGTCTAAGAATGGAAAGAAACCATATTTACATAAATCATTTACAAAAATTAATATGTAATATTAATTCTAAGTGGTTAAATTTATTAACTTATCAAACCAACTCATTATAATTCTTATCAATACAAATATCACTCTATTAATATCAAAGTGATATATATAATATATAATATATATATATATATATATATATATATATATATATATATATATATATATATATATATATATATAATTCAAATCTCAAATATGATATTAATAATCCTTCTATTATCACACAACCCCATCCCCACATAAATCATACTTGTCCCTTAACCTTTCAAATATCCTCGACATTACATAAATATTACTCATTTATTTTGTTCCCCACTAGTGTTAGTTATGAAATTTTCAATGCAATATTTTATTTCTCATAAATAATAGAAAATATCACCTTAGGAAAATATAAGTTAACTAGGATTAATGTCTAATTTTTAAAGTATTGATTAATGTAGGAAAATGTAAAAGAAATATTTTATTTTTCAAAAAGTAGTAATTTATCCTTAAACATACCTTGGGAGGAAATAAATGTAAGCATGCACTAAGTATGTGGTAGTTTGTCTCTAAATATTTCTTTTGAATCAATAAATGTAAAAATATATTGAATATGATTATTTGTGGATGATACAATTCTTCTTAGTCAAAGCGACAGTTTAGGAGGCTCATTCTTTCAAAAACATCACTAGACAATATGAAGAAGTATCACGTCAACAAGTGAATTTTTGCAAGAGTTTCTACTTCTTCATCAATGTAAAGGGCGAACAACAAACTAGGTTGGATAATATCATGGAGTGTAATGTAAAATATCTCTCGAAAAACTACCTTGGTATGCCACTATGTGGGATAAAAATGGAAGAGGAGGGATGGAATAAACTTATTGAGAGGTTCCACAAAAATTAGCTTCATGGAAAGGATCTTTGCTCTCACAAGTAGGAAAAGCACAACTCCTTCAAATCTCTTTATAAAGAGTTGATGTCTATGTAATGTCTATTTTCATTATTATTATGAAATTCAGGAAAGCTATTGAGAGTACTCAAAAGAGATTCTTATAGTCAAGTTTGGATGACATGACTAGTATTTCATTGATTACTTGGGACAAGGTCACTAGACCTAAGGACAAGGGGGGCTAGAATTGAAGAACCTACAGATCATGAATCAGGCCTTAGTTAAAAAATTTGGATGGAGAATGTACAAAATAAAAGGTACTTGGATAGACATTTTGAAGGTAAAATACTTGCAGAATGTTGGCAACACTTTAGGTTTCTTCTTTGACCAAGAGATTCTGAAAGGCTCAATTTTTTGGAACTGTCATCACCAATCCAGCACTATGATAATTCTTCACCGGGAGCTCCTCGTGCTATGATTATTTACTAATGCACAGCTTTTAGTTTGGTGGATGGAATCTGGAAACACAAAAAACAAACATAACACGAGAATACCATAGACTATGATAAGAAGGAATGACGATAAATCTGAAATATAAGTGTAAATTATAATATCAACATGAAATTGTTACAATCTCACCCATGAGGTACTTCAAGTGTTACTGACTTCACTTGCCTTCCAACAATAACTATGGGAGAAACTTCACAATAACATTTCTTAATGGCTTCTTTAACACACCTTCAAAATGATGGCTTCCTTTACACACTTAGAATATTTCTCACTACTTCCTTCTATGCTAAATGAGGGGGTGGCCTCTTTATTTATAGGAATTTAGGCTTATCCATCTTATATCTAAGATAGGATAGGAAATATCTTCTGGCCAATCATATTTCATGCCTAAACTCTTGCCTTTACATGTAGGCTTATCTTCTAAGATAAGATAAACCTTATCATCTCACATGGGTTCCACCTTTTTAGACTTTTCCACAAATAAAATACACAAAATATTTATGACATCACTCTTTGTCCTTATTACAAATATAATATTTCTAATTCCTAATCATGTAGACCCTACTTCTCTACTTATCCCAACTTTGACATTTTAACATTACCGGACCACTTACGACAAATATTTACTTTTTACAACATTCATATTGTACTTTGATTGTTACCGTACTCTACATTATTGGCGGCACCATACTGACGGCGCCGTTATCTTCCATCGGACGCTACTACTAATTACACTTAACAACATCCTATTCCTAATACATACATTAATGAAATAGAAATTACGGAGGAAAATTTTAGTGTCGACATCTTCCCCCTTCCTAGCTTCTACTTCGTCCTCGGAGTAGACTATTCTCAGTGCTTGGAAAATCTTCAACTTGTCGTGGTTGATTCATTTCGTAATGGGAGTGCCATCCAATTCCTCCAAATCAGATGCGTACCATTTTTATGCATAGCTGCTATTTTGTAGGACCCCATCCATTTTGGAAGAAATTTTCTCTGTCTTCTTTTTTTGTATCTGGAATCATATACTAGAACCAAGTCATTCACATGAAATGGAGACCAATGGATCTTTTGATCAAAGTATTCCTTTTGCTTCATTTTCTTCTTATAGCTTGTATCATTTGCTATTTCCCTCATTTCCTCTGGCAAATGAAGATGTACCAACCTTTCTTTTATTGAATCACTTTCATCCATCCTTTCATTTTTCATAACTCTCACAATGGGAATATCAAACTCAATAGGAAGAACTGGATCAATGCCATAGGCCAACTGAAATGGGGAGTATCCTGTTGCTGACTTTGATGTTGCCCTATATGCCCACAATGCTGCATGAATCCTTTTATTCCACTTATGTACTGCAAGGCCGCATCTTTTGCTAGAATTTGACATAACACAAATTTTTTTGTTCCACATGTCCATTTGTGCTTGGCTTGTATGTTGTTGCCTTCCTGTGCTTAATAGAAAATTTATTGACTAGGGCTTCTACTACCTCATTAATGAAGTGGCTTCCTTGATCTGTTACAATTTCTAATGGGCAACCAAATCTGGTGACAATGCGTTCATATATGAACCTTGCCACTTCATCCATAGAAGTTGTTTTCAATGGCCTAGCTTCAACCCACTTAGTTAAATAATCTGTGGCAACTACAATATACTTATTTTGGCGTGGGGTAGTTGGAAGTGGACCTACAATATCTATTCCCCACTTTTCAAAGGGACCAAGTGGAAGAATAGGGCATAATGGAGCTGATGAAGTCTTACGGTTACTATGTGTTTGACAAATATCACATGTCTTACAATAATTATAACAATCTCTAAAAAGAGTGGGCCAGTGATAACCTGCATCCAAGATCCTTCTTGCTTTGTAAGTTGTCCAGAGAAGTGTCCTCCACATGTACCATTGTGGAATTCTTCTATCAGCTCCTTCCCTTGATCACGTCCAACTACCCTCTTGTATTGTCCATCAGGTCCTATTCGAAATAATACTCCATGCAGAATAGAATATGGACGACTGGATTGAGTAATCTTCCTCTTAGTCTTTGCATTGACACCATCAGGAAACTTGAATTCATTCAGATAATTTCAAATATCTATGTATTCACTAGGGATTGTGTCAAGGGATAACAATGTTGCATCTGGGAAATCATCATCATCACAAGATGAACCTAAACCATCATAGGCTCGAGAGAGTGCATCTGCATTGACATGCTTCTTTCCTGGCCTATCTATAATATCAAATTCAAATTCTTGTAGCAAAATTATCCATCTTGCTATCCTCCTTGATGGGTTAGGCTTATTTACAATATATTTTAGAGCCTGATGATCTGTTACAACTAGGAATTTTTGCCCTAGCAAGTAATTCCTAAACTTCTTTATAGCAAAAATGATAGCCAGAGCCTCTTTTTCAGTTACAGTATAATTTACCTCAGCACTACTCATTTGTCTGCTCCCAAAGTAAACTGGATGATCATTCCCATTTTCATCCTTTTGGCTCAGAGTACTTCCTAGTGCTGCATCTGAGGCATCAGTATACACAATGAATGGCTTGCTCCAATCTGGATTCTTTAAAACAGGTGAAGACACTAGGGCTTCCTTCAGTTGTTCAAAAGCTTCATGCGCCTTATTTCTTGGTTCATAAGTAACATCCTTCTTCAAGAACTGGGTTAGTGGCTGTGCAATATTTGAGAAATTATTGATGAACCTTCTATAGTAACCCACATGGCCTAAAAATGATCTCAACTTACTTCTATTCATAGGAAATGGTAACTCTTTGATTTTTGAAACTTTATCAGGATCAGTACCAATACCATCTCTGGATACAACATGCCCTAACAAAACGCCTTTAGAACATCCAAAGACACACTTTGTAGGGTTTAGTGAGGCTTGTGCTTCATCTAACCTTTGAAATTATGTCTCCATCTGGTGCAGGTGGTCCATCTTGCTCCCATAGATGCAAAAATCATCCAGAAATACTCGATGAAGTTCCCAATGTAGGGTTCGAACACTCTATTCATCAAACACCTGGAATGTTCTTTGGAGAATTACACAACCCAAAAGGCATAAATCTATAAGCAAACATTCCCCAAGGAGTGGTGAACGTGGTCTTCAAATGATCTTTCTCTGCTATATGAACTTGGTTGTAGCCACTATATCCATTAGCAAAACTATAACACTCCTAGCCAGCTACTTCGTCCAAGATCTGATCTGAGAATTGAAGAGGGTAATGATCCTTCTTTGTTGCCTTATTGAGCTTCCTGTAGTCAACACAAATGCGTAGCTTCCCATTCTTTTTTATTGAGATCACAATGGGAGAAACCCATTCTGAATTCTCCACAAAGAAATATGAATCCTGCATCAAGCAACTTATCTATTTCTTCTTTTACAGTCTTGGAAAAATTAGGATTCATTCTATATGACATTTGCTTTATGGGCTTAACATCATCTACCAGCTCAATAGAATGTTCTACCCAACTTACTTGATGAAGTTCCTTGTAATCAAAAGTGAATATGTGTATGTACCTTCGAAAGAGCTAGAGGTAGGATTCCTTCTCACTCTCCATCACAACATCACCGATCTTTATTTGCTAGAGACGATCATCAATTTCTTCTTCAGATAATTTTATGGGGTCATGAGTCGGTGTGACTGGAAGGATATCCATGACCGAAACATCAAACTCACTTTCTTCATCTTCTGTGTCCACTTCACTCATACTAGAGTAATAAGAGGATGTCCAATCATCAGTTTCATCACTTGAATCGACAGGTTCTGCCTTATGATGCCGAGGGATCACATTTATTTTCACCCTCTCTCTACCACGTCCAAGTGTCATGAAGCCTTCATTCCAGTAGTTTCTTGCATGAACTCTCCTTAGTCATGGTATTCCCAACAACATTGGGTATGCAACAGTACCATTTTTCATCACCTGAAATTCTACCACACATACAACACCCATAACAGATATTGTCACATTTTAAACTACACCTTCTGGTTTAGTTTTTCCCTTATTTAATGACCTTAACATAAGTGTTGAGGGGCGATCAATTTTTAAACCCAACATATTCATTATAGACTCGGTCATTACATTAACTGCAGCACCTCCATCAACTAAGACATCATGAATTGAAATACCATTACATAGTACCTCAGCTTGTGGAGCATAGGGATCCACCTCTGCCTCCAAAATAGGGACCTTAACCTCCTTCCTTCGTCGAGCATTGAGTCCACTTCGCAGCTCCCGCCTCTTCTCAGAAGACATAGCCAAGAGTTGACCATATGTAATATTTGCAAGCCTTTTGGATAGATCTTCTAAGATGGAGTATGGTCCTTGTCCCTGTGAAATCATAAAAATCCCGCACACCCAACTTTCTTCTCCTATGTTTCTTACTAGTTTCTCCTTTCATCTTCTTAGGATCATTTCCATCTTGGTTATCTTTTTCTTTCTTTCTTTTTGTTACAAACACATCTACTTCATTATTTATGCTCTTATCTACTACATCAAAAGAATTCACAGGTGCTTTTCCTTTATCATTATCTCTTGTACCAGATGTAGAAGCTCTATCTGGACAATTATACTTATAATGACCCTTTTATAACAACCATAACAAACAACTTCAGAAATATTTCTTTTTGGACCTCTATCTCCTCCCTGAGAACTAAATTCTTTTCTTTGAAGAAGATTAATAGTTAACTGTCCCATCTTCTTGAGCAGATCTTCATACTCAGTAGATGTACTAGGAGAAAGATTTGTGCTCAGCGAGAGTGGTTGTGGATTCTGAACCAAAGGTGCTGGTGTAGGCTTTACTTTAGCAACAATTTCTTTGGGCTCCTCTTCCATGCTTTCTTCTTGCCTTCTTGCAATATCCTTTGCTTGTTCAATGGTAGCTGGGTGGTCATACTTCACTCGTTGTCTGATATCTGGCTTCATCCCAAGAATTAAGTGCTTACAGAGGAGATTATCCACGCCATTCATCAACCCATCCGCTAATCCTTCCTTCCGGATCTGGGCATCGAGCTTCCTCCTTAGCTCTAGAACACGAGCATGATAATCTCTTATCTTCTCCTTCTCTCCTTGGGCTAGCTTTGTGATCTCGATCATGAGATCTGCATATTTCTGTTGTTCACCAAATTCTTCAAGAAAACTTTCAGTTAATAAATCCCATGAGTTTTTTACATTTTCACCTAGTGTTTCAAACCACCTAAGTGTTGAACCATCCAAAAAGGTAGGAAAAAATTCAGTCCATTGTTCCCTTCTTATAAGGCCATTACAAATACAAGATCGTTTAAACTCTTGAATGAAAGAGGAAGCATCTTCATTAGATTGAGCTGAAAAAATAGGAATCTTCCCCATTTTCAAAAGTAACCACAGTGAAATACCAACCCACAAGTACAATCAACAAGACTTATGTGCACAAATAATTGGAATCACTATAATAGAAAGTGACTTTACACTTTTCTACAGTAAAATAGAAATGACCACGGTAAACTATGGTAAAACTTGACTTACTGCGGTAAAAACTGACTTTACTGTGGTAAACACTATTCACGGTAAAAAGTGAAGTTACTGCAGTAAATACTATTCACGGTAAAAAGTGACTTTACCATGGTAACTACTATGCACAGTAAAAACAAGGTTACTCTCCAAATGATTTCTGACTAAGTGGGAATATCTCTCCAGAAAATCCACCAACGAGGAATGGTCCCGGAACGGAACCAAAATGTCATCACCAATCCGGCACTATGATAATTCTTCACCGGGAACTCCTCGTGCTATGATTATTTACTAATGCATAGCTTTTAGTTTGGTGGATGGAATCTAGAAACACAAAAACAAACATAACACAAGAATACCATAGACTATGATAAGAAGGAATGACGATAAATCTGAAATATAAGTGTAAATTATAATATCAACATGAAATTGTTACAATCTCACCCATGAGGTACTTCAAGTGTTACTGACTTCACTTGCCTTCCAACAATAACTATGGGAGAAACTTCACAATTACACTTCTTAATGGCTTCTTTAACACACCTTCAAAATGATGGCTTCCTTTACACACTTACAATATTTCTCACTACTTCCTTCTATGCTAAATGAGGGGGGTGGCCTCTTTATTTATAGGAATTTAGGCTTATCCATCTTATCTCTAAGATAGGATAGGAAATCTCTTCCGGCCAATCATATTTCATGCCTAAACTCTTGCCTTTACATGTAGGCTTATCTTCTAAGATAAGATAAACCTTATCATCTCACATGGGTTCCACCTTTTTAGACTTTTCCAAAAATAAAATACACAAAATATTTATGACATCACTCTTTGTCCTTATTACAAATATAATATTTCTAATTCTTAATCATGTAGACCCTACTTCTCTACTTATCCCAATTTTGACATTTTAACATTACCGGACCACTTACGACAAATATTTACTTTTTACAACATTCCTATTGTACTTTGATTACATTATACTCTACATTATTGGCGGCACCGTACTGATGGCACCGTTATCTTCCATCTGGACGCTACTACTAATTACACTTAACAACATCCTATTCCTAATACATACATTAATGAAATAGAAATTACAGAGGAAAATTTTAGTGTTGATGAGTAACAACCTTAGTCAATATTGAAAGTTGTTGGTTAAGGGATCTAAATGGAATACAAGGGATGGTAAAAATTAAATTCTGGGATGACCCATGGATTAGGGATAAGGCTCTCAAAATTGATGAGCCATGGAGCTACTTAAGTCAATTCTACACCCTTGAATATAGGGAGGTGGTGTGTAACTACTTTGGAATGAGGAGAGAAGTTGGGTTCAGTTAATACCACCCCCAAATTATACTAGGCCTCAACATCCTTTTGAATTTCTAAATCAGGATCTAAAGGAATGTCATATACCTCACATAATATCTCATGATGAATTGATATGGAGAGACATGGACTCAAGAAATTATGAGGTTAAATCTAGTTACCTTCTGAATTTTGGGCATATAGAATCTAATGGCTACTAGAAGAAAATATGGAACAAAAACCTTATCCCTAAAATCAACTTCTTCTTCTGGGAAGTGGTTCAAAAAAATTGACAGTGGATAAACTTAGGAAGAAAGGTATGATTATTATAAATAGATGTAACTTGTGCAAGCAACATGATGAAACTACCAATCATCTTTTCCTGGAATGCACTTTTTCTTTTCATATTTTCTCTATTGTTCTTGATTTCTTTAGGGTTCATTTGGTCCTTCAGGAGATGTCTCTCTTCTTCTAGAACAATGGTTCTTCAATTTTCATTATGACTTCAAAAAGAGGTATGAAATGTGCTCTTCCCCATATCCTCTGCGGCATCTGGTTGGATATAAACAAATGAATTTTCCCTAACCAATCTTCCATTAGTAAAAAGGTTGTTGGGAAAATTGGTCAAGCTCTAAAAGAAAATTTGCAAATAATTAAAAACAAATCCTCAAAGCTTATTCCTTACCTTTGAAAGATCCATTTTGAAAGCTTTGAATATCAGTCCCAAAATTAAGGATAATAATAAAGATACATGTAGTAATAAAAACATCACTAAGTGGGGATGTACGTTAGAGAGCACCTTCAAATTAAACTTTGATGGATCTGCAAAAATTGTGGACGGGATTGTTGGGGGAGGAGGTTTAATTCGTGATCATTTAGGGAATGTATAAGGGCCTATGCAGGACCTTTGGGTAATCATTCAAACAATTACGCTGAGGCAATGACTATGTTATGGGGTATTGAACAATGTATATCTATGAATATTAAATCTCTAGTCATAGAAGGTGATTCTCTATGCATTGTAAATGTTCTTAGGTGTTTGTGTGAGGATATTTTTGTCACCTCTATTTATTTATTAGGTGATTTTCCCCTCACCTATGGTGAATCATCTCACTTAGGTGAGATCATAGCTCATAGGAGTTATATGATAGATTCTCTCATATGCGTCAGTGTGTGTCATAGGAGTTACATTCCTTATTTGGAATTGTAACTCCTCTTTCCCTCTTACAAGGAATGAGTGTCATGCATGGGAGTTACCCAAAACTCCTATTTGTACCATTTTTTAATATACGAGAATAATCGACACACCATTGTCCTTCTACACTCTTTTGATTTGTGATTAATCTCTTGCTAATTCTTGGAGTACATCTTCGATTCCGTTGGAGTGCAAAAATCTCGATGTTCACGTAGTTCCGTTAGATTCTCGGAGCTCAATCTCACTGGTCTTGGTACTTGTGTTACTCGCCTTGCTAGTTGTTGATTACTCTTCATTTCGTGTTGCTTTCTCTCCTTGTGTTAGCTTTGGACCATATTGTAAAACGTGCTTGCTTCAATTTTCCTTGAGTTCATGCTTCACTTGCTGATTACTTGGAGGAAGTTCACTATATCGTTTGAGTGCAATTCCGTCATTGTGCATGCTGTTGTGTGAGATATTCGAGCTCTCTCTCTCTTTCTCTCTCTCATTAGGAACCCGAGGGCCATTGGACGGAAATTAAATAACATCATTTGAAAAAGTGGAGATTAACCAAATTTTTAGGATGAGTTAAAAACCCACGGATGGATTAGCCAATCATGGGAATTACATTTTGGAGAAGGTGATGTAGGAGGGTGATCTAATACCATGGCTGAACATTTTAAAACTATTTAATGATGAAAAGACCTCATAGGTTTTGGAATAACAGTCTCCAAGAATCACGTGTTTGGTACCATGGAAAGGTACATTATCTCTCGAGAAGGGGTATGAACTAACCATTTTTGTGCTATTTTTTTCTCTGGGTGTGTGGCTCAACTTTTCCATGTTTAAAAATTTGTAATGGGTCTAGTTCGAATGGGAGGTGGAAGATTAAGAACTGAACCAACCACTTAACATCATATTAAGCATGATGCAAATCTATGGATGATTCTATGAAGAGGTAGGTTTTTGAACTACATCACGCATCTTAAAAGTAATGACCACCAACTCGCAATTGAATTTGGAAATGCTTGGGAGGGAGGGAGTCTTAATTTGAGGGGTATGGAGATATGTGTCACTAAGGGGGCCATTGATAAGGCCACGAGATTACCCTTGAAATATCTTAAACATTTCAACGAAAAAACGAGGCACAAACACAAAATTACCACTTTTCTCATCCCTAATGAGAGAATTCTAATGTTTGATGATGACATTGTTAGAAGTTATCTACCGGATCAATGACCAAATATTTACATGGTAGTAATGAAATACCTTACCCTTGAAGGAAAATTTAGGAAAATATTTTCTCGATCACCTCTCTATTCTCCACTATTTGTGAAGAAATAAACTAATGAGTTTTACCCTACTTTCTCCTAAGATCCCTCACCCATTCTATCTCTAATTTCAAAAATGACAAGGATATTCCCTTGTATCGTGGTTTAATCTTGTTATTGTTCCAAAAAGGTAAACTTATTATTCCCGCTCGACTTCATGCTCACAAAGTGGTGGAATTTGACAATGAAACCTGGTTGTGAAAATGAAACATTTTAAAAAGTTGGATTACAGGGATAATACATATGACATTTCTGTTAATTTTATCTCAGTAACCTAGAACAAGGTGATAATGAATGCGGGGAAAGTTCGATAGTAAGGAAAGAGACTGACAAATTTGTTGATTTGGAAAATGAAAATGCTTGACGATTGAATCCACTATGGATACTTTGTTGGGGTTAGCACAATTTGGTTGTACTGGATAATAAATTTGATCTAAGCATACATGCAAATAAAAGTGGATACTACCCGAAGAAATATATATAACAAGAGATATAAATCAACACCAGATTTAACGTTGTTCACCCAATGTGGGCTACGTCCAACAAGAAACAAGACAATCTATTATCCAAAGATTTGACAAGATATACAATTGAATATTTACAATCTTCCACACCTCTCAGATGTACAATATTTTCTTTTCCTCAAGCTTTTGCTTCTTCTCCAATAATTCTCTCTCTCACAATAATAATCAACTTTTGCAAGTTCTTCTTACTTCTAAACCCTAGATTTCATACTTATATAGGCGTATATAAACTTAGGGAACTTATCCATGCATTTACAATTAATATATCTACTTTAATGCTAAAAATAAATCTAATTCCCAAGAGTTAATTAAAACATCCCCACACAGGTAACCGATGTCGGTTCCTCCTCCTTGCCTTTGACCCGATCTTTGCCGGTACCTCCTAACCGATGATAGTTACTGTTTTTTCCAGCAAGTTTCACATTGCATGCTAATACGAAGTAATTGAGCTCCAAAACTCAATAATCTCCCACTTGGAGATTAATTATTGCATAATACTTGTACAATATCATTCTTGGATCCTTCCTTATCTTTGTTTCTTCCTCTTCAAGTCTCAAACTCAAAGACTAATAGAAGTGGAGTGTAGCTCCAACTTCTCCTTTGGTAATACCTCAAATACCTACTTTTCCAGATTCAACTTCCCATCCTCTAATACCTACCGTATGAAGTGATACCTCAAATAAATGTGTTTCGTTCTCGAATGAAATGTTGAGTTCTTTACCAAATGAATTACACTCTGATCATCACCGAACAATTTGTAATAATCTTTCTCCTTTCCCAACTCTTCCATGAACCTACTCATCCATATCATATCCTTGCTAGCCTCTCAGAGCTGTAACATACTTTGCCTCTCAGTATTAGATAAATCCACAACCTTATGCAATATTGAAATCCAGCTAAGTGCATTCCCACCTACGATGAAAATATATCCAGTAGTTCTCCTCCTACCATCCAAATCTCCAGCCATATCCGAATCAACATAGCCACATAATGAAATATCCGAACCTCCATAGCATAACTGCATGCTAGACATCCCTTTATAATACCTGAGTATCCATTAGACTACTTTCCAATGCTCTTTACCTAGATTGGCCATATATCTACTCACAACTCTCACTTTGCCTATGTAATGTCCGTCTGCAGTACAAACCATAACATACATGAGACTCCCAACCGCTGAAGCATATGGTACTCGTGTCATGTTTTTGACCTCCTCATGTGATGAAGGACACTAATATTTTATTGATTTGAAGTGTCCAGCCATAGGTGTACTAACAGGTTTTGTGTTCTGTATCTTGAACCTTTCCAACACCCTGTAGATATAATCCTCTTGTGACAAATACAATTTCTTGTTTTTCCTATATCTATGTATTTTCATGCCAAGGATTCTTTTTGCAGATTCTAAATCCTTCATAGTAAATGTGTGAGCTAGCTTTCCCTTAAGCTCACCAATTTCCTACATACACTGGATCCTATAATAAACATATCATCCACATACAATAACAAAATAATATAGCTCCCATTTTCAAGTTTCTTGAAATAAACACAATGGTCCGATTCACATCTTAGGTAACCATGCTTATGCATAAAAATATCAAACCTCATGTACCATTTCCTTGAGCTTGCTTGAGCCCATATAGGCTCTTTTTTATCCCGCACAATAATTTTTCATTACCCTTGACTTCATACCCGAGCGGTTGTTGTATATAAATCTCTTCATCCAAATCACCTTGAAGTAAATCCATCTTCACACATCTAGTTGCTCTAAATTCAAATCATCTACTCGTAACTAAACTAAATACGGTATGAATAGAAGTCATCTTAAGAATAAGAGAAAATATTTCACCAAAGTTAATACCTACTTTACTGTGTAAATCCCTCTACTACAAGACTTTCCTTGTACCTTTTTGTCTGCCCTCTTCCTCCTTGATCTTGTAAACCCACTTGTTTTGTAATGTACTCTTACATGCTAGCAAATTGACCAAATTTGAAGTATGGTTATGTTCCAAGGAGTCCATCTCCTCATCCATGCCATGCTCCCATTAGACGTGGGTCTTATCCCGCATTGCTTATTCAAAATTTTTGGTTCACCATTATCGCTAGTAAAAATAAAATAGAGAAGGTGTAAATATTTATGGAGGTTTACTTACCCTTTGTGATCTTCTCACATGAGTTTGAGGTATCGGAGGCTCATTCTCAACCTTCGGACATTTGTATCCAAATCAGTAAGTGACCAACATCAGTCACCTATAATCGACATCGATTCGCTAACCGATGCGCTTCTACTCTTCTTCAGAATCGATACGATTTCTTTGCCGACCGATGTCGGGTCAGGGGTCAATTGACACTGGTTATGGTGTAACCATGTCGATATTACTTTTAAATATGAGAGTTCATTTTAATTCACAAAATTCTCAACCGGTTCATCCTTGGGTACCAAAATTTGATCCATATACATTCTCTTTTCATTCCATTTAATATAACGACTCTTAATAATTTTAGAATTCTCTAAATCCCAAAAACAAAACCGAAATCACCAGGATCCATAACCAATAAAGATGCATCTCTTGGATTTTGCATCCATTTTTTTCCTTTTTCCTTATCAACATGCACAAAAGATTCTAACCAAAAAAATTAAGAAAAGAAATATCTACCTCTTTTACTGAGGCTAAGATTCCTCTCGGTATTTCTCCATCTAGTGAACTTGAAGGACCAATGTTAATCAAATAAACCACTGTATCAAATTCTTACGCCCAAAATTGCAAGGGAAATCTAAAATGTATCCTCATACTTCTAGCATGTTCCATGATTGTCTTGTTCATTCTCTCTGTAACACCATTCTCATGTGGTGTTCTTAGAACCGTTCTTTCTCTACGTATCCCTTTCAGTGAACAATAATCATTGAATTTTTGCTACAGTATTCACCACTATTATCAGATCTAAGGCACTTTAACTTTGAATTTGATTCATTCTCAACAAGGGCTTTCTATCTTTTAAAAGTCTCAAAAACATTAGATTTACGTTTAATACAACAAAGCCATACCTTTCTTGCAACATCATCAATGAAAGTAACATAATACTGGGATCCTCCATGAGAAGCTACTTGAGCTGGTTCCCACACATCTGAGTGTACAAGCTCCAATTTATGCTCCTTCCTAGTTGCCCCAACTTTGAGAAATCTCACTCTCTTTTGCTTTCCAAAGACACAATGCTCATAGAAATCAAGATCGAAATCTTTCAAAAATGATAACTTAGCCTTAGCCTTTAAGATCTACATTTCTTTTTGACTCATATGACCCAACCAATTATGCCACATGCATGCATCTGAATATGAAGTAGATAATGTAGAAAAAGAATCAGTAACACAGGTAGATAAATATAATGTTCTTACCTTCTTACCTCTTTCCACAACAAAAAAACTCTTGGTGAATTTCGAAGAGTCTCCTGTAAAATTAACCATGTAACCAGATTCACCTAGTTGCCATGCAGAAATAAGATTCCTCCTGAGGCTTGACACATGCCTCACATCTTTCAATACCCATGTATTTCCATTCTGTAATTTTAGATGAACTTCCCCTTTACTAGTAATACTATAAGGTTCATCATCACCCAAATAAACATG
Organism: Taxus wallichiana var. yunnanensis; assembly: GCA_018340775.1. Classification (NCBI taxonomy): domain Eukaryota; kingdom Viridiplantae; phylum Streptophyta; class Pinopsida; order Cupressales; family Taxaceae; genus Taxus; species Taxus wallichiana. The sequence continues at coordinate 174,921,367 of CM031239.1, read as the reverse complement.
CCCAAAATTGCCCTGGACATAATTTTTGAAATAACCCTTATTAGGGGTTGCATGGAAAGAAGCTCCTGAATCTAAAACCCATGATTCAATTCTATTATCTAAAGAAAGAATAAGAGCATCTTGCATTACCTCTGTTGCAACAAGATTTTCTTCTTTACCTTTGTCTAGTTGTTGGTTCTCTTTATCCTTTGACCAAAAATATTTCTTTGCATGTCCTTTCTTTCCACATTTCCAACAAGTAATTCCCTTACCTTTGGATTTAGATCTGCTATCCCTTGAATTTGATTTCCCATTACTCTTACTCTTTGATATCTCACTTTGCTCGCCCTCGCTTTCTACATTAAAAGTATTCCCATATGATAATTCCTCTGTACTCTTCCCGAGAATCTCTTCATTTAAGATTATACTAACCACATCATCAAACTTTAAAATATTATTAGCAAATGTTGTATAATTAACAACCATTACCAAGTTATCCCAACTATTAGGAAAATAACATAAAAATAAGAATTCTTTAACTTCATCATCAAACGGTATATCAATCAGCTTTTAACTGATTTACAATAGATCTGAAATCATTCAAATGACTAGATGAAGATCCACCTTCATGCATCCTAGAACTAAATAGTTTATTCATCAAATAAAATTTATTTGAAGCACTATGTTTTTCATATAAATTAGCAAGATATTTCATTAACCCTACTTGTAGAAGTCACTTCACGTAATATTAGAATTCACAGAGATACTATTAGGCTCAATATTATAGATCCCAAAGCCTTTATGTGAAGAATATTCCATTCTTCATTAGCCATCTTCATATTTCTAGACTTCTCATCCAACGGTAAATACAAATCTCTTTGATACGTATAATCTTCAATCTGCATCTTCCATTATTGATAATTTCGAATGTCAAACTTTTCTACCTTGTATTTATTTTTTCTACCATTGTTGTAGCTCCCACCAATTAGATAACCCTCTATGAGTAAATCACAACACACAAAACCCTCAAACAAAGATCTGATACCAGTTGTTGGGCTTAGCACACCAATTGTACAGATAATATATCAGATCTAAGCATACATGCAAATAAAAGTGGATATTCTACCAGAAGAAATATACAAAACAAGAGATATAAATCAACACCATATTTAACATGGTTCACCTAGTGTGGGCTATGTCCACCAAGAAACAAGTCAATCTATTATCCAAAGCTTTGACAAGATATACAATTGAAGATTTACAATCTTCCACACCTCTCAGATGTACAATATTTTCTTTCCCTCAAGATTTTTCTTCTTCTCCAAGAATTCTCTCTCTCACAATTATTCTCACAATAATCATCAACTTTTGTAAGTTCTTCTTAATTTTTACTTATAAACCCTAGCTTTCATGCTTATATAGGTGTATACAAACTTAGGGCACTTAGCCATGCAATTACAATTAATAGATATGCTTTAATGCTAAAAATATATCTAATTCCCGAGAGTTAATTAAAATACTCCTACAGACAGTAACCGATGTCGATTATCCCTAATCGATGCCGGTTCCTCCTTGCTCGACCAATTCGAGTCCCTCCTAACCGATGACAATTACTGTGTTTTCCAACAAGTTTCACATTGCATGCTAATCTGAAGTAATTGAGCTCCACAACTCAGCAGATACGATACTCTTGGTTAATAAAAATGTCATTCATGAAGTCATGAGTGTTATCACAAAATTGAGGTATAGAGAAAAGGATTAGCAGCTTGAATGTGAAGATTGTCATGCAAGAACAAAGAATTTTGATTCTACATGACCAAAGTTCCAAGACTAAAGTGGAGGGTGGTAAGGAAAATATGATACTGGTGATGAGTAGCTCAGAAAAAGATACCATGGAGATGGAGGGAAAAGAAAACAATGAGATTCAAGTCTCCTTAAAAAGTCATTATTTCATGGAATGATTATCTTTTAGGTGTTATGGACAAGTGGCCGAAGTGAAAGGACTAAGAGCAAAGCTCCCCACAATAAAATGAAGTGATGACGACCCTTTGGCTACACTTTTGATCGAGTTCTGTGATGGTTTAATTTTTTATTATTCATGGCTTATGTTTTGTATTACTGTAAAAAAATTATATAAATATGTACAATTGTTTAGTCATGCCTCGCTTTTAGGTTGCCTTTTGGTTAAACCTATTTGACTTGACACCCTGTTCTATTTTTTGGTGGGTCTTCTTCTTCCTAGCCTCTTTCTTGTACAAGGTTTTTTGGTCCCTTCAAAGAAAAATAATTTTTACCTTATCTAAAAAATATTATGATAATTTAAGAAATGAAAGATCCCACATCCACTTCAATAAGACAACAAAACAAGTATCCAAAAGAAGAAGAAAACCCTCCTAGAAAAAAATTCTAAATACATGTGCTAATTGTTGTAGATGGAGGGCATATTATTTTTCTCTAGTGGGCATATGGTAACTTGGGTTATAATTTGGAGATGGAATTTTTCTTCTTGGAATCTTGCTAGAATTTTTCCCAAAGTTTGTTGACTATTTGCTTGCTTTTAGCTCACCCACTTGGTCATAGTTGGTCTAAACATATGATTCTCTAGACCTTGTTCGATTTTGTTCCATTTTATCCTTTAATTATATTTTATCCTACAAAAGATAAAATAAAAGTGACAATATTAAGGATAATCTAATGTCATATTGAATGGGGATGCATGCATATGTTTATCGCTCATGATTTAACATAGATTTAAGTCTACATGGTATATTCTTTACTACTTTTATGTTCACCATATATATTTTTATCTCAATATCTAACATATAGAGACTCAATACTCTCTCTCTCTCTCTCTCTCCATCCCTTTCTCTACACCTTGAGTAAGCACTCAATAAAAACTTGAAGAATTGGGAAGTGCATGAATTAAAAGTTATTTTATGGGATCCTATAGGTGGCACAAAAATGTTAAGTGAGCCCATGAAAACCCCTAATAATTCGTGAAATATTGAATACCTTAGTTAGAATCATTATAGTGCATGTCTTTTATAGTGGATAGTAATTGAAATATGCCAAAATATTGGATCAGGGTATGTATTTCTATATATGATTCTAACCAAGAAGAACATCAAAAATTACAAGAAACCATCTTTGTGCAAATCATTTGTGAAAAATAATATTTAGTAGTAATTATAAGTGAATAAACTTGTTTAACCTATTAAAAACACATTCTAATTTTTATAAATTGAAATACTAACTATTAATTATTAAAGAATTGCTAATATATTGTTTAAAGATAAAATATTATATTAATATTTTTCTTTGGCTGCACAACCACATCCCCCACCTACATCGAACATGTTTCTTAATCTTTGTAAAAGCGTAGACATTACACAATCGTTTACTCATTAATTTTGTTTCCAACTAGAAATAGTTATGAAATTTTTAATGCAATATCTTGTTTCTCATAGTAAAGAGAAAATATAAATATTGATAGATACAATTAATATCTAAATTTTTAATGTTGATTACCCTAAAAAATGAAAAATTAATATTTTACCCCCCAAAAGTAGTAATTCCTATGCAAACATTCCTTGAAAATCAATAAATGTAAACCTACACTTTGAGCACATGTAATAGTTTATCTCTAAATATTTCCTAGAAATCAATAAATGTAAGCATATATATTGAATATGATGGTGCAAGAAAGGTGATATCCCACCTCTACTTTAGAATGATGAGAAGACTAAATATTTTTTAGAGTAGGAGGAGGATATTGTTGTCACTTGGATCATGTACACTGTTATATTATTAAGTTGACCCGGTGCAACATGGGAACATCCCCAAGGTGTGAGACCTTGGCTCCATGGGATGAACCTACAAATTAGGTAAAATTCATACTAAATTATGTGCATTTGATAAAATATCAAGATGTAAAACCTACGATTACTGGAAATAAAATAGATACAACTATTCATTTTTTTCAAAGAAATAGGGAAGGAGGATAACTTACAAGAAAATATGGCTATGTGCCAATAGTGAAGGAACAAAATGATCATCTTGCATAAGTAAAAATATTAAACATAAAGATAATAACATGCATAAATTCTTATCTTAACCTCTTAACATAATTATTTTGCATGAAGGTTAGAAACTTAAATAATAACAAAAGGGATTCACATACGATTCCAAAACTATTATAAATAAGATTTATTTTCCACAACATACAATCTGCTAAGAGAAGAACTAACTTCATATGAAGATAAAATGGATCATATAAGTGCTAGGAAATAATGATTCACAAGTATAACAATCAACCATCAATATACATAACATATACAAGTGGAAGAAGGTGAAATATCAGTTCTGTATATAATATCAAGGCCTCGATCATGTGTATAAGTTATCAAAATGGCAGAGTCTCCTTACACAATAGATCAAAAATTCCCTCAATATATTGTGTATCCTTATATATATAGCTAAAAAGGTTGAGAAATATCAGCTACTCTTCTTAACTGATTACATTATAAAAAAGTATGCATTTATAACTATGAAAAATTCCTCCTATAAAATAGCAGAATTTTTGACACGTCAAACCCGCAACTTGAAATGACGGAATGTGGCTAGGGGATGCGCAAAAATTTTAAACACTACACAATTATATAAAAACACCGAATATAAATATATTGAATTTAGAAATCATTCGGGATATTATTGATATTGATAGAGGTTACATATATAGTGTTTGATCTCCTACAATGGTGGAGTCAACACTCATCTTTAATCCCTCATATATCTCTCCATGAATCTCTTAGTCTTATCTCCTAATATCTCTCAAACATCCCTAGGATCACTCACACTACAAAATAGCTACGTGAATTGTTCTCACAACTCACTCAAATAATTAAACTATTACAACTATATTATTAATATGAGTTCTATAAACTCATTATTAATAATATTCCATTTTATTTAATAATGTTACAAAATATTTTGGTAAAATTCACTCCCATATTGTTAACATTATTAATTCCCAATATACACTCCCCTAATGTTGACAAGGTATAAAAATAATCACACTTCCTTCTGCAGCTTGCCGCCCATGCATGCTCATGATCTGGATGGTTATGGAGGAAAACCAACAACTGCGCAGGATGGATTTCCAGGACATCCAACAACCTCAACAAGGACGATTTTATAGGACAACCAACAACCTCAACAAAGAATGGTTTTACAGGACAACCAACAACCTAAAACAAATGATGGTTTTATAGGACAACCAACAACCTAAAACAAAGGATGGTTTTACAGGACAACCAACAACCCAAATATCATGCTACTACTTTTACTTTGTTATTTCATCTGATCCAATATGTATTTCCTTCAGGGAATCATGTAGGAACCACTGCTTATTGAATACAAACTGAATAGAGGGAAAATTGAACATTGAGACCATGTTCTAGTTCCCCCCCTCAATGTGAACATTTCACTTATTCAAATAAGAACTCTGAAATCATACTTGAAAATCTGAAATAAAAGAAAACACACATGCACACACAACCACCAAATCTTCATGCGGCCCTGTCGTTGGTGACTGATGAGAGGTCGTTGATTGACCTCCAACATCCATTGCCCCCTGTCATCCATTAGTGTCACTACTTACTTAACAAATTGGACCATGGAGCTCAAATTTGCACCACCTTTTGTCGATGCATCTTCCCCACAAATATTTTCTTTGGTTATGAAATTCCAAAGCAAGGGTATGGAGGCAAAGCAGCACCCGCAGGGGTCAAGGGAAGTGCCCTCTTGTAGGGTCATGGGGCAACACCTGGGCACAATCCTGCCGCAATATAGGGCGGGGTCAAGGGGCGGAGCCCTGCCGAACATATTTTCCTTCTTTGAATTCATCAAAAATATCATTAGAACTGCAATATTATTTATCTTATTCTCCCAAAAATTGGACGTCGGGTAACACCGAAAATGTGTCCGTGAGGCAATTTTTTTATATTTTATAACTCTTTTTACAATGACTCATAAAAATTACTGACCTTAACTGGACAACTACAACTTTGACAACTATTTTGACAAGGATTCTTGACACTACAAACAACATTATTATCATATGACACTTAACAATACGAAAAGCTATGTTATATATTAGAAATTAAAACTACTACTACAGAAGGCTCTCACATTTAAAAACGCATTAGCAAAGATATACCACTCATTTTAGCAAGGTATAAATTGACATATTTGTTGTAATTGATTATGACTAACTCTCTAATCCCAATTGACCAAATACACTCTAAACAACATACTATAACAATGACTCCAATAAACCTTTTTAATAAACTATTGACCACAGCTTTAAAATGACAAAAGTACAAAACTTAAAACACCTTAAATATCAAAAGAGGACACGTATGAGCACATTTCACTGTTCTTTTAGAAATACGTGGGTGGGATATCTTGACCGATCAAAGCAAAGAATACCTGATGTAGAGGGATCATTACATGCATGGAAAACTGTTCCGACTTGATCCGGCACAAGATTTCAGGAAGCTCTTTATGGGTGAATACGCTTTCACTGCAATTGATGTCAATGTGAGCAGAAATGGTGAATTTGAGATGGAAGAAAAGGAAATACTTTTCCAAGATGAAAGATAAGGAAGGGAATAAAATACTTAGGACATGGAAGGAGAGGAGGTAGACAAGATGGGAGAAGAGGGAGTGGAAGGAGAGGGAACAAATTTTGTGAGTTGAGGAAGCATGAGAGGTAGAGGATGGGAAGGAAATGAAACTAGGGATGAAGGAAGAGGAGATGGGAGAGGAGAAATCATCACTTGAGTGGTAAATGATGGAGAAATGATCAAATATATTAATTATGTAGGAGAAAAATAAGAAGGTCCCGCAAACTTGCTTAAAAATTTGATTTTGTGAGGTCAGAAGGGGAATTTCTTATTTTGTAGTAGTATGATGGCCCAAAATAGTTGTACTTGTGGATTGGTAGTTGAAGTGTGTTCAATATCCTTGGGTAGAATTCCTAATGAAAGTAACCACTTTGATGGGTGTGGTTGACGATGCTTTCCGTGCGCTCCTTGGTGATCATGCATTCCTAAAGAGACCAATTAATTAAGGGCAACACCTATGCCTTTATATTAATTTGAGTGTATGCGAAGTCTATGACCTCGTCCTCATTGTGGATTCCTTCAGGAACATTTGTGATACTGTATTTGTCCACCTATTCAAGTGTCAATTTGTAACAATCCATTTCTCTTATGGACACATCATCTCTGCAATCAATTCATATATCCTCTAATTGATGTATGTGAACATTGGCTGGTCCTATTCCACCACCGACGCCCCAAAAATCAAAATTAATCCATGGGTGGAAGGTTTTAATTATCATTTTATGTATTTATCCTTCTACATTTTTGGATTTGTAGAATGACGCACATACATATCCCCAATGTGACTTGAAACTGAACCCCTTATGTTTATTTTTGATACTTGTGGAGATAGGAAAACTATCAAACTAATTCCATCAAGACCCATTAGTCAAGAGGAAACTTTGGCAAACAGGAGAACTCTGAAAATCTCCCTCCTTTGAGGTACGTGAAGGTTGGAGATTATAAGAAGATACATCCCCATATTTTGACCACATTCCAGGATTCATCGGTGACTCGATGATTGTACATGTCTCTATTAAATATACACATAAGAGTGAAGAAGAAGGAATCAATCACTCTTGTGAAATGTTTTGGTCCTTCCTTCATTGTTAATTGGGGATAAAAATCATATATTTTCACTTGGGTTTTTGAACCAACGAATGATAGCCATAGGTAGTTCCTCATCCCCACCGTGGCATACACAAGGTAATAAGTGATGTAGAAATGTCATGTGGTCTAAAATTCCAACAATTGAGAGTGTAAGGTATCATTGATATGCTCTACCCATTAGATAAGGGTGGATTTTTTTACTGATAGTGGAGATATACTGATACATCCACTCCTTAAAATTCATTAAAGAAGGAAGGCCCACAACTCTTCTCAGCAAGGTAATTAGGTCATTGACTTCCTAGATGAATTCTAAATGGGGAATGGTCTTTGGAAACATGGTTACCATTAGCCTCATATTTGTAAGGTAACTCTTGTTAATAATCTTGATATAAGTGTAGACACTTAAAATTAGCACTACTAACTTCCCTAACCACATACACTATCTTCACAATAATACTGAATCAAAACAAGTCATCTAAACACATTTTTTACTCCATAAGACACTTATCCTAAGTATAAAATCCTTCACAATATATACTCCATGTAAATATCCTCCCCACCATATACATATCACTTCACAGCTATAAAATCTTATTTTACCTTCCTAAAAATAACATAACCACCCTAAATCAACCCTAACCATTTTAAAAACCATTAAAACCTATTTTTTACCACTTCCTAACCTTTACACCTCGTCCCCAACCTTCCCTTAATCATTTACCCAAAGACCAAAAAAACTCTTGTCTAGAAGTGGATTTAACCACTTATATAGATATTTCCCAAAAAAACGTGGATTGTCGACAATTCTACCTAATCGCCAGTGATTATAAATAGAACCTTTGTGCTCTCTCTCAAGGATCTTCAATCTTCAATTTGGGACCTCCTTTTCAAACCTGCACTTTGTTTTTCAACACTATAGAGTCCAAGGTATACTAATGCATTACCGGACATCAATACTAATCATTTTCAAAAATGTTATTGTGATCATCTTCATCACTCAACTCCCGGAGAACGTGACAAGACAACATATCAACTCAGATCCTTCCCACTGAAGATTTGAGGCATATTTTGGATTCTCATCTATCAAAAGGTATCCCTTTATCTCTCGTTTATCATTTACAAGTCATAAGAAACATTAAAATTAATCAAAAACATCATTTTAGATATTTAAACCATCGCTTTCTAGAAAAATATCAAAATCATAATAATAGCTAGCGATTCACCCTAATCGCCAATGATTGGCCTAAATCGGGTGACTCCTATCAAAATTTTATCTTTTATCAATTTATCAGCTTTATATCATTTTTATCAATCTCTCTGCATTTAACATGTTGTTTCCAAGTATGGATCTCTGTTAGATGGCAGTTCTTAGTTGTTCACATCTCGATTACCAACATTTATGATCTCCCTATAGTCCAACACCCTTTATTCTATAAAAATACAACATTCAACATGAACTCACACTTTGTGTATTCCGGTTTTCCATTGGAAAATAATACATTAAGGATAAATTTGAATTCCTCCATGAAATCCAATAAGAGACTGAGGATTTCTGGTATGAATACATCGAATGTGCTCAAATTGCATCTACCCTCACCTGGGCCACCTTAGAAGCTACACATGATTTACCTTTCAACTTAGAATTCTAGAGCTTCTCATCTTTTTTTGTATATATTTATATATCATATATCATATATCATATATCATATCTTTATCTTTATCAATTCACTTGATTGTTACAAAATGAGCTAACATCCTCCAAGGAAGTCCCTTTGGATTCCTGGAATCGACCTTTACTAAGAAGATCATCTATCCATCTGTCTAATGCTTTATGTTTAGTGTATTTGGACGCAGATTGCTTTGCAAGATAGGAGGAATTGTGCATTCATTCAAACTCAATAACTTCAATCAAACATCAGCTACAACATCCATCATTGCGGTATCAGTATACCCTCCATCTCGCTGAAGTTGATTTTGTTTTTATTATCTCACTTCATTAATTTAAAGTAGGAAAGTAAAAACATATTTGAACAATAAGTATTAGTATTATTATTCCAATTCTCAAGAGCCATTTTATGTGGGATTTCCACATAATCCTCGACATCGTGGAGCTTGAATAAATACTTAAGGTAGTTAATATCCAATTTGATTACTACTTCTCTGTCTTGATCTTTCACCATTTAAGACTCTAAATCATTTTATGTGGCTACCATGTATTTAAATTATGTGCAATCCATAGAAGGTGGGAAAGAAGCTACCAAGATTATACCATTATTATAGATGCTTTTAATCCAAACATACTTGGATGGAGCTTTAAATCATCCAAAAAATTAGGTAGGTCAATATGACTGTATCAATATCTCTAATGTTATCAAATTCTTATGTGATGCTTGAAGGGGGTTACCCCTTGAAACTATATTTCATTTTCCCCTTACCTTTTGATGAAGAATGTATAATTTTCTCAAAAATCCCTTGGAAACACCTAAAATTGATGGTGAAAGTTGGGTCTGAAGAACAACTATCAACCCCAAAATACAAAGGGAAAACTCGATCTTGTAAAGAAACCTTCGAATCTTGAATTGGCCTTGACGGAAGTGGGGAGTTGTAATACAAATATGAACTTTTGACTTAGCCTTGACATAACATAGACTTTGTTTTACACTCGTGAAATCCTATCTTGCAATTCGAGATGAAAAATCCTTCATTCTTTCGTGATATTTGAGAAAAATTTAGGCAAATCTGAATATCGTTTTCACACTAAGCCATGATCAGAAAGAGAAAGGTCACACATGGATACAAAATAAAAAAGGGAAACCCTGGTTATGACCTGTCAATAAACAAAACTAAACAAGGAAACCTTAAATACTTAAAAATGTGGAATAACGCCTCAAATAATGACACACATCTTAGAACACATAATTTTACTAATAAATCTGATGGGTCGAAGGATAAATCACGTAAAATTTCTGAAAACTCAAGAAAAGTATGGTCAAAAATTAAAAGGTAGTCTATAAGCCAGAGCGTACAAAAGGACAGGTGGAAATCTTGTGGAAATTTGACTATAAATAAAAATGGTACATTAATTACATGTAGGTTACATGTGTGAGTGGGTGACATTAATGTATTGACCAGACGTCAGGGGTTGACAACATCTTTGCAAGTTGGTTGGGTTTTGGGTTTCAATTTATAATTTGCATGTAAATTACAAATGAGAACCTAAAACCCAAAATGCATTATTTTTTCCATGTTTCAGGGATCAGGGTTCACTTTGTAATTTGCATAAAAATTACAATTTGAAACCTGAAACTTAAAATACACTAAGTTCTTTGTATTTTGGTTTTTTGAGGTTAGGATAAAATTTGCATGTAAATTACAAATCGTTTCTTGAGACCCAAAATCTGAAATGCAAATAATTTTTTTGATACTTAGGAATTTGTTTCAAGATTTTTCAAAAAATGGTTTTTATTCAAAAGGGATTTTTGCTAGGAAATAGTCCAATAAAAAGAAACGTTGGAAAAGGTGATTTAAAAATCAACATTTTTGGAGACCTCCAGGAATGCTTACCCGCTCAAGAAAATTCTAGTAGCCTTGATCAATTCCATTGGGCATAGGATTCATCGAAACTTCATACCAAAAAAATCGAAGCCTTCCAAAAACTAAAAAAACAAAAGAAGAAAATAATACAATGTATAGAAGCACTTAGAGGAAGGGAAACTAAACTACTATTGTACAAGGTGAAGATACCTCAATAACAAGCTTTGAGGTGCATCCCATTAACTGGGATGGGTAGTGCTTCTCCATTAAGTCTAGATAGATGAAGTGAATTTTATTTCTTACAACTAGTGATCAGATATGGCCCACTCCAAAGGGAATCGATCTTTGTATGCCTCACTAGTTTGGCTCTATTTGTATCCCATTTAAGAACTAGATCACATTTTTGGAAAGATCTCACAACTTCCTTCATGTCAAAATTTTTCTTTGTTTGAGTTTGATGAAGCTCAAGGGCCTTCATTTCTTGATTCCTTGATTCTTCTATCTCTATTAGCTCATCGAATATACCACCATTAAGATCATTCTCCATTGTTTCCAGCTACTATGATGATTCCATAGTTGGTAACTCCAAAGATAAAGGAATGTTTACTTCCCTCCCGTATACTAGCATGAAAGGGAAATTTCTAATGCCCCTTTTTGAAGTGATTTTATCAGCCCGAGAGGGCGGTCTTGAGTTGAGTATGTCATGCTCTATAGTTATTCACCATAATAATATTGATGATTATTATTTAGGTTTTCCTACTAGACTCAAGAAATCCATTACCTTGAGGGTAATAGTTAAACGAAGTCTTTAGATAGACATCATGCTTCACATCCTATTCATTGAATTTTGTACCCATGAAGGCATTGGAATGATTTGAAATGACGGTGAAGGGAACACCAAACCTTTTCATGATTCTTTCAAGTAACTCAAAAATGGAATTCTCATTATCTTCTTTTAATTCCACCACTTTTGTCCATCTAGTGAAGTAATCGGTAGTAGTTAACACCCATTTATGACTAGTGCTAGATGGATGATTTATCATGCCAATAAAATCCCAGTCCTATTATATAAAAGGTTGGTCTTTCTCAATTGGATGAAGGGAAGAGTAGAAATTTTTGTTTACCTATAAATAGTGCACATTCCTTACAGTTCCTTACCCACTTATGTAAATATTTAAACAAGTCAAGCCAATAATAATCAATCCTCATGATTCTGGTCACAATTTTGCTTACTAAATAATGTCCTTCTGATATCCCATTATGGAATTCCTCAAGTAATTTGTTAACTTGGTAAGGGTGGATACAACTTATAATAACTCCATTTAAGTATTTTCGGAAGAGTATATCATCAATAAGGATGTAAGGAATTGATTGAAGCATGAAGTTTCTTCTTTGAGCTCGGTTGAGACTTGGAGGATACTCACCTAATTGTAAGAAGTTACTCATATGGAAAATCCAATTGTCAGGGGCATGATTTTCATCTGGGTAATGGTTGTGTAGCACATGGTTACATATTCTCTTCACTTCTAAATCTAAAGTGAGATATAGACACAATAATTTTCCTCTCACCATCTTGGTGAATTTAATATGGAAATCATACTCCATTACTTAGGTAATCCCTCCAATTATCTTTTCATTTATATCCTTATTCAATAAAACATATTCATTCTTGGATGCAAGACCATCAACTTGATTTTGTTGTTAGACAACATAAGCTGGAATTTCTTCAATACCCTTATAACAACAAAAACTTACTTTTCAACAAAGGAATACCTTAATTCATAGTCCTTGAGAGCTTGAATAAAAAAGGAAATAGGATACTCCATTAGATCATTATTTTTTTGGGTCAGAATCCCATAGATAACTTATAACCTAGTAAAGACATGAAGGATGATGTCCTTTTCATACCTAGGGTTTACCAATGGGAGCTTGAGTGATAACCTACTTAATATCTTAAAATCTATTCTTTCATTCTTTGGTCCAACTAAAAGGTATGTTTTTCTTCGACATAGCATTAAGCGGCCTGGACAAGGTAGAAAAATGAGGTATAAACCTCCTTAAAAAGATGATGGTACTTAAGAAACTTTGGAGACCTTTATTGTGGCTTAGAAGCGAGATGGTCAAGATAACACATATAATTTCCACATCATTTGAAATTTATTTTTTTGAAACAATATGCCCCAATAATTTTCCTTCATGAACAATGAAAATACATTTTTTCAGGTTCAAGGAAACACCAAATTCCCTACACCTATCAAAAATTTCCTTAGATGATCCATATGTTCATGTGCATGTTTGGATTACATAATTATATCATCTAGATACACAAGGATCATATCATTGATGAGTTCTTTGAAGGCCATATCCATATCTCTTTGGAAGGTTGCACCAACATTTGACAATCTGAATGACATCTTATTATAGGAAAATGTGCCCCACTTAGTGGTGAAGGCCATTTTAAATTGATCAAATTATTTGATGATTATTTGATTATAATCATAATATTTTTCCAACAATGAAAACCTTTCTTCTCCTACCATGGTTTGGAGAAATGTTTCTGACGATGGAAGAGGATAGCAGAGTTCTTAATAGAAAATTTGTCGAGATCCCTAAAGTCCACACACAATCTGATTTCCCCATTTTTCTTCCTCACTAGAACTAGGTTAGCCACCCAAGAGGAATGCTTGATTGGGAATATAATGTTATCCTTGATGAGTTTGGAAATTCCTTCCTCATCAAAGGTTCAATCTTGGGATTAATCGGCCTTTGCTTCTATCTAATTGGATTAACATTGGGGTCAAGCTAAATGGTGTGTTGGGATAGGCCCAAATTGAACCCTATGATATACTTATAAATCCAAGAAAATATATCTTTGTACTCTTGAAAAATGTGAACAAAATGTTTCCTTTCAACTCGGGTACATACCTTTCCAATCTTCAAGATATTTTCTTTGGAAATCACGACTTGTTTAAAATCATCCGAGTTGAATATGGATTCAAGTGTAGCAAAAATTTAGGTAGCTTATTAATTTTCAACTAAATGATTTGATCATCATAACTTTCTGCAACTTGGACTGATTTCTCGATGAGAACTCAACTCATTCTTGAAGAAAAAGAATGATTTGTTGGTCACTATAAAAATTTGCCAATTGGTTACATTATACGTAACTATTGTCCTTATGACCAACTTGATGAATCACTTTATTCCTTCATAATATATACATGGATATCATATTGAGACCCCATAGTTACGAGCATGTCTACATATTGGTTTTGGTTTCTAGGAACCACATGAATACCAAAAGCTTCAAAATCCTCAATCAAGTCCCATACTCTATTTTTGTAGGAATTTAGCAGAGTTTATTATTCACTGCATTTTGAAATTTGACTTGATGTACTACAAGTCCACTGTCTCTAAAACCATCAATGCCTTGATTACTCTTTTGAGCTAGTTTAATACCTTGCACTAGTACTTCATATTCAACCACATTATTAGTGTAATTGAATTAAAGTTTAAAACTCGAGAACTAATTTTTACCTTGGGAGAAATCATCATGAAACCGGAAATGACACCATTTCTACTCCTTGAGCCATTAAGAAGAGTTACCACAATCACTCTAGGTCATATGGAGATTTGAAAATACTGGGTATGATATCTCCTCATGAATGAATATAGTCAGTTCATAATCCAAGTCTGCTCTAATTCTTGGATGTATGGATAAAATCGGATCTCTTCCCCTAGTCATCAAGTAATATATATGAGATCTCTTTAATAGGAGTAGTGTCCTCATAATATTCAATTGTCATCCTCTTGGTCATGTAAGGTACACTTCATATCGATGAAATTCGGGGTGTAAGGTTCAACATGGTCTTTACAGATTGGTTCAGCTCTTATGGTTACCTTAGTTCCGTACTTGGTTAAGGATCATGTGTGACCAGTCAACAAAAAAATACCTGCCCATTTTGGCCGTGAAATCCCTAGAGAGGCATATGGAAAAGAAAAGAAGGAGATCTATGAAAGATATATCCTGGTGATTGAAAGGCTTGGGGATGCATGAATGGTAAGATTTAAGTATTTTATCAACCCAATAGTTTGTAAAACAATACCATCTAATTGAATAAATCCCATAAAATTGACATGTATTGAATACACAATACATTAATGATTTACATGGAATCACATAGCTACTAACAAAAAAATCAATCATACATTTATGTACAAGATGCTTACCAATTATTAGAGAGATGTAGAATTGAGGTGGAATGTTAGTTGTAGAAAATTCCTTTCCTCGTGTTGGCCCAATATAATATAATTAGACAGATCGCATTTCACTACTTCGCTTAGTGCACCAAATCTCTTTAAATATTTTTGGAATAGGTTCCTTTATGAAGGAATCAAAATTTCCTCCCACACGGTGACATTGAGGTTCATCTTCTTCATTTTCTCTACTATCTTTAAAGTAATACTTCCTACCTTCGAATGAGGTTTCATTGTTGCTACATCCTCCTTATGAAGTTAGGTGTTTATCATTGAAATGATGGGATGATTTTAATTTATTATAGCTAGATTAATAAGGGATCTTGGGGTATACTTACTTGTATCTTTGTTCACGTTTGCTTGTAGATAAGGATGGTAAGTAGACCTTTGATCATATTTGGATGGTTCAATTTCTATTACTCTCTCTTTTAATCTCATATTAGATGCCACCACCGTTGAATGGCTAGTATATTCCTCTGCTACATTGATACCAAACAACTCTTCTTCTTGATAGTTTAGCAAGGCTAACTCTCCCTATGTTTCTAGCTAGTTTGTGATGCCAATCTTAACTCAATTCACCCTTAAGACTACTTAATCCATTGTCATGATATATTTTTCTAGCTTGTTGCAACATGCATATACATATGTATGGATTCCTTTCATAGATTATTCCTGATATGTCATCACTACTTCTTATCTATATAGAGGGTATTAATACTTCAATTCAATTCATCAAGTATTAGTTCGTAGATATCAACTCATTACATGTTCTTGACTCCCTTAGGTTCTAGTTGTTCTCTATAGCTTGGATAGCTCTTAGGATCTAACTGACTTGGAATAGTGATAAGAGAAATTTGCAATTGATTCCAACCCATTTTATTGATATTTACAACACCTATAATCTATGCCTAGATTCCTTGACAATGACTTGAGGAAATAAGACTAGACAATTTTGTTTTAGCTTTCATAGATATAGGATTCAACCTTGTTCATTTGAAATCTTCTTAGTATAAAATCATAGGGTCTTAACAGTTGGTTCAAACACCACTTAATATTCCTCAAAATATTATATGACTTTGTTTAAGGTGCATTGGACAAAAAAATCAAGAAATAAGGTTAGAAAAGTTTATCTTAGGACTGAGTTAAGGATAGTTTATGTGGGCAGTTGATATAACATGTTTCACAAACCTCTAAACTCTTGTAGACACCTTTAAAGTGCTCCAAAAGATCAAACTCCACACCCTTGGCTTTTGAAACATAAAAATTACCTCTTTAGCATACAATTAACCTCCTTCCTAATCACTTCATCTTCTCCCTTGTTACAAAAGATTTCTCATCATCGATAACTAATCCCACACACGCTAATTAAACTTAAAATTTTGCACACTTCTTCATTTTTCCTAGGAAAAGAAAATTATCAAATTTGGAGTAAAATGGTTCAATAGAATAAGTTTAGATGTCCAAGTTAGAGCCCGAGTTCAAACAATTAACTATTAAAACATTTGGATCAACCGTCAAGAGCTAAAAAAAAATTGTGTTAAGATCTTGAACCCCTCCTTTACGTGTTCTAAGTGATAGCTAAGGTCATTTAGGAAGCTTTAACGATAGAGGGTTTCTTTTCCATTGTCTTGTCATAAACCCTATGTACAATAATGCTAAAAAATAACATACACACAAAAATATACCAACAAAAGTATATTGTCACTATTCTCTTTCACACCACATTCAATTACATTGAAATACAATCTTCATGAGCTTCTTGAGCTCGAATTTCACCTATTAACATTGAAATTTCCTATTTTAAAACAATCTTATATAAGTTCCTTGATGTTCTCCAACACCCCTATGAATAATCAACCACTACTAAACATAGGATATTGATAGATAGCATTATAAAAACTCTCTAAATTCTTCCCTTACAACTTTCATGATGAGTATATGGATTTTATAGCCTTATTTTCCTCTTATCTCTTTAATTAGAATTAGTCAAGATTATCTTTTGACCCCTCACCTCACTCATTCACCTTTGACAACATGTCAAGGTGGTTTTACATCATGGTAAGGTATAAATAAGTTCCATAAGACCATTAAGGTCATCAATTTTTTTGGTACCTTCCTTATTTCATGCCTATGATCTTCATAAGTTTGTTTACAATTTAATTTTTAAATGATCCATTTTGGAGGGAAAATGGAGAAACCCTACTTGAGAGACTTTGATTGGTTTTTTGGCCTTTTTGATGACTTGTAAGCACTTGTACATCCTTATTGACATCTCCTGAGATCTATTTACTCCATTCTTTTTCATGCTCCCCGCATCGATTTCCCGACTTGAAATTTTCCACGAGCTCCTGCTCACGAGTCTTCATTATTCCATACTTCTTGGACTTGTTGTTATTGCTCATGAATTATCCACCTCTATTACTCTTATATTGAATAATTCTTGATCTTAATGTTGCTACAAAATTCATAGTTTCATTTAATAATATTTTTTTTGATTTTCCATGTTATTCAAGTGAGCAACATTCTCTCTTTTCTCGGTTTTCATATTTTCTTGAGTTGTACCTACACATGGAATAAACATAATAATTGAAAACAACTCTCTTCCATGATTCTTTTTCCATATTTTTCCATATTTTCTTTGCCTTGCATTCTTATAGGATTCATTCACTCGATTCACTCCTTCTCCACCATTTTCTTCCTCTTTATCCATGTCAAGGCCAAATTTTGACTTTTTGCCATTTTCAAGTATCTCTATCCCAAAAACACCATGTTTTACATTCCTTATGTTAAAGTTCTCATTTATTTCCTCAATTTCCCCCTATTTTAGCATTATTTTCCATGTTTCATTCTTTATTTCATTATTAAATTCCTTAATTTCCTTTGAATTCCAAATCCTAAAGATGATTTTGCAACAATTTATCTTATGTCCTTCCTATTTTTCTCATTTTTCTTGGGATGCCTTTGAGTTATTTCATCATATTAGTTCAAATATGATTTGTACTTATAGTTTTACACCCAATTTTGAACCTTATTCATGGTTCATCTCATGCCATTTGTCTTGTCAATGCACCGAATAACAATTTATAGATTGTTTTCTCCTTCTTGTATTGTATTAATATCTAATTTTTTCCTCTTAATTTTCTCAAGGAATTAAGTTTTATTAACTTTCATTGAAACTTGTTCCATATTTTTGTGTACTATTGTCTTCCTTAGGTCTATTGTACACATTTTCAAGTCATCTTTTCCATCTATTTTCTCTTTTAGGACTTGTTTTCTTATTTTTCCACATTGAAGAATGAAAAACATAATCCAAACCCAAGAACTCTTCCTTATTTACCTTTGACCCATATTTGAATAATTTATAACTTACTTGTTCTAGGCATCATTTCTAATTTTGGTTACTCGTTTGTTTGCATTGTGAAGGTAAGAACCTCTTTTCTTCATCATAACAGTCTTTATAACTTCTTGATTCTTTCTCACATAATCCTCTTTCCCCATCATTTAGAAAAACCTCAAAATATCATTGTTCATTGGAATTTACTACCTTGCCAACTATTTTGAAGGTATAATAGCTTGAAATTATTTTCTCTTCATACATTACTGAATTCTCATGAAAATTGAATAATATAAGATTACATAGAAGATATACTTTACCTCTAACTATGAAGAAATCAACTATGTATTAGTCCCACTCTATGATTTCCAAGGGACCAGGGATTACAACACACTATGAATTGCTTGTAAGTTAGTTGTCTGGGAAATCAATGTAAGCTGGGTAACATGGAAACATCTCTAGGTGTGGGATGATGAACTTGAGATGATTCTCCAGATTAGGTTGGTTCCTCATCCTAATATAATGCTAAAACTACTTCTAATGTAATAAATCAATTAATTAGTCCCACTCTATTATTTCCAAGGGACTAGGGAAAAGGAGAAAGTATAAAAAATGAGAAAATCCTATACTAAGGAGGTGATAACACCAAGAGAAGGGTGTGTTGGACATTTCAAAATGATTGAAAATGGAGAAAGATGAGCATGGAGAGGATGGACTAGAATCACAAACCAAAATGCATACAATACACCATTCTCACAATAAAAACATCATCTAGACCTGCAATGGGAATAATAAGATGCATAAAATACCTGCAAGCAAGAAGAAAGGCGAGAGAAATCAATAGAAACCAAGGTAGGATAGAAAAGTAATCATAAGAAAATGATGTTATTACTACAATAATTTTCAAAATACATCATTTTAGAGGAAAGAGGCATGATCTCCATTAAAATTTTCAACAAATGAAGGATTGGAGCTTTAAATTCACCCAGCAGTTGAGAAGAGGAGAGAGCAATACCAAAAATTCCAACCCTCTCTAATGGGTCTCTTTTTACAATATATAGAAATGGGAGAGAGAAAGGGAGGGGAAGGAGAGAGAGAATTTAAATTTCTACCTTCAACCAACAAATAAGTGCATTGAATGCCCCTTAAAAATAGGTATGGGACTCTGTCAAAGCCATTTCCCCATGTCACCAGGTGAAGAAGGAATGGACACACTCCCTCATCAAACTTGGTGGTTGAGTAACCTAGAATTGTTCCTCTAAATGGCATATTATACTTCCCATTTTAAAATACTTAGCCTCATTAAAAATAATAAATCCAGTTTTGGTGTAGAGGATGCTTTGAGAGCTTTAGAAAAGTCTAATTTCATGAAAATCGAGCTTCGTGAGAAATTTATGGCCATTTTAAGATCTCGGGTACCATACTAGAATAAATTCAAGTGGTTGATCTTCCTCCATCAAAACTTTGACCTTGAAAAACACCCTCTCGAAACCTAAAACAAGGGAAATCGGGTTTCGAGATCGAAAACAAGTGGAAAAAACAAGCATTTGGGTTGCCATGTTCCGATGTTAAAAGTTCTAAAAACCCGAAATGAGTTATGTTGTTGGAAGTTTGACCCTATTTTGCACCCATTGACCTATAAAATACAAGGTTGGAACTCAAGACCTGTGATGCACCTCCAAAATTTAGTAGTTTAGATTTTGGGATTTCAAAATTTTTAGTTTTAGGATGCAATTTACATGCGTTTGATTCACAATGCTATGATTTTCTGAAACCCCAAAACACCGTAGATTGTCGGGATTTGGGTTTTGGGATCCAAGTTGCAGCTTTTCATGTAATTTGCTATTTGGAACCTGAAACTTGAAATCTGAAATACAAGGGGAAATCAACACTTAGGCATTTTGAGAATGATTTGGGTGCGGAAGAAAGTGACATGGAAAGGGAAGATGCATAAAGAGCCCAAAAATCTGGCACACTCAAAAATGAACCTCTTAAACCCAAAACATCTACAATTTTTGCCAAAGTCCAGAAATGAAGATGTGGGCTGCTAAAATATTTCGAGGGGTATTTTAGACAACAGTTTGGTGATTCAATGAGGTCACTTGCTTGCTAGGTGGAAGATCAATAGCCTTAAAGTATCCATTGGGCATGGAGTCATCTTGATATTATGGAATCTGATATGAAACTTTGAAATATTGTCCCCGAGCCACTTAAAACACTACCGACCTTGGAGTTTATTTGCCATAACTTGAATTTCCCAAATTTTATGAGAAACTATTAAAGTTTTGATCGAGTGGAAATTTGTTTTGAAATTTGAATTATCTTTTCTCTGCAATCTTATCTCGTGGAATGAAGGATGATCCTTTGAACCTAAACCAAAATCTGATTTTTTCAAGTTAGAAGCATAACTAAATTGGTGATTTCTTGACAAGGATGAAGCACCACAAAGTTTGAATTACTTTGCTGATTTGGAAAGCCTGGAGCTATTGTTAAAACGTGAATTTCCTCAACAATTCCCGCCACTTCCTATGAATGGGTACTGTAAGAGAAAAACACACCACAACACACTATGTGCAAAAGGAGGAAAACATACATGTCTCAAATATAGCATGTAAAGTGTGCACGAGAACATATTCTGCTAAAAAAACCCTACCTAATCTACTCTAAACAAAGGCAAAAGAAACTCAATGAAATCCTGCAACCGATAGGGAGAAGTAACATCCTTTCCTCACAAACTTAGACCATGTGACTGATTTTACAATGAAAATGACATCGATTAAGAGTTAAAAACTGATCTAAAGCCAATCTTCCACCCAAATTTCCAAAGTATCAACAACAAATAGAGAAAATACCTCCTCAATCTACTCTTGCATTTGGATCTTGGAGGCTTTGGTGTTGATCTTTTGTGCTTTATATCTCATCCTCATGCTTAGAAGTGAACATTACTGGTTATAACTCCCGTTTTGGCTCCAATGAAGCCAAGTACCTCATTGGGCAAGGTCTGATCTGTGAAAATTTCCCATTGCTATGAAGCCCAAATCTAAGAATGAATTCTTCGTGAAAATATTATTGGGAAAGGTGACTATTTGCATGTTGATTTGGATTTTGTTCTACATCTACAAACAACTGATCCTATGCCTTGATGACTGATTTGGAAATGGTGTCATTGTTTCTTCTTTCCTCTTCTTCAACAACTTGGAACTCCTCAAAATTAATTGCAACATCTAAAAGAGTTATTGGTGAATCACTACAACTGATTGAAACTTGTGGATCACTTCAGAGTACCTCCTCTTCCACTTGAATACCAAAATGATTTTCTTGTCTAATTTCCTCATGCAACATGAATTTCTATAAATCAAATTTTTCCATTTTCTGCTCTTGAGGATTGTTATGGGTAATAAGGTCTCTAAAGGTTTTCCCTATGATGGATTCATCAATCAAATAAATTTTAATAAAAGATTAAGGAAGAGACAAACCTGAAATTTCATTACCACAAGAAAGAAAGAAGATCTCCATGATCTCATCTTCTGTAGTGCCTTTGAAAATGATTTGTTCTCTTCCCCGTGCTTCTCTTCTTGTGGATTTGGAGTCGTCTCTTCCTCTTCAACCGATTCTACAATTGGTGATCGATCAACTACCTCTGAGAATATAGTTTCAATTTGAACATTACATTTAGAATACAATAATTTCTAATCATCATTCTCTTTTTCTTGTTCTTGTTCATATGAAAAATTAGTTTCCACCTCTTGTTCTTGAAACTCGGTCCCAATCAAGGATTAGTCATTAATGGAATTTGCGTGATATTGAATCTTACAGCCAACTCTTTCAAGTTTCTTGCAAGCTACGATTTTCTAGGCTCTTCAGTTTCCTTTCCTCCTTGACTAATTTTATGATTTCCTTCTTCCTAAAATGTATTTGCAAATTTAAGAGGAGGTGTGGTTTTGAATTCAACTAATTTTTTAGTTGCTTGTGGTAGAAAGAAAGGTTTAAATTCTTCTTTCGTGGAGGGGTTTGAGATTTGGAATAGAAAATGGTAGAAGATATAATGTGGGATGGAAAGGTAGAGGATGAAGGAATGTGATCCACAATAGGAGCATCGGGTGGAGGTCAAGAGTCATGACACTTAGGATGAAATGACATAGATCGGTAAATGGGAAGAGGTTTGTGAGATGGTAATACGGGGGTTTCCCATTGACATGATTTACTAACATTAAGCTCATAAGCCTCCATCTTTTCAATCCACTTTATAATTTGTGGAAACATCTCAACAATGAAATCCAACTTCTCGGTGAGGGATAAAATGTCATGGCATAGGGCCAACCCATAGAAAAGGGACCTTGAAACCAATCCTAAATGCCTTCAATTGAGTTTTGGCCTTGTTACGGACCATACTTGCCTCCTTTTTTAGATTTTCCAAAATAAATCAATATCCTCCATAGAATTTTCAACATGACCTACATAAACTTCTTCTTGATAGATATTTTTTTAGGAAAATAACCACATTCCTCATTTGGGATTGGGTATGCAAAGGATTTTTATGATGAGGTTCATCAAACTGATCTTGAAGAGGATTTTGGAACTGTGGAGGTGAGGCGAACTGGTTCTGCTATAAGTGAGAATTCCTTGATGGGAATGAATTCATGATTTGATAACTTCATAGATGGAGGAAAAATTAAAGATATGGAAAGAAAGATGGGTGGAAATGGTTGGAAAGAAAGGTCTCGACTCCAAAAATGGGTTGGTTGGATAAATGGAGTCGCCAATCAGTGCTTGGAATGCATCGGAAGGCTGGGATATAATCAATATCACAACAAACTTGAATAAATAAAGTGGTAAGGTTCTTCAAAACTATCCCACCAGATGTGCCAAAACTATTATCACCAAATTACAACACCCTCTAAATTAGTTTTCTCGGGAAATCAAAGTAATCTGGTAACATGGAATCATCTCCAGGTGTGGGACCAATGAAATTGAGATGATTCTTCAAATTAGGCTAGTTCCTCTTCCTAATCTAATGAAAAAACTACCCCTAATGCAAGAAAATAGTTAATTAGTCTTACTCTATGATTTCCAAGGGACCAAAGAGAAGGATAAAGCATAAAAATGAAGAAATCTTATACTAAGGAGGTGATAACACCAAGAGAAGGGTATGTTGGTTATTTCAAAATGATTGAAAATGGAGAAAGATGAGCATGTCGACTATGGAGTAGCATCATAGAAAAAAATTCATACAATACACCATTCTCACAAGAACAACATCATCTCGAACTCGCAATGGGAATGATAAGATGCACAAAATACCTGCAATCATGGTGAAAGGTGAGAGAAAGAAATAACAACCAAGCTAAGATAGATAATTAATCACGGGAAAATGATTTTATTGCTCTAGTAATTTACACAATAAATAATTTTGGAGGAAAGAGGCATGATCCCCATTACAATGCTCAAGAAATGAAGGCTCGGAGATCCAAATTCACCCAAAGATCATCGAGAAGAAGAGAGAACAAAATCAAAATTCCTAACCCTTACAAATGGGTCTCCTTTTACATTATATAGAAATTGGAGAGAGAAAGGGATGGGAAGGAGAGAGAGAATTCAGAGCTCCACCTTCAACCACCAAATAAGTGCATTGAATACCCCTTGAAAATAGGCATGGGGTGTGTCAAAGCCATTCCCCACGCCCGACTTGCGGGTTGAAGTAGGAATGAACACCATATCTCATCAAACTTTGTGGTTGAGCAACATGGAATTGTTCCTCTAAATGGTGGATTTTAAATCCCATTTTTAAATACTTAACCTCGTTAAAAATAATAAATCTATTTTTGGTGTAAAAATGCCGAGAGCTTCCAAAAGTCAAATTTCATGAAAATCGAGCTTCTTGGATAAAATTATGTCCATTTTAAGATATTGGTACCATACTGAATAAATGTGAGTGGTTGATCTACGTCTGTCAAAAATTTGACTCTATACAACATCCTCTAAAACCAAAAACAAGGGAAATTAGGTTTTAGAGATCGGAAACAAGCGAGAAAAAAAAATGCATTTGGGTTGCCATGTTCCGATGTTGAATAGTTCAAAAACCCGAAATGAGGTAAGTTTTTGGATTTTTGACCTTGCTTTGTACCCGCTAACCTATGAAATATGAGTTCAAAACTCGGGACTTATGATGCACCTCTAAAATTTAGGATTTAAGATTTTGGGATTTCAGAATTTCAAGTTTTAGGATGTAATTTACATGTATTCAAGTCACAATACTCGATGTTGCAAAACCCCAAAACATTGTATATTGTTGAGCTTCGTGTTTCAAGATCCAAGTTGTAGTTTAGATACAATTTTCTATTTGGAACTGAAATCCAAATCAAATACAAGGGAAAACTAACACTTAGGAATTTTCAGAGTTTGGGAATGATTTAGGGGAGGAAAGAAAGTAGCATGGAACATGAAGATGCACGAAGAGCCTGCAAATACAACATACTAAAAATGAATCTCTCAAACCCAATACATCGTAAAATTTTCCCATGTCTAGAAATGAAGATGTGGGCTGCTAAAATAGCACTGGGGTATTTTAGACAATAATTTGGTGATTTAACAGGTCACCTACTTGATAGGTGGAAGATCGTGAGCCTTGAAGTATCTACTCGACATGGATTCAACCCGATATTTTGGAATCTAATTTGAAACTTAAAAATCATGTCCCTAAGCCACTTAAAACACTATTGAACGTGGAGTTAATTTGCCATTGCTTGAATTTACCAACTTTAATGAGAAAATCTTAAAGTTTTGATCGAGTGGAAAATTGTTTTGAACTTGGAATTGTCTTTTCTCTACAATCGATATGTGGAATGAAGAATGATCCTCTCAAACTGATCCAAACTATGCTTTTTTAAAGTTAGAAGCATAACTAAACTGGTGATTTCTTGACAAGGATGAAGCATTGTAGAGTTTGAATTACTTTGCTGATTTGGAAAGCCTAGAGCTACCGTTAAAACCTTATTTTACTCAACAACACGCCACTTTCAATGAAAGGATTGTGCAAGAGAACAAACACACCGAACACACTATGTACAAAAGGAGGAAAACATAAATGTCTCAAATGAAATTTGTATAGTGTGCACAAGAATTTCTTCTATCAAAACAAACCTTTACTCTAAATAGAGGTAAAGGAAACTCAAATAAATCTTGCAAATGGAAATGAGAAGTATTATCCTTTCCTCACAAAATTTGACCATGTGACTGATTTTACAATGAATATGGCCTTGAGTAAGAGTGAAAAACTGATTTGAAGACAATATTCCATCCAAAATTTCAAAGTATAAACAATAAATAAAGAAAAAACCTCCCTAAGATGCTCTGTGTTTGGATCTTGGAGGATTTGGTGTTGACCTTTGGTTATTTGTATCTCATCCTCATGCTTGGAAGTGAAAATGACCGGTTGTGACTCCCCTTTTGGCTTTAATGAATCCAAGTACCTGATTGGGAAAGGTATGATCGATGAAAATCACCCATTGCTATGAAGCCCAATTCCAAGAATGAAGTATTCTTGCAGATATTCCTAGGAAAGGAGACTGTTTGCATGCTGATTTCTATTTTGTTTTACATCTATAAATAGCTAATCCTCTGCCTTGATGAATTATTTTGAAACGGTGTCATTGTTGCTTATTTCCTCTTCTTCAACAAAATGGATCTCCTTAAAATAAATTGCAGCATCTAATAGAGTACTTGGTGAATCACTCCAACTGATTAAAACTTTTGGATCACTTGGGATTTCCTCCTCCCTTGCTTGAAGACTAAAATGATTTTCTTGTCTGATTTCCTCATCCAACATGAATTTTGATAAATCAAATTATTTCATTTACTACTCTTGAGGACCTATTATGGGCAACAAGGTCTCCAAAGATTTCCCCATGATGGATTCATCAATCAAATCATTTTCAACAAAAGATGAAGGAAGAGAGAAATCTGAATTTTCATTACCAAAAGAAAGCAAGAAGCTCTCTATGATATCTTCTTCCTATAGTGCCTTTGAAGCTTATTTGTTATCCTCCCCGTGCTCCTCTTCTTATGGATTTGGAGGTGTCTCTTCCTCTTCAACTAATTCTACAACCAAGCGATGGATCAAAACCTCTAAGAATATAGTGCCAATAAGAACTTTGCATTCGAACACAAGTATTTTTTAATCATCATTCTCTTATCCTTGTTCTTATTCATCTACAAAACTAGTTTCCACCACTTTTTCTTAAAACTCAATCCCAACTGAAGGCTTAGTCATTAATTGAATTTGCATTATATTGAATCTTACAACCCACTCTTTCAAGTTTCATGCAAGCTCCTATTTTCTAGGCTCTTTAGTTTCTTTTCATCCTAGGATTTGGGAATGTAAGAGGAGGGGTGGGTTGGGATTCAAATAATTTTTGCATTATTTGTGGTGGAAAGGAAGGTTTAACTTCTTCTTTACGTGGAGGGTTTGAGATTTGGAAGAGAAAAGACCATAAGATAGAAGGTGGGATGGAAAGGTAGAGGATGAAGGAATGGAATCGACAATAACAATAGCGAGGTGGAAGGAAAGGGTCATGAAACTTAGGATGAAATGGCATAGATCGAGAAAATGGGAAGAGGGTTATGAGATGGTAATGTAGGGGTTTCCCACTAACATGATGGACTGACTTTAATCTCATAAGCTCCAATTTGTAATTTGTGGCATCATCTCGGGCATGAAATCTAGTTTTTGATGAGGGCTAAAATGTCTTGGCATAGGGCCAATCCATGGACAAGGGAACCTGAAACAAATCATGCATTCCTTGATTGAGATGTGGTCTGGTCTACACCATACTTTCCTACATTTTCTGGATTTTCCTCTACAAATCAAGATATCCTACATATAACTATCATCATCACCTGCATAACCTTGTTTTTGATAGATATTTTGGTTAGGAAAATAGCCACATTTCTCATTTGGGATTGGGTATGCAAAGTATTGTTCATGATGAGGTTCATAAAATTGATCTTTAAGAGGATTTTGGAATTGTGGAGGTGAGGTGAACTGGTTCTACTGTAACTAAGAATTCCATGATGGGAATGAAGAAATGATTTCACAACTTCATGGATGCAAGAAAAATTAAATATATGGAAAGAAAAATGCGTGAAAATGGGTAGAAGGAAAGCTATACAACTCAAAAAATGGGTTGGTTGGATAAATGGAGTCATAAGTTATGCTTGGAATATCTCCAAAATATAAGATTTCATCAAGAGCACAAACTACTTGATGAAATGGAGTGCTAAGGTGCTTTAAACCTGTACTACCGGCATGCTAAAACTTCTCTAACTGAATTACAACACCCTCTAAATTTCTTGCAAGTTATTTGTTTGAGAAATTAGTGTAACTAGTTAACATGGAATCATCTCTAGGTGTGGGACCAATGAACTTGAGATGATTCTCCGTAGTAGGTTGGTTTCTCTTCCTAATCTAATGCTAAAACTACTAATAATGCAAGAAAACAACTAATTTTTCCTAGTCTATGATTTCCAAGGACCAGAGAGAATGAGAAAGCATAAAAATGAAGAAATCCTATACTAAGGAGGTGATAACACCAAGAGAAGGGTGTGTTGGACGAGTCGAAATGCTTGAAAATGGAGAAAGATGAACATGGAGAGAATGGACTAGCATCATAGACCAAAATGCATATAATACACCATTCTCTCAAGAAAAACATCATTTGGACCTGCAATGGGAACAAACTATGCACATAATACCCGGAAGAATGAAGAAAGGTGAGAGAAATAAATAGAAACCAAGATAGGATAAGGAAGTAATCACAAGAAAATGAATTTATTGCTCCAATAATTTGAACAATACATAATTTTAGAGGAAAGAGGCATGATCCTTGTTATAATGCTAAAAATGAACGCTTTGAGCTCCAAATTCACCCAAAGAATGAGAAGAAGAGAGAGCAATACCAAAATTTCCAACCCTTACAAATGGGTCTACTTTTACAATATATAGAAATGAGAGAGAGAAAGGGAAGGGAAGGAGAGAGATAATTTGATCTCCATCTTCAACCACAAAATAAATGCATTAAATTCCCCTTGAAAATAGGTATGAGACTCTATCAAAGCCATTCCCCCATGCCACTTGCAGGTTGCGAAGGAATGATCACCGTACCTTATAAAACTTTGTGGTTGAGCAACTTGGAACTATTCCTATAAATGGTGGATTGTACTTCCCATTTTAAAAATACTTAACCTCATTAAAAATAATAAATCCATTTTTTTGGTGTAGAGGATACCGAGAGCTTTCCAAAAGTATAATTTCATGAAAATTGGAGCTTATGGGAGAAATTTATAGCCTTTTTAAGATCTGGGTGCCATCTGCACAATAATTGTGAGTGGTTTTCGTGCCTCCGTCGAACTTCAACCCTACAAAACACCCTTCGAAACCCGAAACAAGGGAAATCATGTTTTGGAGATTGGAAAACAAGCTACAAAAACATATGTTTCAGCTTGTCATGTTCCATTGATGAAGAGTTCCAAAACCCCAAATGACATAGGATGTCGGAAGTTTGACCTGCTTTGCACACGTTGACCTCAAAATACGAGGTCGGAAATTTGGACGTATGATGCACCTCCAAAATTCAGGTTCAGATTTATGGATTTTGGAATTTAAGGTTTGGGGATGTAATTTGCATGCATTTGAGTCAAAATGCTCTGATGTTCCAAAACCCCAAATATTGTAGATTGTTGGGATTCAAGTTATGGGATCCAAGTTGCAATTTGAATGTAATTTTCTATTTGTGTTGGGGTTATCACACCGTTTGTACATAGAATATATCATATCTAAGCTTACATGTAAATAAAAGTGGATATGCTACTAGAATAAATATACAGAACAAGAGATATAAATCAAGACTAGATTTAACATGGTTCACCAAGTGTGGGATACGTACACCAAGAAACAAGTCAATCTATTATCCAAAGCTTTCACAAGATATACAATTGAAGATTTACAATCTTCCACACCTCTTAGATGTACAATACTTTCTTTCTCTCAAGATTTTGCTTCTTCTCCAAGAATTCTCTCTCTCACAATAATCATCAACTTTTGTAAGTTCTTAATTCTTACTTCTAAACACTAGCTTTCATACTTATATATGCGTATATAAAATTAGGGAACTTAGCCATGCAATTAAAATCAATAGATCTACTTTAATGCTAAAAATAGATATAATTCTCGAGAGTTAATTAAAACACTCCTACACGAGTAATTGATGTCGCTAGCTCTAACCGATGTTGGTTCCTCCTTTCCCGACCGATTCCGATCATAGGTGACCGATGCCGCTCTCTTAATTGACGGCGATTCTTTGTGTTTTTCAGCAAGTTTCATATTGCATGCTAATCCAAAGTAATTGAGCTCCATAACTCAACAATCTCCCACTTGGAGATTAATTACTGCACCATACCTATACAACATCATTCTTGGATCCTTCCTTAGCTTTTTTCTTCCTCTTCAAGTCTCAAACTCAAAGACAAACATAAGTGGAATGTAGCTCCAACTTCTCCTTTGCTAATGGCTTCATTAGCATATCAGTAGGGTTCTCGTTCGTATGAATCTTTTCCAAATTCAACTGTGCATCCTCAAATACCTGCTATATGAAGTGATACCTCAACTGAATGTGTTTCGTTCTCAAATGAAACATTGAATTATTTTCCAAATGAACTACACTTTGACTGTCACTAAACAATTTTCAATCATCTTTCTCCTTTCCCAACTCTTTCATGAATCTACTCATCCATATCATCTCTTTGCTAGCCTCTCGTAGCTGAAACATACTCTGCCTCTGTAGTAGAAAAAGTCACAACCTTATGTAATCTTGAAATCTAGCTAACTATCGTCCCACATACTGTGAAAATATATCTAGTAGTGCTCCTCCTACCATCCAGATATCTAGCCATATCTGAATCAACATAGCCACATAATGAAATATCTAAACCTCCATAGCGTAACCACATGTTAGATGTCCCTTTCAAATACATGAGTATCCATTGGACTGATTTCCAATTATCTTTACCTAGATTTGCCATATATCTACTCACAACTCCCACTTCTTGTGCAATTTCTGTCCTGCAGTAAAACCATAACATACATGAGACTCCCAATCAAGCTAAAGCATATGACACTCATGTCATGTATTTGACGTCCTCATATGATAAAGGACACTAATCTTTTCTCAATTTGAAGTGTCTAGCCATAGGTGTTTTAACGGGTTTTGCATTCGCATCTCGAACCTTTATAACACCTTGTAGATATAATCCTCCTGAGACAAATACAATTTCTTGTTTTTCCTGTCTCTGTGTATTTGCATGCCAAGGATTCTTTTTGCAGCTCCTAAATTCTTCATAGCAAATGTGTGAGCTAGCTTTCCCTTAAGCTCACCAATGTCCTACATACTAGATCCTGTAATAAGCATATCATCTACATATAATAACAAAATAATATAGCTCTCATTTCCAAGCTTCTTGAAATACACATAATGGTCAGATTCACATCTCAAGTAACCATACTCATGCATAAAACTATCAAACATCACATACTATTTCCTTGGATCTTGCTTGAGCCCATATAGACTCTTTTTCAACCTCCACACTAATTTCTCCTTACCCTTGAGTTCATACCCAAGTGGGTGGTGCATATAAATCTCTTCATCCAAATCACCATGAAGGAAAGCCATATTTGCATTTAGTTGCTCCAAATGCAAATCCTCTATTGCAACTAAGCTCAATACAGTACGAATAGAAGTCATCTTAACAACAGGAGAAATTATTTCACCAAAGTCAATACCTACTTTCTGTGTAAATCCCTTTACTACAAGCCTTGCCTTGTACCTTTTCTATCCACCCTCTTCTTCCTTGATCCTGTAAACCCACTTGTTTTGCAATGTCCTCTTACCTGCTGGAAACTTAACCAAATCCCATGTCCTGGTTCTTGTTCTAAGGAGTTCATCTCCTCATCCATGCCATGCTCCCACTAGACGTGGGTCTTATCTTGCATTGCTTCTTCAAAACTTTTTGGTTCACCATTATCAGTCAATAATAGATAAAATAGAGAAGGTGTAAATGTTTCTAGAGGTTTACTTACCCTTTGTGATCTTCTCACAGGTGTTTGGGGTACCAGAGGCTCAATATGGAACTCTTGGACATTTTTATCCAAATATGTCAGTGACCGACGCCGATCACACCGTAACCGATGTTGTTTGTGCTCTTACGTAATTGCTATCATTTCTACTTGACCGATGTCGGTTAGGAGTCAATTGACATCGATTCTTGTGTAACCCTATTAGTATTAATTTTAAATACGAGAGTTCATTTTCATTCACAAAATTCTTAACTTGTTCATCCTTGGGTACCAAAATTTGATCCATGTACATTATCTTTTCATTCCATTCAATATCAAGACTCTTAATAATTTTAGAATTATCTAAATCCCAAAAATAGAATCCAAAATCACCGATCCATAACCAATGAAACCGCATCTCTTGGCTTTTGCATCCAACTTTTTCTATTTTCGTTATCAACATGCAAAAAGCTTCAACCAAAAAATTTAAGAAAAGAAAGATCTACCTCTTTTCCGGTCCAAGCTTCCTCTGTATTCCTCCATCTAGTGAACTTGAAGGCCCACGGTTAATCAAATAAACTATTTTGTATCAACTACTTCCCAAAATGCAAAGGAAGTCTAGAATGTATCCTCATTCTTCTAGCATGTTCCATGATTGTCCTGTTCATTATCTATGTAACGCCATTCTCATGTGGTGTTCTTGGAACCGTTCTTTCCCTATGTATCCCATTCACTCGAACAATAATCATTAAATTTTTTTCTACAGTATTCACCACCATTGTCATATCTAAGGAACTTTAACTTTGAATTTGATTTATTCTACACAAGGGATTTTCATCTTTTAAATGTCTCAAAAACATCAGATTTATGTTTAATAAAATAAACCCATACCTTTCTTGTAGCATCATCAATGAAAGTAACATAATATTGGGATCCTCCATGAGAAGCTACATGAGATGGTTCCCACACATATGAGTGTACATGATCTAATTTATGTTGCTTCTTAGTTTCCCCAACTTTGAGATGTATCTCTCTTTTGCTTTCCAAAGACAAAAGGGTAAGTGCAACAAGTTGGTGGACAAAAAAGGGTCATATGTGGACGTCATATTGCAAAAAAATGCAAAATCTCAACTTATGGGGATTATTAGCAATACGCACATTTAAAAGTAGAAAAAAATATATAAATATGAATCGTAGCATCCAGAATCTAGTTTCTAAATTACTATTTTTTAAAAAATGGACGATTTTAGCTATATTAAACACTTAAAATTATATGACTTGGGTTTTTTTTGTTGAAAAAACCTATAAGATTGTAGTCTATTTGTCCACGATTTGGATGACCAAATCTTGTTATTTTTTTTCATTTGGTGAAAAGTTAGATGTAGTTGTGTATCTTGGGATGGATTAGATGTACTTGTCAATGTTGAAGTTGAATTAAATACTTGTGATGAAGATGTTTTTATCATCGATGTTGAAGAAGAATTAAATACTTGTGATGTAGAAAATGTTGAAATCAAAGGAGACAATGAAAATGTGAGTAAGAAAATTTAGGTTGAAACTGTAGACAATTTTTTTTTGACAAAAACACCTCCTAGGGATTTCTGTAAGAAACCTAATTATTCTATTGAAATTGATGAAATTTTTTGGAACTAATGTCTGAAAAACTTTCTCGAACAACAAATCGAAGAAAAACAACCGAAATTTGGGATACTCATTTTGAAATTTTAAATGATTCCCAAAGATGTCGATTGTTGGTTAGTTTGATGAAATTGATTAAAATGAGACCTACATTAAACACCTTATGATTGAAAACATCTAATATACGTGGTCAAACCTTTATAATTATTGAAAACCTTCATGATACATATCACACTATTGGTGTCAAGAGGTGTACTAGGGATAGTAATATTGTGCGTCGTGTACTTGTTACTAGTGTTGTAAGTGAATCAATAAAAAAAAATGTTTAACTATGTAAACAAGTCGAATGTTGCAAGTTAATCGAAAAACTCTAATGAAATCAATTGAAAGAGACGTAATATCCTTCAATCACTCAATAACACCAATTTTTGGGTATTTTCTGCTAGAGCACCGCGTAAGGACAAAGATAATTTTGATGCTATAAGAGAAGTTGTTATTCAATTTTGGCATGATAACACTAGAGTTTCACCTAATACAAGAGATGTTGTAAAACAGAGAGTTGGTTCTACTAATCGCGAACCACATCCAAAGTATTTTTTAGATATGACTCAAACTCAATTTTTTCGTAAGTTTGAACAAGAGCATTTGGAAATTAAAATTAGTCAACATTTTTTTGAAATGTTGAAACCATTCTATGTGAAAATCAACCATGCTCGCACCACTTGTTGTTGTAGGCAACATGTTGAATTTGTGATGCATTATGCTAAATTTTTACGTATTCATTCTAAAACTATGTTATCGGAATGTGGTGTTCATGTTACACCAATATCTTCCATGGATTTCATTCCTATAATATTTTGTAAAAAAGAAGTTGAATTTTTTTTTATAGTCAGGATTATTTAGATGGAAGTTGTGGTACATGCGGTGGATTACCTAAATTGGAAAGTTGCATCCATAAGAAAATTGAAGGTGCAATAGGACATAATTTAGTCGAGTTTGATAAATATAAATAAGTTACATACAAGTTGAAAGATGGAAAAGATTCTAAACAGTGTGAGCTAGTTACAGAACATATGCCTATTTTTCAATTTATAAGAAAATTTAAGGATGAAATTGTTTATGAGTATGCTAGGCATACACACAAAGATCAATAGTTGGATGAACAATTCAAGATATGTAAGGACACATTTCCTATTGGTAATATTATTTTAGTGGTTGATTTTTAAAGAATTACACATTGCGACCACAAATAGAGGTTCAATCACAATATTACAACTCAAAAGTTTCCATTTTTGTGCATATAGCATTTATACATTCTCCTGACAATACAAAGAATGATCAATTTTTTTAAGAGAGTACCACTTTTATATCAATGATTATTGTACTCATTCTACTTAATTGGTGCAAGGGTGTTTCTAGTTATTTTATGGAAACTTGTCGATAGGGACATCCACTTCAAACAACATTATATATGGTCGATAATTACACGTCTCACTTTAAGAATGCATGAATGTTTTATTGATGATCAATATGCACATCAATATGGGTGTGCAAATATATTTGGAGTTTCATTGGGTCGGACATGGAAAAGGAGAGCATGACGATATAGGGGCATGTATGAAAAGAGCTCTTGCAAGAGAAGAGTTGAAGTACAAAGATGGTGCTAAATTGAAAGATATAAAGAGCATAGTGGAATGGTGTATTGACAACATGGCCCGAGGTTCTCAAGAAAATTCCACAGTTCGTAGATATTTTTGGTTGATAGAGGAAAACCAAATTGCTAACTACGAGGATTGTATGACACTCACTGGGTCTAGTGATATGCACTTATTTTGTAGCTCAGATGCTACTTTTTGGGCCGCATGGACAAGAAATTTGACATGTTTTTGTGCATCTTGTATCAAATTTTTCACTTCGAGTGTGATTCACAAGAATGGGTGGATGGATGGATTTGTAGGCCTCTAACTCTGCTTCCTAGTTATCAACCTCCACAAGCATTACAACTTGTTTCTGCAGATGAAGTTGCAACATCCAAGGAATTTGACAAATTTTTGATTTTGGTGTGACAAGTTATTTATGGTTATTTACAATTTTTATATTGAGTTATGTCCATTGAAATTTTAATATGTAATTTAAATTTGAGTTGAAACCTTTTTTTTTGGTAGGACATGTATTTGAAGTTATTGTGACATAAGATAATGAAGAACTAACATCCTATTTCTTATGTCATTACATCAAGGAAAGAAAGAAGTTGACTTCTCTTGTTATAGATGGCGAAGATATTGAGTACCCTATAGGGTCAGTTATAGTTATTGGAACTTGGCTTCGACGGTATCCATTAAAAACTCCTCTGTTTGGGTGTTTGAAGAATTTGAGACACACATGAAAATACTCTTATATTCACATCTACTTCTAGCGATAAATATTCAGCTGCATATTTATCAAGGAAGGCCTAATAACAAGATACTTTGGAAGGTTCGAGAGTCAGATCATGAAGAAATCTTGTCTGCTATTCAGAGTAGATCCGATCCTGATGGTTCATTGGAATGAATTTACAATTCTCATGTCTAGTATATATAATTTCTTTGGTATATATAAATTTGTTAGTTAGATAGATTTAAGTTCATATATTTTATTAAATTTGTGTATTTTGTATATATCTAGTATGGTTTTGATTTAAAACTTAAATTTATTTAACTAACACTTTTATGTGTAGGTTAGTGGTGCCAAAAATCTTCCACCTTCACGTGGTTAGCACTGTATTAGTAGAGAATTGTAAATTATCGAAGCTAAGAGAAGCTTTCATTGTTTTACAAGAAAAGAGAAGCAATTAACAATGATTTATGTACTTGTGGAGGGGGTTCTTGGCTTCGGAGGAGGTAGCCCAAAAGTACCTGGAGCTTCGGGAACCAAAATGACACCTCCCCAAGTGTTTACAAGACCATCCCTACGTGTGTGCACAGTTGGTTTAGTGCCATGACCCATCGTTTGCAAAATATAGCATTTGAAAGACTTACACTAGCTCAAACTGGTCTATTTCACACGTTTGTAAACAATAGGGTAGCGAGAGCACTGATTGGATAAGGAAAAAACCAAGACACACTATTATATAGGGTCCTTACCCCGAGGTGTAGGATTAGACAAGACGTCTCTAGCTTTCACGGAGTTTGAGTAGTCACCCGTCGAAGTTGAACTACTTTTTGGTCTCAGGGCTCTTAAGGGACTACGCCCGAAAAAAGTAGCCAAGAAGAAATGACTTTTTGTGCACCAAAATGACACCTCCTCTAGCATTCACCTAGCAACCAAGACGTTTCGGCGTAGTCGGTTCGGTGCCACACCCACCGTTTGCAAAATATAGCGTTTGACACCCTTACACTGGCTCAAACTGCACTATTTCGATCATTTGCAAACAATAGGGTAGTGAGAGCACCAATTAAAGAAGTAAAAAACTGAGATATGATATTATAGAGGGTCCATACGCTGAGGTGTAGGATCATATGAGATGTCTCTAGGTGCCACGAAGTCCGTGTAGTCACCCGTCGAATTTGAACAATTTTTGGTCTCAAGGCTCTTAAGGGACTACGCCCGAACGAAGTATCCCGGAAAAAAATACGTTGTCACATACCAAAAGACACCTCCTCTAGTGTTCACCGGTCACCCAAAAATTTCGGCATAGTCGGTTTGGTGCCACAACCCACTATTTGCAAAATATAGCGTTTGACAGCCTTACACTGACTCAAACTGCACTATTCCATGCATTTGCAAACAATAGGGAAACGAGAGCACCGATTAGAGAAGGAAAAAACCTGAGACAGGATATTGTAGAGGGTCCCTACATCGAGGTGTAGGATTAGACGAGACATCTCTAGGTTCCACGAGAGTCCGAGTAGTCACCCGTCGAAGTTGAACAATGTTTTGGTCTCAGGGCTCTTAAGGGACTACGCCGAACGAAGTATCCCGAAAGCAACGATGTTGTCGAGCACCAAAATGATGCCTCCTCTAGATTTCACCTAGGCACTCGGAGATGTTGGCATAGTCGGTTTGTGCCACGACCCACCGTTTGCAAAATATAGCGTTTGACAACCTTACACTAGCTTAAACTACACTATTTCATGCATTTACAAACAATAGGGCAGCGAGAGCACCGATTGGAGAAGGAAAAAACTGAGATAGGATATTGTAGAGGATCCCTACACCAAGGTGTAGGATCAAAAGAGATGTCTCAAGGTGACATGGAGTCGAGTAGTAGTCACCGTCAAAGTTGAATAATTTTTGGTCTCGGGACTCTCGAGGGACAACGCCCGAACGAAGTAGCACAGAAGTAATTATGTTTTCATGCACCAAAACAACACCTCCTCTAGTGTTCACTTAGCCACCTAGACGTGTCGATGTTTTTCAATTTTGTGCCAGACCCACCCTTTGTAAAATATAGTGTTTGGCAGCCTTATATCGCTCAAACTGCACTATTTCGCGCGTTTGCAAACAATAGGGCAGCGAGAGCACCGATTGGAGAAGGAAAAAAATGAGATAGAATATTTTAGAGGGTCCCTACACTGAGGTATAGGATTGGACGATATGTCTCTAGGTGCCACTTGAGTCTATGTAGTCACCGTCAAAGTTGAATTATTTTTTTTCTCAGGGCTCTTAAGGGACTACGCCCGAACGAAGTAGCCTGAAGCAACGAAATTGTCGTGCACCAAAACGACACCTCCTATAGCATTCAACTAGCCACCCAGAAGTTTCGGTGCAGTTGGTTTGGTGCCACGACCCACCGTTTGCAAAATATAGTGTTTGATAGCCTTACATTGGCTCAAACTACACTATTTTGTGTGTTTGCAAACAATAGGGCAGCGAGAGCACCGATTGGAGAAGGAAAAAACCGAGACAGGACTATTATAGAGGGTCCCTATGCCAAGGTGTAGGATTAGATGAGATATATCTAGGTGCCATGGAGTCCGCGTAGTCACCCGTCGAAGTTGAATAATTTTTTGGTCTCAGGGCTCTTAAGGGACTACACTCGAACGAAGTATCCCGGAAGCAATGATGTTGTCACGCACCAAAACGATGCCTCCTCTAGCATTCACCTTACCACTTGAATGCATTGGCACAGATCATTTTGGTGCCATGACCCACCGTTTAAAAAACATAGCATTTGACAACCTTACACTGGATCAAACTACACTATTTCGCACGTTTGCAAACAATAGGGCAACGAGAGCACCGATTGGAGAAGAAAAAAATGAGACAACCTATTATAGAGGGTCCCTATGTTGAGGTGTAGGATCATATGAGACATCTCTAAGTGCCACGGAGTCTACGTAGTCACCCATCGAAGTTGAACTATTTTTTTGGTCTTAGGGCTCTTAAGGGACCACGCCCGAACAAAGTAACCGGAAGAAATGACGTTATTGTGCATGGAAATGAAACCTCCTCTAGAGTTTACCTAGCCACTGGACATGTCAACGTAATTGTTTTAGTGCCACGATGTCCCGAGGCATGACTTCTCACTACTCACCCTCGTTCATTTCCTAAGATCCGCTGCTAGAAAGGTAGTTTGTAAACATTTATGCCACGAAGGCTCAAGGAATTCCAGGAAGGCTC
This sequence comes from Taxus wallichiana var. yunnanensis, assembly GCA_018340775.1. NCBI lineage: Eukaryota > Viridiplantae > Streptophyta > Pinopsida > Cupressales > Taxaceae > Taxus > Taxus wallichiana. The sequence goes on along the minus strand of CM031239.1, from coordinate 174,882,144 downwards.
TGGATCGGGTTATTTGACTCCAATATAGGCCTTCATAGAGCCTTCCATAGCACCTGAAGGAATATACCCCCTAATCGAACACATTGGCAATGACAGTTTGCTGGTCCACGACGTCCGGGCGTGATTTCTCGTCTTCTCGCTTGACATCAATGAGATTGGAACAAGGTTAACACATTACCATGTAAATACTCTAATGATTATTAAATGATCTCTGTTTAAGAATGTTAATACATAATATAACTTGTTAAGAATAAGTCTTGCATATATTTTTCCAACTAAGTTAAGAACCTTCAATTTACCATTATATAACATATAACATCATATATGATATGTGTCGATTGTTATATCTTAGTTTCAAAATTAAATGTTAAACAAATAGATTTTTATTAGATGTTAGGGTTTCAAATAAATATGACAAGGATACCTGATAGCATTTGAAATACCTAAAAAATTGTCAGTGTATCATCTTTAAAAAGCAAGGATATGAATTATTTGACAATATACATTACATACATATTTATGTGTTCTTATCTAGATTGATATGTTGTGACATATGTATAAACATCCTAAATAAATATGTAAATAATGTTCAAAAATTCCTTGATATATCATTTTAAAATTCATTGAAGAACCTTATAGGGACATCCAATTCAAACAACATTATATATGGTCGAGATAATTACACGTCTCGGTTTAAGAATGCACAAATGTTTTATTGGATGAGAAGATGAACGTCAATATGGGTGTGCAACATATTTGGAGTTTCACTGAGGCTAGACATGGAAAAGTAGAGCATGATGGTGCAGGGGCATGTGTGAAAAGAGCTCTTGCAAGAGAATAGTTGAAGTACAAAGATGGTGCTAAATTGAAAGATGCAAAGAGCATAGTGGAATGGTGTATTGACAATATGGCCCGAGGTTCTCAATAAAATTCCACGGTTTGTAGATATTTTTGGTTGATAGAGGAACAAAAAATTTCTAACTACGAGGATTGTATGACACTCACTGGGTCTAGTGATATGCACTCATTTTGTAGCTCAGATGATACTTTGTGGGCCACATGGACAAGAAATTTGACATGTTTTTGTGCATCTTGTATTGAATTTTTCACTGCTGAGTGTGATTCACAAGAATGGGTGGATGGATGGATTTGTAGGCCTCTAACTCCGCTTCCTAGTTATCAACCTCCATAAGCATTACAACTTATTTTTGCATATGAAGTTGCAACATCCAAGGAATTTGACAAAATTTTGATTTTGGTGCGACAAGTTATTTATGGTTATTTACAATTTTTGTATTGAGTTATGTCCATTGAAATTTTAATATGTAATTTAAATTTGAGTTGAAACCTTTTTTTTATAAGACATGTGTTTGAAGTTATTGCAAAGAAGATAATGAAGAACTAACATCCTATTTCTTATGTCATTACATTGAGGAAAGAAATAAGTTGACTTCTCTTGTTATATATGGCAAAGATATTGAGTACCCTACGAGGTCGGTGGTAGTTCTTGAAACATGGCTTCGATGGTATCCATTAAAAACTCCTCTGTTTGGGTGTTTGAAAAGTTTGAGACACACAGGGAAAATACTCTTATATTTGCATCTAGTTCTAGCGATAAATATTCAGCTGTATATATATCGAGGAATGCCTAATAATAAGATACTTTAGAAGGTTTGAGAGTCAGATCATGAAGAAATCCGGTCTGCTATTCAGAGTAGATATTATCTTGATGGTTCATTGGAATGAATTTACAATGCTCATGTGTGGTATATATAATTTCTTTGATATAATTTCTTTGGTATATATAAATTTGTTAGTTAGATAGATTTAAGTTCACATATTTTATTAAATTTGTGTATTTTGTATATATCTAGTATGATTTTGATTTGAAACTTAATTTTATTTGACTAACAATTGTATGTGTAGGTTAGTGGTGCTAGAAAAGTTTCCACCTTCACGTGGTTAGCACTGTTAGTAGAGAATTGTAAATTATTGAAGCTAAGAGAAGCTTTCATTATTTTACAAGAAAAGAGAAGCAATTTACAATGATTTATATACTGTGGAGGGGGTTCTTGCTCCGAGGAGGTAGCCGAGAAGCACATGGAGCTTTGAGAACCAAAATGACACCTCCTTAAGTGTTTACAAGACCATCACAATGCATGTTCACACTGATTTGGTGCCACGACCCACCGTTTGCAAAATATAGCGTTTGACAGGCTTACACTAGCTCAAACTGCACTATTTCCCACATTTACAAACAATAGGGCAACAAGAGAACTGATTGAAGAAGGAAAAAACCAAGACAAAATATTGTATAGGGTCCTTACACCGCGGTCTAGGATTGGGCGAGATGTCTCTAGCTTCCATGGAGTCCGAGTAGTCACCGTCGAAATTGAACTACTTTTTGGTCTAAGGGCTCTTAAGGGACTACGCCCAGATGAAGTAATGAAGTAGCCTAGAAGAATTTTTTTTTCATGCACCAAAAGAAACCTCTTCTAGCATTCACCTAGTCACCAAGATGTGTTGGCGTAGTCGGTTCGGTGCCACAACCCACCGTTTGCAAAATATAGCGTTTGATACCCTTACATTGGCTCAAACTGCACTATTTTTCTCGTTTGTAAACAATAGGGTAGTGAGAGCACCAATTAAAGAAGGAAAAACTAAGATAGGATATTATAGAAGGTCCATATGCCGAGGTGTATGCTCATACAAGACATCTCTATGTGCCACGAAGTCTACGTAGTCACCCGTCGAATTTGAACAATTTTTTGGTGTCAAGGCTCTTAAGGGACTACACCTAAACGAAGTAGCCCGAAAACAAATACGTTGTCACATACCAAAAGACACCTCCTCTAGTATTCACCTGGCCACCTGAATATGTCGGCATAGTCGGTTTGGTGCCACAACCCACCATTTCCCAAATATAGCATTTGACAGCCTTACACTAACTCAAACTGCACTATTTTATGCGTTTGCAAAACAATAGGGCAACGAGAGCACCGACTAGAGAAGGAAAAAAGAGAGAGGCTATTGTATAGGGTTCCTATGTAAAGGTGTAGGATTGTACAAGACATCTCTATGTGCCATGGAGTCCGAGTAGTCACCTGTTGAAGTTGAATAATTTTTTGGTCTTAAGAGCCCGAACGAAGTATCCCAGAAGCAACGCCGTTTTCACACCAAAACGATGCCTCCTATAGTGTTCACCTAGCCACTTGGACATGTTGGAAAAGTTGGTTTGGTGCCACGACCCACCGTTTGCAAAATATAGCATTTGATAACCTTACATTGGCTCAAACTACACTATTTCATGCATTTACAAACAATAGGGCAACGAGAGCACCGATTGGAGAAGGAAAAAAACTGAGATAGGCTATTATAAAGGATCCCTACACAAGGTGTAGGATCAAACAAGACATCTCAAGGTGTTATGGAGTTAGAGTAGTCACCTGTCGAAGTTGAATAATTTTTTGGTCTCAGGACTCTTAAGGGACAACACCGAACGAAGTAGCCTGGAAGAAATGACGTTATCACACACCAAAAACACCTCCTCTAGCATTCACTTGGCCACCCAAATGTGTCGACATTTTTGGTCCGGTGTCGGACCCACCGTTTGTAAAATATAGCGTTTGACAGCCTTACACTGGCTCAAACTGCACTATTTCGAGCGTTTGCAACCAATATGGCAGTGAGAGCACTAATTGAAGAAGGAAAAAACTGAGATAGGATATTGTATAGGGTCCCTACACCGAGGTGTAGGATTGGACGAGATGTCTCTAGGTGCCACGAGTCTGCATAGTCACCCGTCGAAGTTGAATGATTTTTGGTCTCAAGGCTCTTAAGGGACTACGCCCGAATGAAGTAGTCCGAAAGCAACGACATTTTCACGCACCAAAACGACACCTCCTATAGAATTCAACTAGCCACCCAGACATTTTGGTGTAGTCGGTTTGGTGCCATGACCCACTGTTTGTAAAATATAGCGTTTGACAACCTTACACTGTCTCAAATTGCACTATTTCGTGTGTTTGCAAACAATAGGGCAGCGAGAGCACCGATTGGAGAAGGAAAAAACCGAGACATGATATTATAGAGGGTCCCTATGCCAAGGTGTAGGATTGGATGAGACATCTCTAGGTGCCATGGAGTCTGCGTAGTCACCCGTCGAAGTTGAATAATTTTTTGGTCTTAGGGCTCTTAAGGGACTACACCCAAACGAAGTAGCCGGAAGCAACGACGTTTTCACACACCAAAATGATGCCTCCTCTAGCATTCACCTATCCACTTGAATGCATTGGCATAGTAGTTTCGGTGCCACAACCCACCGTTTACAAAATATAGCGTTTGTGACCTTTTACACTGCTCGGACTACACTATTTCGTGCGTTTGCAAATAATAAGGCAGCGAGAGCACCGATTGGAGAAGAAAAAAATGAGACAAGCTATTGTAGAGGGTCCCTATGTTGAGGTGTAGGATCAGATGAGACATCTCTAGGTGCCACGGAGTCTACGTAGTCACCCATCAAGTTGAACTATTTTTTTGGGCTTAGGGCTCTTAGGGACCACGCCCGAATGAAGTAGCTCGGAAGCAACAATGACGTTATCGTGCATGGAAATGACATCTCCTCTAGAGTTTACCTAGCCACCTAGACATGTCAACGTAATTGTTTTAGTGCCATGATGTCCCGAGGCATGACTTCTCACTACTCACCTTCGTTCATTTCCTAAGACTACCTAGAAAAGGCAGTTTGTAAACATTTATGCCACGAAGGCTCAAGGAATTGCAGGAAGGCTCCGGATCGGGTTATCTCGACTCCAATATAGGCCTTCATAGATCCTTCCATAGCACCTGAAGGCATATACCCCCTAATCAAATGCATCAAGCGGTGACAGTTTGCTGGACCACGATGTCCCGGGGCGTGACTTCTCGTGCTACTCGGCCAACATCAATGAGATTGCAACAAGGTTAATACATTACCCGTAAATACTCTAATAATTGTTAAATGATCTCTTTTGAAGCATGTTAATACACAATAGAAATTGTTAAGAATAAGTCTTGCATATAGTTTTCCAACTAAGTTAAGAACCTTCAATTTACCATTATATAACATATAACATCATTTATGATATGTGTCGATTGTTATATCTTAGTTTCAAAATTAAATGTTAAAAAAATAGATTTTTATTAGATGTTAGGGTTTCAAATAAATATGACAAGGATACCTGCTAGCATTTGAAATGCCTAAAAATTGTCAGTGTATCATCTTTAAAATGCAAGGATGTGAATTATTTGACAATATACATTACATACATATTTATGTGTTCTTATCTAGATTGATATGTCGTAACATATGTACAAACATCCTAAATAAATATGTAAATAATGTTCACAAATTCCTTGATATATCATTTTAAAATTCATTGAAGAACCTTGAATTTTTTTCAAATACCTTGGAATGGTAAGGATGTGAATTATTTGACAAACCCCCTCACAAAAATGTGTATTTTGGACTAGAAGGATTGTAGAGTATTAAAAATTGGGGTTTTTAAAGTGTGTGCTTAAATACAAAAACATATAGGACTTAATAAGGAAGTGAATCTACTTATGATAATCAAATCATGTGTAACTTCTTAGTTGATTAGCATAGCACCAAATTATAAAGAGATAAGGTGTATCTATTGATCAATGGGTAAAGCCTTATTAATGGGATGATCTCTAAAACAATGTAAATGATTCCCTTAATTTATTAACAATTATACCATGTAATGTTGCATCATAGTAATTTTATATTCATATAGTTCAAGATGAACTCTACCTCACTTATTTATAACAATGTTCGCATTAGTTGATATGCAACAAATGAGTGTTAGCTTTAAAAGAAAAAATGTTAGTTATAGAAATTTTTTCACAACCATTCTTTCAAAGATGTGCACATTGTTAGGAGGCGGGAAAATAATTAGAGTTGCACATACACCCTACGTAATTACTGTGAAAAAAGTAATTATGTATTGCCCTTTTGTAGTTCACCTAGCATGGTTATCATAGGTTTTGCTTAATGGAATAGGTTTGCTTAACAATTGTACCATGTAGTGCTCCGGGACGTGGTTTTTTAATTTTAAATCAAACATACATATAGAACTAATATATGGTTATGAAAACATACATAGAAGGATATCATGTGAAATGAAATCAAATCAAACATAGAAGTAATATCGTTATGAAAACCAACACATGGATATATAATGTATCAAACTAAGTGTGTTGGATGCACGTCTCTATGAAAATATAAGTTCATAACATGTGTACATCTCAAACTAAGTGTGTCATACATATAGGACCACATGCGGTCGCATAAGGCTATATATACAATGGACTATATGAAGAATCATGAACTAGGACTAGATGGCCCATATATATATATGTACATCCAGGTCTTATGAATCTAATCATGAAACATATTCCCTCTCTTCGCCCTACTAGAAGAAACATGTCCACGACCTGGGGATGTAGTGGAGGGAGATGCCACTACGAATTTCATCCGTGTGGTCCTAGGCATATCTAAGTAGGCCTGCAACCTAACCTGCACATTCATAAACAACAAGTTTTTAACACCCAAAATTTTAAAATACATTCAAAATTTAGAAACTTAGAATTTAGTTAAAATGCATGTGAAATCTTACGACAATGTCATGATCCCTATCAATTTGTCGTTGACATGTCACAGGGACAACAATAGACTCATGAGGGGTAAGATACATACAAATAATTAAATTTAAAATTAAATATTTCATGTACAAAATTTGATATTGTAGATTTAAGTAATAAGAAACAATTCCTCCAAAATTTAACAAATTTGAAAAATTGTACCTCAGTTAGTGGATCTGCAGATGTTATGGCAATATCTACAACAGCCTCCACAGTCTGCATATATGGAGGAGTCTCTCTGGTAGTCATAAGCTATAAAAAAATGTACAAATCAATATTAATCTACATGACTACCACAGAACAAACCTAAATAATAATACACATGAACTTCCACAATTAGAAACACAGTGTAAAGAGAAACTAATATGCGTAAAAGTCACATGAGGCATGCCAGTAGCCTCAATTCCTAGAGCAGATGATGACCTACTAGGCTCCTGCGTATAAAAGACAAACATATATTAATATGTACATGTACATGTGAAACATTATAATAATAAAAGTGTAATCAAATGAAATTTGAAATGTAAGTACAACTTGAAACTTACATTTGTAACACACCTAGCTATAGTAGCTAGCATGTCGACGCCAGATGTTTCCTTCACCACTCTTGCTATTTAAAATAAAATAAAAAATTAGTTTTTACATGTATGTACATGACGTACAATCAAATACATATATATTAAAATCTCAAACATGAATTAAACTATTGTATATATATATATATTAAATATTTATTTGACATTTACCTGTGAAAGACCAAGATCATTTACACCAGTTCCAAAAACATCCACCATCATCTAATCTAGAGAAAATAAATCATGTGATCCAGCCAATGTTGTCTCACCCACAAAGGCATACGAAACCACATGATCCACAATGGTGTGGTGCGCTATAACTGACACCTCCACCAACATCGCGAGATGCAATCTGGTCACTATCTTTGGGTCAAAGTTTTAGTGAGCTCCCTCAATGCATGTAGTGTGTCAATCTCCACAACGTCCTTCATGTAGGAGGGATAATCCGAAGGTAGTGGCGGTTTTGGGGCATGGGGATCCTTGGGTGACCTACGCATGCACTAGGTCTACTATGTGCAGAGCCACATCCTCGCCCATAAAACTCATAAAAGTCAAAATAATTTGGGACCTCATTAAGCACAAACTCGCAATATAATTTCTTTAAAAAATAGAGAGGAACCTCATTGTTGTTGCATGGTGGATAATCAAAAACCATCCACCATCGGTACCAAAAATTGTTCTTGATTCATCATCATCGTACTCAATGGATTGGGAACCATTTACAAGTAGTGCGGGGGCATTGGTTTTGGGTCATAAATAATGCACAAATGAGGTCTTTTCCAATTTTTTTATCTTTTACAGCCACATGGGATAATTTATCTGTATACCACTACATACAATCACCTCTAAAGGTATTCCATTTGTCTATTTGGTTGGTTGTGGAGTCGACTTCGCCAATCAATGTTTGTAATGTGTTGACTAAAGTCATGCGGGATGGATTTGAGGCATGATTTTGTCTTATAGTCTGAATAAGGTTCTCAATGAAAATTTTATTTTGTCAAATTCTTCCAATATCGATATCAGTGTTCTGTTCCTGCTGGTTCTCAGTGGGGACAAATGGAGCCACATGAGGTAGATCTATGTTTGGAGGAGGGTTTTGAGGAATGTTTGGATGGTTTTGAGAAATATTTTGATAGTTTTCTTGATTACGAGCTTTCCAAGAAAATGACATAAACAAAAAATTGAAAAACCCATGAAAATTACAAAAAATAACTTTAAATGCAAAATATTTGATCAAAGTCGAGGGCTTACCTCTTTGTCTTGGCGGCATGGTTGAAACTATCATGATCCAGAAGTTCAAGAGAAATTTTTAGGGGGTATTCAAAGCGTGAGTGCCAAAGGTCTAGGAGAAATCACGGTTTGAAAGGAAAAATGGGGGAAATGAGGAGTCACGGGTCTATTTTTTTGGTCTCAGAGGACCGTGATCGCAGTTTTGGGTTCGCAAATCACCAAATCTATAAAAATAATTCCACGAGTGCGGTTTAAAAACTGTAATTGTGGTACCTAATTTTGGGTTTTTATGTCCACGTAATTGTCAACCAACTTGCTGCACTTACCCAAAATTCTCACAAAAATCAAGATCTAAATGTTTCAAATTTGATAACTTACCCTTAGCCTTTAAGATCTGCATTTCTTTTCACTCATATGGCCCAACCAGCTTATGCCACATTCATGCATCTGAATCAAAGTAGATAATGCAAAAATGAATCAAGAATATAGGTATATAAATATAACATTCCTACCTTCTTACCTCTTGCCACAATAAGAGAACCCTTAGTGAATTTCTAAGAGTCTCCTGTAAAAGTAACCATGCGCAACCAACTTCACCTAGTTTCCCTGCAAAAATAAGATTCCTCATGAGGCTTGGCACATGCCTCACATATTTTAATACCCATGTATTTCCATTCTACAATTTTAGATGAACTTCCCCTTTTCTAGTAATACTACAAGGTTCATCATCACCCAAATTAACATGCCCAAAATTACCTGGACATAATTTCTTAAATAACCATTATTAGGGTTACATAGAAAGAAGCTCCCGAATCTAAAACCCATGATTCAATTCTATTATCTAAATAAAGAATAAGAGCATCTTGCATTACCTTTACTATAACAAGATTTTCTTCTTTATCTTTATCTAGTTGTTGGTTCTCTTTATCCTTTGACCAAAAAAATTTCTTTACATGTCCTTTCTTTCCACATTTCCAACAAGTAATTCCCTTACCTTTGCATTTAGATTTGTTATCCCTTGACTTTGATTTCCCATTACTCTTACTTGTTTGATCTCTCCTTTTCCTACCCCTATTTTCTACATTCAAAGCATTCCCATGATGATTCCTTTGTACTCTTCCTACGAATTTATTCATTCAAGATTATACTAAGCACATCATCAAAATTTAAAATATTATTAACAGATGTTTTATTACTAACATCCATTACCAAGTTATCCCAACTATCGGAAAAGAACATAATAATAAAATTTCTCTCACTTTATCATCAAAAGGTATATCAACCAATTTTAATCGATTTATAAAAGATCGAAATCATTCAAATGACTAGATGTAAATCCACCTTCATGTATCTTAGAACTAAATAGTTTATTCATCAAATAAACTTCATTTGAAGAACTATGTTTTTCATATAAATTAGCAATATATTTCATTAACCCTACCGTAGAAGTCACTTCTATAATATTGGAAGCCACGATGCTTTCAAGCTCAATCTTATAGATCCTAAAGCCTTTATGTCAAGAATCTTCCATTCTTCATCAGTCACCTTTGTAGGTATAGACTTATCATTCAATGGTAAATACAAATCTATTTGATACGAGATAATCCTCAATCCGCATCTTCCATAATTGATAATTTCGGCCTTCAAACATCTCTACCTTGTATTTTTTTCTTCTTCTACCATTGTTGTAGCTCCCACTCAATCATAAAACCCTATGTGAGTAAATATGTCAACACAAAAAACCCTCAAACAAATCTATGATACCATTTGTTGGGGTTAGCACACTGGTTGTACAAACAATATATCATATCTAAGCATACATGCAAATAAAATCAGAAATTCTACTAGAAGAAATATACAAAACAAGAGATATAAATCAACACCATATTTAACGTGGTTCACCCAGTGTGGGTTACATCCACCAAGAAACAAGCCAATCTATTATCCAAATATTTAACAATATTTACAATCTTCCACACCTCTCAGATGTACAGTACTTTCTTTCTCTCAAGCCTTTGTTTCTTCTCCAATAATTTTCTCTCTCACAATAATCATCAACTTTTGCAAGTTCTTCTTAATTCTTACTTCTAAACCCTATCTTTCATGCTTATATAGGCGTATATAAACTTAGGCACTTGGCCATTAAATTACAATCAATAGATTTGCTTTAATGCTAAAAATAGATATAATTCCTGAGAGTTAATTAAAACACTCCCGCATAGGTAACCAATGCCAATTAGCCCTAACCGATGTTGGTTCCTCCTTGCCTGACCGATGCCGTCATAGGTGATGATGCGGTCCCTCCTAATCGATGACGGTTACTGTGTTTTCCAGCAAGTTTCACATTTCATGTTAATCTGAAGTAATTGAGCTCCATAACTCAACAGTTTGGAACTCGAAACTCAAAGCATGAAATACAAGGGAAAAATCAACACTTAGGCATTTTGAGAACTCGGGAATGATTTGTGGGAAAAATTAAGTGGTATAGAATATGAAGATGCACAAAGAGCCTAAAATTATGACACACTAAAAAAATGAACATCTCAAACCCAAACATCTATAAATTTTTCCCAATCCTAGAAATGTGGGTTACTAAAATAGATCGGAGGGGTATTTTAGACAACAATTTTGTAATTCAATGGCGTCACTGCTGCTAGGTGGAAGATCAATAGCCTTAAAGTATACATTGATCGTGGAGTTAACTCGGTATTATGGAATATTATATGAAATTTAGAAATCTTGTCCTTGAGTGACTTTAAAACACCTGTTGAACCTACTAGAGTTGATCTGCTAGTGCTCAAATTTCCCAAATTTAATAAGAAAATCTTAGAGTTTTGATCGAGTGGAAAATTGTTTTAAACTTGGAATTGCATTTTCTCTATAATATGATTTGTGGAATGAAGGATGATGTACCCACCTTTACCTACTCCCTTTAAACCCCAAATGCATCAAAGATATAACCTAGATTTGATTGGGCACTCACCCGAGGTGCACATAGGCGCCGAGCCCCTTCTTTATATGAGATTTGTAAGAATTATTTTCCATTAATGTAGGAATGTTTGAAAAATAGAGATACGTGCATTTATTTTGATACAAAGGTAAAGAAACTAGTTCTAAGCACAAATGCACCATGATATAAACATAAACACTACAACAACATAAGAGAATCAGATTTGAACCATGAGCAATATAAAACACACTAGGGTTTAGACCATAAACATAGATATTTGGAATAACCCTCCATATATTGATCCTTAAGTGTTTACAATAGCCAAATTACATCAAAAGGGCCATAACAGGCCGAATACATCATGGAATGACATTTCAGTCCTACTAAAATGAATATGAGCAGAGATCCCTAACTATATTCTCCTATGCACTTAAAAATTTCTTGGGGTCTCTCACACCATCTCTTCTCTCTCTCATAGCTCCTATTTTAGACCTGATCACATTCATACATGCATCTCTACACACACATCTATTTACTCACCCCCATCCTTTTAGCACCCCTTTTTAGATCCAAATGCATCCTTAAATAGAATCGGATATCTCCTTCATCGCCTCAGCTTCACTCATGAGCAGGTCGCATGCCAGGTGGAATCATGCTCCTCCATAATCGAGTGCCTATGCCAACTCACCAAAACCTTGATTAGCCTCCACTAACTGTAATGATCCCCTCTAAAATATTCCTTTCATGGAATATTCTTTCCTTGAGCTCTAAGACTCCGAGTTGTAACCTTGTCCACTCGTCACTCCTACTCATGTCTTCACATGTTTTCCATATAGTACCATATACAATGAAGTGGCTAAGTATTTAAACCCTATCCCGCTCCTGCGCACCAACCTTTTCACACTCCATCTTTACCGTACGTACTCCAAAATGTAAGGTACTTGTATTGTCAGAACAATGTGACACGTGCCCCAATGATGATACAGGTCTCCTCGCAAGGTGTTCAGGATCCGGAAAATCTCTCCAAGTGTGCGTTAACATCCCGCATGCCCCACTTAGCCCCCGCGTGCTTTATTTTTCCTTTTCCCCTCTTTTCTTAGCCTTTTTCTCTTCAGTGACGAAACCGCCGCCCTGCCTGGGCGGCGGTCTCGTGACCGCAGCCCTGAACAGGGCGGCGGTCCTTTATGCGTTTTTCAAAGCTCTTTTAACATGACTCACGTAAATTCAACATTTTACCAGCTTTCTTTCACCACCATAAGCTTGCATTTATGATTCTGGTTCCTTGGAATAGTGTTTTGCCATTGTTTATAGTTTAAGAGTTCTATTTGGCTTTTACCTTGGGTAAATGAAAATGCTATAAATGGTTGGCTTGTGCTCAAGAAAATGGCCCCTCATTCACTTCTCATCTTCTCATTTTCAGTAATTCAGTCTTTTATTTTGCTTAGGATTCATAGTTTAGTTCGTTACATGCTTAGTTAGCATTGTTTTACTGTTGGTAAGCCACATATCCATCTTGTGCAAGCAGTGCTGTTATTTCATCCAATTCATTGGAGTAGAATAGCTTAGGAAGCCATTAAAGTTGTAGGGTTTTCTCCTCAAACATGATAGTTTCAGGTTCTGGATGCTTTATGTTGCATGACTCGCAATAGATCCCACTAGGAATTTCATAAGCCAAGCTCCGTACTCTCACGCTATCCCTCTCCTACTCGCATTGTATTTGGTGTGTATTCTGAGCTACCTTTATCCCAATATCTACTTCTGTTGATGCTAGCATTACACGCTTTTCTAGATCCATGTGAACACAAAAGAACGAGGAGATCATACTGAGGGGACAAGATCACACACACCATCGGATTCGCCACACGTTCTACGGAATCCGTGTTCTAGATTTCAAAGTTCTAGTTAGAATCATATCAAATAGAGTAGTTAATTGCTTTGTTTTAGTAAATTCTATTCTCGATATTTCTAGGAAGTCAGGGGGATTGATAGTTTCTGAGAAACTATGATTCACTCCTCACTTCGAGGTAGGATCGAGAAGCTTGCAAATATATTAGATGAGCTATTTTATTGTTTAGAATAGATCTACAAATTGCATAGACAAATAGCTACACTCGGTTATTTTTTGTTTGTTTTAAATTATTATTTTAGTTGTCTTTCTAGATATTTTAAATAGCTATTTTCTTAAATTCGTAAAGTTCATCAGAAAAACACAAAAAGATAGAGAAAACATATATGCTATAGATACACTTCACATAGTTAAATTTCATTTTGTTACAGTTAATTTACTTTGTTACTTTTTTATGACAATCATGAGACCTAGAGATCCCGGGAATACATATTTGAGCCAATCGTGTCTCACCCAATCTCATCATGGCAATAACCGATATAGATCAAAATCTTAGGATTCAAGTCTTCTGAAAAATGGTAAGCTTGCAACAAATCAATTCTCAGTTGAGCGGACTAAACATAGAAGATGACCAAGCACACACGTTTTGGTCGAATCAACCGAACTACAGATTACCCTAGGAAAACATTCATATGACTGTAGAAGGGTTTGAAAGATAAAAACCTTTGGTTGTGATCCTTTGGTCCCACAGCCAGATGTAGGAGACACTCTTCTAGATATAGATACTGCACCTTAAGAATCCAGTTGCCGTACGAACACCGTAGGGTATTATGAGAAAATCACACGCTTATTGATCCTAAATATAGAAGCTAATAAAGCATACGATTACTGGATATTAGGGATTAGGACTTGATTTCATGCATGACCATAACAGGTCCACAATGACTAAGAGTCTACGGTTGTGACCCACAAATCCCGCAGCCCAACGAATCCGCAGGAGAATTAGACATGACACCGCCTACGCACACTAGTATTCCAGTCTACTCCAATTCCACCTATCATCATTAAAAATTATCATTGCTAGACACAACAAATAACAAAGCTAGAGAGTTCTTGACTAGGCCAGAGAACCGTCCATAGAATTGACTACATTTACCATCCACCATATGACCCTGTCTGGAGAAATACACGAAACTATCCCGGGTCATTTTCCACGTATTCCACAACCCATAGATCGAATCACGCCAGATCTCGATATTGATTCGAGCCTTCGAGCAGTCATCCTTGCTAACCGATCTATCACACCAACCCAAGTTAGGAGGGATTTCTTTGCTTTAGATTTGCAAGTTCCGTTAGTGCGCATTGAAGACATTAGATTGCCTAACTAGTTTGTTTGTATCTCACACATATTCCATCCCCACCGGCTATCTCGGCACGACCTCGGGAGGTCGGGTGTGAGGAAGAGTCACTTGTATATTCCCACACTCGCTTGTCACTTTTCTGTCGTACAAAATTGGTGAACCCGACGTGAAACAAACAAAATTAGTGAAGCTGACGTGAACTTCCTACTTTCTAGTTCAGAGTCATAGTATCATGTGTTCTTCAAAGTTTAGTATACTTTTCATCATCTCCGCCTCATTGACTTTCACCTTCGCTCCTTCCTATTATTCTGCGGGTATTCATATACCCCGAATATCTCGGGATTCGATGCATATGGCAGACCCCTCTTGGGTCTTGAGGCATACTACGCCCAACAGAATAGACAATCATCACCCTCGCTTTTAGTGTGGGGCGAAAACTATTCAACTAATCAGTTGTCGACACAAACTCCAAGGATCAGATATAGCTCACCCTTCCAAACAGAGGAGTTGGAACAACTCACTCAAACACAACAAATAGAGCCTTCAGGCTTGAACAATATAATGTTCACCGGAGAATCTGGTTCATCTCCTCAGGTACTACTTAGACCACAAATTAGTAGACAATCAGACTCATACCGAGGTTTAGACGATGAACATTCAAAGATATTATGCCGGAATGAACAACACTCTCGAAGTTTGTATCCACCCTCTGTAGGAGGTTTACAAACACAACCCGGGTCTCGTTTCAAGAAAATACCTCTATGCCACCGCATATAGGAAATACCCTCGAGAAACTTGACAAGATAGCAATCAATTCATAACAGGATATCACATGCCTATACAACACCATAATATACAACAAACGCCACTACAACAAAACATCGTGACTTCACCAAATGAAGTCATTTCAACTCTAATAGAAAAGGTTAGAGGCTTGGAACTTGCCCAAGCAAGTCAAAATTCGCAATTCATGCAAGCAGGGAGTTCCAATCCTCCACACCATCCTAGCCAAGTGGATCTCCTCACAGGAGTAGGCACGTTAGGCATGACTCCTCAGTATTCACAACAAATGCCAACTAGACCCACCATCTCTAGCACTGTTCCTCCCGGTCTAGTACAGAACAATCCATTCCTGGATAGTACCCCATCATACTTAAACATATACTCCAAATCACCACAAGGGGATATGTTCTCCTCTCCCGGCATTTTTTCTCAAACACAGGGGCTTCCTTATGCCCCTGCCAATGCATACGCTATGCCATATCAACAACCCATCCCACCACCGCTCCCTCAACAGGCGCCATCAATGGTCGAAACATATGCGATAGGGACTTACTCAGAATATTTGAAAGAACCCTTGGATTTCACCATACGAAGCGTCATGCTTCCAAGACCTCTTCCCGATTTTCCCAAATACAAAGGAGAGGGAGATCCAAACGCGCATATCAAAGCTTACGCTACAGCCATTCGAGAACTACTCCCATGGGATGGGGTTGTTGCTAAAATATTCCCAAAAACCTTGGAAGGCATTGCTCTCGATTGGTATTATAGAATACCTGAGGCTTCCATCCATTCGTTCAAACAACTCATTTCAGAGTTCATCAAGGCCTTCGACATGAAAAAAATATTAAGAATAGGAATCAGGGAGTTCTTACACATCAAACAAGAACACAACGAATCTGTCACCCATTTCATCCAAAGGTGGCGTATAGTCCTTTATTCCTTGGAAAGTTCTCCAAACATGGATCAAATGGAACTATGTGATTTATTCCTTCATTCGCTTAGCAGAGAAGTGAAGGAAGAAGTCCAGAAGTTCCCATTATGAACTTACGATGAAGTACTAGAGAGTGCTCTTTGAATAGATCAAGCAACAATTGATAGTGGTCGCAAAACATATGGAGCAAACGGGAGGTTAATCGCCCCCAATCAGAACACTACAACTTATCCCACTACCACGAACGTCAATCAAGGACCTAAAATCCTTAACAAAAATCGGGGTGTAACAACAGATGGAGTAACCGACCAACCTAAAAAGGTAAATATTGTCAATACTCCATCACAAATAAACAACCAACGAAACAACAACTTTACCCCGACAATCAATACAGTGGATTTTAATCATCCACAACAACAACAACAACAACAACAACAACGGCGAAATCCCATACAGGGTCCAAGCCAAAATTCAACTAGGTACCAAAACCAGAATTCAAACCAAAGACAACAAACGCAAAATTTTAATAGACAACGGTTTGATCAAAATTTTGGGCCACAATACACATCAAATCAACAAACTAGGAATTACAATCCTAATTCGTACTGTGGTTTCCACAAAATTCGGGGCCATGACACTAGAACGTGCCGTGACTACAATAAATTCATGCAACGCTTGCCAGATGAACAAAAACAACTTTTTATGGATATGTTCTTAGCAGATCCTACGTCACCAACGTCAAATACCTTTTCAGGGGCAGTTTCCCCTCAAAATGCACCCCTGAAGATCTTTAATGATCCACTCCCAAATCATGATAACAACAGGCTAAATCCAACTAGGACGAACAAAGGTGCAATGATAGGAAATAATGATCATGAAGCCTCGACTCGCTTAAATCCATTAGTTGCACCGCAACTAAGAAGTCAACCATGACTTAAGGTAGTCGCTTTAGTAGAGTTAGACATTGAGCTACCCATCAAAGATATAACAAAGACGCGAGAGTATTTCTCTCAGCCAAGTCCAAGCCACCTGCTAGAGGCAGATGACATCCAACAAATCGTAGTAAAACCTGTGGGAGCCTATGATTTTATTAACGACCTAACAAAAACCTTCTCACACATTTCATTCTTAGACTTACTAAAGAACTCTCCTGCCCACAGGGATGCTCTTTTAGAAGCATTAGGTTTAGGTCATCTAATTAACATCACTCCACCGCCTGAAACACAGGTAAATCATGTGGACTTTGATGTTCATCCTCCAGGGTAGGCAGATAGGGATGTCGAATTCATATTCGAGATAAACAAAATGCCGATAGATGCTGAGATCGCACGCCGAGGTGATCCAACCTTACATTTGCAAGTATGGGTTTATAACAACTATGTAAAGCGTGCAATGGTTGACGATGGGGTGGTAGTTAACATAGTCCCCTTCTCTTTCCTCCAAAATATGGGGTATGGAGAAACCAATTGCTCCACAACTCGAAATACACTAAGGGGCTATGATAGTCTTAAAGCCACCTCGGTTGGAACTATAATATTACCGGTCACCTTAGGACCCAAAACCATCTTGACTAAGTTTTATATTATAGATCGGGAAACTAACTATAATATGATCCTCGGCCAACCTTGGATACACCGCATGAAGGCAATCCATTCTACACTATTTCAAGAAGTAAGGTTTTTACATTTAGGAAAGGTATTCGTGGCCAAAGGTGATCCAAAACCATTTTATGTACACCTAGCTGACTTAAAGAAAAGACCAGGCGTACACTCGGAGTTTGAACTCCTAACAAATCAACTTAATAAACCTATCGACGCAAAAACAAACAAAAAGTTGGTACCTACGACAGATCTTGAAGCTATGAGCCTAGCAAAATTAACCCCAACCCCTAAAGATGAGGCTAACACTGTAGAAGCAGTATCATTAAGAACTACTACAAAAATCATTGAACTGCTAGAAAATGATCTACCAATATTCTTACCATTCGATTCAGTAGGCATAGGATATCCCCTAGGCATTGGCTCTCTTCCAGCAGAGGATCTCTATGGTGGAAGTAGAATATGCAAACACAATGTATATCCCATCCCATATTCCCAAATAAATATTGGACACTCCATTTTGATGGAGCTAGATGCACACGGAGCGGGGCAGTGTAATCTTCACTTCCCCTGAAGGAAAAGTCTTACCTTTTGCCTTTAAACTAAATTTCGAGTGCACAAACAATGGCGCTGAGTACGAAGCCCTCCTCCTTGGCCTCATCTTAGCTAAAAGAATTGGTGTTGATAACATCAGAGTCTTAGGAGACTCACAATTGGTAGCAAACCAAGTCTCAGAGATATATGAAACCAAAGCCGAGCATTTACAGCTTTACAAAAAAGCTGTATTAGATTTAAGCAAGGAATTTGACTTCATATCAATTGAAGCAATCCCGCGAGAGGAAAATCTTCTCGCTGATTCAATAGCAACTTCCACATCACGTTTTACTCCAAGCAATAAGTTAGAGGATACCCGTTTCATAGTATCCCTTCGTGATGAACCATTGATAAAGACAATGACAAATTCTCTTTTAAACAGAAATGAATCTACTATCCTAGACCATGTTGATAGTGATATGGCCACTTTGGATTACTTAAACACCTATGCGGCACTACATCTCTCCTATCATATGATAGATTTGTCCTTAATCCCACATTCGTCTTCCTACTTCGGAAATCCCATGGTGGATCTTCCTCACAAATGGAATCTAGAATATGCACAGAGAAAATGGGGATGATTTAGATTTACCTCCAAATAGCCCACTTTGAGTTTGAAGAGGGTAACACCTCTTTGATCAAGAAACAATTGATATTAACATCGGAATGGAAGACAAACCAAGGATATTGAAATTAGGGTCCTCGTTAACCCCAGAGGAAGTAGAAATACACACTCAGATCCTCAAAGAACATCAGAAGGCGTTTGCATTTAATTATAAGGAAATGACAGGGGTTGCACCCCACATCGCGGTGCACAACCTCATCACTAAATCTGATGCAAAGCTAGTTAAACAAAAATCGAGACCCATGAAACCCAAGGTAGCTCTCATGGTAAAAGAGGAGGTAATAAAACTCCTCCAAGTAGGATTTATCAAGCCAGTCGATTACTCCCAATGGGTGTCTAACATCGTTCCTGTTCTCAAGAAGAATGGAAAGATATGCATCTGCATAGATTTCCGAGACATCAACAAAGCGTGTCCTAAAGACGACTTCCCGTTGCCATCCATTGATGTCATTGTTGATGCAACAACTGGGTTTGAAATTTTGTCTCTCATGGATGGATTCTCGGGATACAATCAAATTAAAATATCTGAACAAGATCAAGCTAAAACCACGTTTATAACTCCCTGGGGAACTTATTGCTATGCTATCATGCCATTTGGTCTCAAGAATGCTGGTGCTACATACCAGCGAGCTATGACATATATATTTCATGATTTAATTCATAAAATCGTGGAATCCTACGTAGATGACTTGTTGGCTAAGGCCAAGAAGCGTTGTGACCATCCGGAAGTACTCCGCGTCATTCTCTCACGTCTAATAGAATACAGAGTCATGCTAAATCTAGAAAAATATGTCTTTGGTGTAACAGGAGGGAAGCTCCTAGGTTAAATCATATCGTCACGAGGGATAGATGTTGACCCAACCAAAATTCGGCTATCTCAAAATGGTTCCACCTTCGATGAATATGGAATCGTGTCATTTCTCAAAAAGTCGGGTGCAATCCGAAGATTCATCCCGACTTAAGCTTCGTCCATTCATCCAATCAAAAATTTGCTCAAGAAAGATTATAAGCATTGATTGACCAAGACCGCAATGAAGCTTTTGATGCAGTTAAGCGTTTCTTGTTATCACCACCTACACTAATGCCACCTAAGCTAGATCGCCCGTTAATTTTATATTCACGAGCAACCAATGTCTCGCTAGCCTACATGTTGGCTCAAGAAGATGATGACAAGAGAGAACGCGCGATTTATTTCATTAGCCGAATGTTGCTCGACTATGAAACACGTTATACCCAAGCAGAATGAGAATGCCTCGCCATAGTCTTTGCAACCAAACGCTTAAGACACTATATGCTGAATCAAGAAACAAGGGTCATGGTAAAAACAGACCATTTACGAACTTTCCTCACACAAGGGTCCTTGTCTAAAAAGGTTGGACGTTTTATAACCTTAATGGGGGAATTCGAATTAACATTTGTAAATCAGAAGTCGGTTAAAGGAAAAATCATCACAGATTGGTTAGCTGATAACCCATTAGATGGAGGCGATCTAGTAGATTTAGATTTTCCAGATGAGTGCGTATACTACATCGAAACCCGATCCTCTATCTCTGAGTGTCCCCGTACGCTAATATCATTAATTATATCATGGACCATACGTATCCAGAAGGAGCTACACCGCAACAAAGAAGGCGGTTACGTATTATCGTAGCTAAATACATCATTATAGAGCAAGTGCTCTATCGGAAAGTGTTCAATGGAATGCTCCTAAGATGTGTCGACACGGAAGAATCCAAGAATATTCTCCATGAATCCCACAATGGGAGTGTGTGGAGGCCACTTCGGTGGTCATGCCACCACTCGTAAAATACATCGAATGGGCTATTTCTGGCCTACTCTAGAACACGATGCAGTAGAGTTTGTACGCAGTGTCATAAGTGCCAAGAATTCTCCCATGAGATCCATATGCCGGCACAAGCTCTGCAACCAATCGCTACTCCATGGCCCTTTTCTACATGGGGCCTAGATTTAATAGGGAAATTCTCTCCCTCATCCACAGACGGCCATAATTTTATAATCACGGCCACCGAATATTTTACCAAATGGGTAGAGGCTATGCCTCTTACTACTGTACCTGGTTCTGTAATCACCAAGTTCATTTTAAACCAAATCATTTGCAGGTACGGTATCCCACAAATCATTATCTCTCGATAATGGAACTTATTTTAAGAATGAAGAGGTTCGCGAGCTATGCAATAAATTTAAAATAAGCCATCATACGGCTTCCTTGTATTACCCTCAAGCCAATGGACAGATGAAGCGACGAATAAAACACTTAATGCCATTCTCCTTAAAACGGTGAAAGAAAACAAATGAGATTGGCACTTGAAGTTATATCCGGCCTTATGGGCCCACCGAACCTCAATAAAAACACCAACGGGAGCAACTCCTTTTTCACTTGTGTTCGGGCAGAGGCAATTCTCCCACTCGAGGTTGAAATACCCACTCTCCGCATTTCATTACAAGGGATTCCTTGATGAAGACGCTTATAGAGAAGCACGTATTTCCCAACTAGAAGCCTAGATGAAACTAGGTTAGATGTCGAACAACGACATAGAGTCTATGCCGACCGTATGTCCGGCAATATAACAAGAAAGTCTATGAGCGCGACATATATGAAGGTGATCTCGTTCTAAGACTAGACAGCTGGATCGACAAGAAGACCGGCGAAGGAAGGAAATTCTGGCCTAAATGGTTAGGTCCATACCGAGTCATGAAAGACTATGGGAACAATGCATACCTATTATGTACGCTAGAAGGTGAGGAATTTGGCAAACAAATAATTCCCTAAACCTCAAGCATTTTTACGCGTAATCAGCTAGCACTACTTATATATATATCTACATTGCATCTTCATATAGATTAGGATCATGTTGTCCGCTTGTTCATACACAAATTGTGATTAAGGAATCTATTCTCAAAGCAGTTCATTACAAACTCATGATGTTGTTGGCATAAACTCTTTAATCATACTTCTCCATTTTCATGATATCATCAAATTATCTCAGAATCATTTTATCAAATAAAGCTAGACATGGCAAAGTCTTAATGGTAACCATACCAAGATCTGCAAGTTTATTCTCACTTTTGATTTCTTCTTAGGGTAGGTGTCTTGCCTATGGTCTATTCTAGAAGCTTCATGGTGTCACATCTATCCCATATGTATATCTCTTTGGAAATAAACACATACTGACATTTTACTCAAATAAACAAGTCAAACATTGATCAAACAAAATTTTAATTTTACACATTTCCTTGCCCCACCAACCTTTGGTGATGAGCTTCAAGGCTCTCTTACTAGTGACGTAGGGTTGGGAAAGGATGGGAATGCCCTTACTTGCCTATACTTTGCCCACGGAAAACCCACGCTTCTTACTAGTAGCATGGGGCAAAGTGTAGGGGGTCCTCTTGACAAATAAATGCAAAAAGTCATACACAAACAATTCAAAATTTGAAACTTTGAGTCAAAAACAAATGAACCTAAAAACCCAGATTTTGTCTACTATGTGGCCATCTACGGGTCTAAGTCCGGATAAACCGTAAAGCAAGTCGCATCCAAAACTATGAAGTCACTCGAATAGAGTAGACTTGTGGTGTCCTAATTGTTAGGAATTATTATTAGTGCTCACATTATTATAAAAGTTAGATTATAATTATGTTGAGTTGATATTACAATTGTTATAATATATTGTTTTAACAATATATTATTTTAGAGTTTTTTGTGCACCCCGTAAGTTATAAACGGGTAAGTGGTTTGTTGACTTTCCTATTTTATAGGAAGTCAGTTTTCCTATGTATATGGCTATTTAATAGCCTGTGTATGTAATTCAGAAATGCTGAATACAATATCAATTTATATTTCCTTTGTTAATCTGTTGCTGCTCTTAGATTTGGTATCAGAGCAGGTGAATCTGCTGACAGAAATTAGAGAGGATTGCTTCATGGAATGTTAAAGATATTGAAGGGCTTCTCCAATTTTTTGGTTGCCCTGATAATGAGAGATCACGTTTGAGTGAAGAATAAAGTTTTGTAGTTCTGAAATAATAGATACAGACTACCATTTGAATCGGACGTCTCCAGTTGTACATCGTGTTCTGTATTCAAGTTCTGCAGATCCGTGTATATCTTTCTCTTCAAGATCGACTTCCAATTCGGGTATCAGTGGTGCCTCAGGCCTGCATACAGTTCTAATTACAATTGTACAGCGGATTTATTGCCTCATGGACGTGTTGCTCTTTGTTATCTTTGTGAGGATGTAATCTTGTTTAAGATCTAAATAAGGCGTGTCGACATGTCAATTTTTTTATCTGCATTCATATCGCAACGCAATAATCCACTCAGAAATCTGTGCTCTATCAATAGAATCAAATCAATCTTGGACCCGTCAATGATCCCAATCCAAGCACGTGACTTCATCCACATTCCACGCTTGTGATTCGCAATGTTGAGTTATTGAAACGACTCTCTTCTCACCGTTCTGGGCTTGATTCGTGATTGTCGGGTCGTATGAATTCCATATTGCTTATTGCTGTCAGGTGTGCCGAGTTTTCCACGTTTGAGTTCCACATTACTAGTAAGTCATTTTGTCAAGTTTTAAATAGTCTATCTACTGTTCCATTATTTATTAGTGTGTCTTTATTATTATTTTAGTATAGTGAGTCCGAACAAGGCTTAAGGTTCATCGATGTTATTAAAAATTGTCAATGTTCTTTACCAGACCAGTCGAGTCTATATAGAAATGCCATCTTCGGTTCAGTTGTCTATTTGAATTGTTATAGTTTCTGGTTTGTTTGTAGGTTGTGTCGGTTTGTAAAGTCCTCTCTTTCCTATAAAAAGTTTTGTTATTGTGTAAAAAATAAAATAAAATAAAAATCATTTTAATAGTCATTTGATTATAGTGTCTATATTATTTGTTAGTCATGTATCGTCAAATAATTAACTTATAGTCAAATTTGTAATGTCGTCAAAAGTATTGTTTTAGTCATCAAGTGTCATTATTTTGTGTTAGCAATTTTGTTGTCAACATCGTTTGTCAAGTCATTGTAAAAGTCTGAAAAATTAAAAAAAAATTACCTCACGGACGCATTATCGCTGGAACGCGACGTCTGAAATAAATTAATGAGCCTCAAAAGCAAAATCCGTTGATCTAGCAACTTGTCAAATGGAGGAAGGAGGCATCGGAGGAAGGAGGTCGAACAACGACCTCTCGTCAGTCACCAACGACGGGGCCGCACAGAATGATTTGGTGGCACAGGTGTGCAGTGTGAGTATATGATTTTCAGTGTGGTTTCCATTTTCTCAGAGTGATTATGTTTGCAGAGTTCCTGTTTTGTGTGGTATTTGATGGATGTTGGAAAGAAAGTTGTGTTGGAGCGTAGATGACTGTCAGTGATCCTCTGACTGACTTGGTCCTCTAACTGCCATACTTCGTTGGAAGATGGTCAGCTAGGACAATACGTTCACTAGCATTAGTGACCATGTGCAGCAAGACCTAACTAGCAAGATCCATTCAGGAGTATGTTCTTCGATGCAGTTTGCTTCTCAGTATCTATATGTGTGGAATTTCACATTGTGGGGGGGAATACATACCAATGTTCCATTCCCATTCTCGCACCCAAAATGACTTAGTCAAGGAAAGCTTCCAATGGCAAAGTGGCGCTTTTCTATGTTGTATGAGATCGAGTGGCGTGATCAAAGACAGAGACTACAATTAAGAACATTACGATTCTTATAGGAAGTAATGTGAAATTTTTCATTATTTCTTCTATTGTAGAGCTTTTGAGATATGCTAGTTGTGTTTCCTACATAATTCCCTCGATGTATAAGCATAGTGGTGAACAGTAGCACCAGAGTAAGTCAGTTCATGGATCTTGAAAGGGTTTGTGGGAGGATCCAAAAACCACACGAGGTGGACAGTTGATGAGGTTCCTGTCACTTCAAGGTTTGTGGTAAGCCTGTTTAAAACCATGGAAGGAGAGAGCCTTTCTTTTGGATCAAGGTCATGAGTCACAGAGTTGGACATGCCACAGGGGTGAGCATACTGCAGAGGAGTGTGTGGATGTTTTTCTACCATGTTCGCACTAAGGGGGGGAATGTTAGGAATTATTATTAGTGCTCACATTATTATAAAAGTTAGATTATAATTATGTTGAGTTGATATTACAATTGTTATAATATATTGTTTTAACAATATATTATTTTAGAGTTTTGTTGTACCCGTAAAGTTATAAACGGGTAAGTGGTTTGTTGACTTACCTATTTTATAGGAAGTCAGTTTTCCTATGTATATGGCTATTTAATAGCCTGTGTATGTAATTCAGAAATGTTGAATACAATATCAATTTATATTTCCTTTGTTAATCTGTTGCTGCTCTTAGACTAATTTGGTTCCACCAAAGCTTTGTCTGCCTTTCATCACTATCATTTCACTACACCCCATAACTTGCACCCTTCCCAACTCTTGGTGATAAGCCCTCACATCTTACTAGTTGTGTGGAGTTGGGGGTAGGGGCATATTTATCTCGTTTATCATACCGGTTTATTTTCATCACCTTGCCAAAACAAACATGAAGTATCCAAAATTGCTTACGTAAAACTAAGATTCAAAATCACATTATATCTACATCATCATATATCAAAGATCATGAAACATAAAAGGAAAGTGAAACACTTGCATCATTTGTTCACCATTGCATATATTCTAAAAGAAACATATAAACGTACATCATAACATACATGAGGAAACTTGAAATAGAAAGAAAGCCATGAATGCCAAGATTTTGATCCAAAACGAATGTATATATATAAATAATCAATGTTTATATACAATGCCATCATGCACTAAGCATGGTCAAAACGCTCAAAGAGCCCGGATATACAAAAGAATATATAGTACAAAATCTACGAGAGCCAAGTGGCTTCTCAATCCCTACGGACCCTCTCGAAGGTGCACGCCCACGCTAGGACTCGGCCACGCCGGCTCTCGAATGCACGGAGGGCTCAGGGATCTCGAGGGCAGCCGCAGCCTCACCACGAGAATGGCTCCTCATCGATGCTCACCATCCCTGCACTCCACTAGCTCGGTGCGAAGGGTCGATACCATCCCGCCACATGCCGATCGAGCAAAGACGCGCATGTCTTCCAGCTCTAAGGCTCCTCAAAGATCCACGACAACTCTCACGTGGGTCCTCTCCATGGGGATCATCAAGGTATCGCAGCATACCTCATGATCAATTCCCGCCACTCATCGGCGGTCTCTCGCAAACAAAGGAGAAAACAAATTAAAAACCAAACAAGAAATCAAAAGATACAAGATAGTAAATAAGGAGATCCTAATAAAAAACAAACACTAGAAGGGAGAGAGGGTAACTTACTCGGATCACCGTGCCTCCAAGATGGATCTATGGGGTCGGCGCCACCACAGATGCTCGCTACCGACCGAGGGGCTACTCCCGTAGCTAGAGCAATGTAACGCCCACAACAATCATCCTCCCCATGGCCTTGGGAGAGTGGCTCCTCTGAAACCAGAGTCACCCTCTCTCGCACTTTGCTCACCCTCTCCGCCCGTATGATGTCCCGGGGTATCGTACCACTCAGATCACCGTCCTCGGTCTCCTCCTCTGCCTCCCCTCGTAAACTCCTCGCACTGAGTCTAGCTCAATAGGGTCATCACCGCTATGGGCAGGACTCGCGGCAATCTGAAGTAAAGGTTCCCGAGGTGCACCGGCTCTCCTCCGGCACGAACTATCCTCCTGGCTGCAATAGGAATGCCAAGAGTAACCACTGTCCAACCCCGGTCTCTAGGCCCCCCTCTAGCCTCTCGGACTGATCTATATACTAGCGCCACCGAGGAAGGATACCCATGTATGGTAGGCCAAACCGCCGAGGAACTCAGCCAAAGGGGTGCATCTCCACTCGCCCCACTCACAATAAGCTGCCATGTCGTGGAGCAGAGATCAAGGTAAGAGCCTCCTCGCCCCATATGCCTCGCCATAGTGCAGTAAGGTATGGTGTGGCCTCCATGTCGGCGGTAGTCAAGGTGTGAGGCAATCGGGCGATGAGGTGCCCTAAGCATCGACATGTCTTTCCATCTGGCTGCCCTCACAGCTCCAGGATCTGCCACCTCCACACCCCTGCCATAAGGGATGAAATGCTCATAGACCCAACTCATGACTAGAGTCGGGTGGCTCAATGACTGCCCCTGTAAATGGACCACCCTGTATAAGTCATGGTAGGTGGTCCCAAGAATGTCTACTCCCTAGGAATATATCCGACCGTGCCCCTCTATCTGTGCAATAATGGGGGACCAGCAGTATAATAATGTATCTCCTCCCTTGTCCCCGATCAGTCTCGAGGCAAGGATCCCCATGATGGCCTGGACGAAGTAGGGGGATGGGAAAAGAAGGAATAGATCAAACTCTCACCCCCTTCTTCGACCTTGTGGAGATGACTGCATCTCCCATATATGTGGCCCATTGTGCAATCTGTGCCCGTGAGCCTGCTGTCTCTAGGGTGAGTCGTATCCCGATGATCGGACCCTGCACGTGATGACATCCTCCAAAGGTAATAGTCCACTCACCGCGGACCCCGGCAATCGGAAGGTGTTCTCGATCTACATCCTAAGATGAGAACAAGTCACAAAGGATGTGACTAGATGATGTAATGTGGGGCACGCGTGAAATGCATAGTATCCCAGCCCGTTGAAGAGTGTCCTCCTCATCCTGTGAGAGGGCATCTAGTACCCCTGGGATCCAATCACACTCCCTCTCTCGACTCCACCGGATATACTCCTCTCTCGCCTGCATACACCCAAAAACACACAAAACAAAGCAAGTTAGCATCCAAGTAATACTGGAAAAATCATGAAAGCATGTAGAAATGCTAAAAATACAAACACAATCTCAAAAAGAGGTTCCTTTTGCATTCTGTGCAAAACCGCCACCCTGAGTAGGGGGCGGTTTTGTAACCGCCGCATTAAGGGCGGCGGTTCAGAACCGCCTCCCCGAACAGGGCGGAGGTCATGTAACCGCCACCTGGGCGGCGGCGGCGTGGGTCCGAAACCCACGCGGGTTTTTAAATTTAAAAAGCCTAAAAAACGTAAAAAATGACCATTTTACCTAAAAACAAAGCCTACCCAGTAGGCGCCCCCCCTAGGTGGACCTTTCAACACTGACATTTTCAAAAATTACCCCCCATGACAAAGTATTTAGCATTTCAAATTTAAGGTGATAAAAAGGATAAACTGAAGAAAACTAACTTGTGATCTCATGGGTCGATGTTCCGCACGTGGAGGCATGATCACTATCTCGCTGCGGACGTTTTGACTCTACTCACGCAAGAAACCGTCACCGTGGGTCCCAGAGCTCAAAATCAATCAAATCGACTCACGCAAATGAATAGGAAAATGGGCCCACTTTCATATATATAGCACTATGATTCGTTTTAAAATGACTTTTTCACAGGTTTGGAGCGCTGATGGAGGTAAGTTCCTATCCCCGCACAAATGGTACGTTCTCATTCCCTGTTATTTTAGCGTTTATTTTTCAAACTATTGTGTCTATCTGCACTTGAGTTCTCTTTTTCATTTTCATTTGCAGTAGTAACGGGAATTTTGATGATGGCGTCATTTCAACACACGGATGTATCGTATAACTTCTTAACTTCCCATTTCGGGACTCGCTATACTGACCCACCGCTTTACGCCTCTTCATGGCTAAAATTCTTCTCCAAGGGGGAAATATGTACGTACTCCAAAATTGTAAGGTATCAGATCACGCGTAACAACGTGACACGTGCCCCAATGATGATACAGGTCTCCTCGCAAGGTGTTCGGGATCCGAAAAATCTCTCCAAGTGTGCGTTAACATCCCGCATGCCCCGCTTAGCCCTTGCGTGCTTTATTTTTCCTTTTCCCTTATTTTCTTAGCCTTTTTCTCTTCGTTGATGAAACCGCCGCCCGCTTAGTGGCGGCGGTCCTTTATGCGTTTCCAGAAAGCTCTTTTAACACGGCTCACGTAAATTCAACATTTTACGAGCTTTCTTTCACCGCCATAAGCTTGCATTTATGATTCTGGTTCCCTGGAATAGTGTTTTGCCATTGTTTATAGTTTAAGAGTTCTATTTGGCTTTTACCTTGGGTAAATGCAAATGCTATAAATGGTTGGCTTGTGCTCAAGAAAATGGCCCCTCATTCACTTCTCATCTTCTCATTTTCAGTAATTCAGTCTTTTATTTTGCTTAGATTCATAGTTTAGTTCGTTACATGCTTAGTTAGCATTGTTTTACTGTTGGTAAGCCACATATCCATCTTGTGCAAGCAGTGCTATTATTTCATCCAATCCATTGGAGTAGAATATCTTAGGAATCCATTAAATTTGTAGGTTTTTCTCCTCAAATAGGATATTTTTAGGTTCTAGATGCTTTATGTTGCATGACTCGCAATAGATCCCGCTAGGAATTGCATAAGCCAAGCTCTGTACTCTTGCGCTATCCCTCTCCTACTCGCATTGTATTCGGTGTGTATTCTGAGCTACCTTTATCCCAATATCTACTTCTGTTGATGCTAGCATTACA
Source organism: Taxus wallichiana var. yunnanensis (assembly GCA_018340775.1). Classification (NCBI taxonomy): domain Eukaryota; kingdom Viridiplantae; phylum Streptophyta; class Pinopsida; order Cupressales; family Taxaceae; genus Taxus; species Taxus wallichiana. The sequence continues at coordinate 174,852,377 of CM031239.1, read as the reverse complement.
CGCTTTTCTGGATCCACGTGAACACGAAAGAATGAGGAGATCATACTGAGGGGACAAGATCACACACACCATCGGATTCGCCACTGTTCTGCAGAATCCAGGTTCTAGCTTTCAAAGTTCTAGTTAGAATCATATCAAATAGAGTAGTTAATTGCTTTATTTCAATAAATTCTATTCTCGATATCGCCAGTGAAGTCATGGGGATTGAGTTTCTGAGAAACTATGATTCACTCCTCACTTCTGAGGTAGGATTGAGAATCTTGCAAATAGATTAGATGAGCTATTTTATTGTTTAGAATAGATCTACAAATTACACAGACAAATAGCTACACTCGGTTATTTTGTTTGTTTTAAATTATTATTTTAGTTGTCTTTCTAGATATTTTAAATAGTTGTTTTCTTAAATTCGTAAAGTTCATCAGAAAAACACAAAAAGATAGAGAAAACATATATGCTATAGATACACTTCACATAGTTAAATTTCATTTTGTTACAGTTAATTTACTTTGTTACTTTTGTATGACAATCACGGGACCTAGAGAGCCCAGGGAATACATATTCGAGCCAATCGTGCCCCAGCCCAATCTCATCATGGCAATAACCGATATAGATCAAAATCTTAGGATTCAAGTCTTCCGAACAACGATAAGCTTGCAACAAATCAATTCTCAGTTGAGTGGACTAAACATAGAAGACGACCAAGCACACACGTTTTGGTCGAATCAATCGAACTACTGATTACCCTAGGAAAACATTCATATGACTCAGAGAGGGTTCGAAAGAGAAAACCTTTGGTTGTGATCCTTTGGTCCCACAAATGATGCGCAGAGACACTCTTCTAGATATAGATACCAAAGCATAAGAATCCAGGTTACACGAACACCTGTAGGGTATTCTGAGAAAATCACACAGTTATTGATCCTAAATATAGAAGTTGAGAAAGCATACGATTACTGGATATTAGGGATTAGGACTTGATTTCACGCATGACCATAACAGGTCCACAACGACTAAGAGTCTACGGTTGTGACCCAAAAATCCTGCAGCCCAACGAATCCGCAGGAGAATTAGACATAGACACTGGCCTACGCACACTAGTATTCCATTCTACTGCACTTCCACCTATCATCATCGAACAATTATCCTTGCTAGACACAACAACTAACAAAGCTAGAGAGTTCTTGACTAGGCCAGAGAACCGTCCATAGAATTGACTACATTTACCATCCACCATATGACCCTATCCGAGAGAAATACACGAAACTATCCCGGGTCATTTTCCACGTATTCCACAACCCATAGATCGAATCATGCCAGAGCTCGATATTGATTGGAGCCTTCAAGCAGTCATCCTTGCTGACCGATCTATCACACTAGCCCAAGTTAGGAGGGATTTCTTTTCTTTAGATTCGCAAGTTCCGTTAGTGCGCATTGAAGACATTAGATTGCCTAACTAGTTTGTTTGTATCTCACACATATTCCATCCCCACCGGCCGTCTCGGCACGACTCGGAAGGTCAAAGTGCGAGAAGAGTCACTTGTAGATTCCCACGCTCACTTGTCACTTTTCCATCGTACATTTACTCTTCCCTTTTATTTACAACTCTTGAACTTCTTGTGCGCACTCAAGTTCTCCCGTGTGCCATTCCTTGAGCACTTTTCCCCAATTGCCTTACACGCACCGATTCTCTCGCTCTCGGGACTTAGTCACTTTTTTGGGCTCAACATTACCCCACACTAGACATGTTATCTATCCTCAGAAATAATATGATCTTTCACAAAGAATAAAGAATGGAAGGAAAGAATAACCTTTATCTGGCTTACGCCAAAGAATAATAAAATTTCATCATTGTTGAACAAGGATCGAGAAGTCTTTATTCGAGGAAACTTCAATCTTATTCCAAGCATCAACCTCATTCTATGCTTTTTTAAAATAAATCCCCTATCGCAAGCGCTCACTTCATCAAATGATAACTCTTCACCCTTAGCCTTTAGTGTATAAATATCGACAATGTTTCCCATTTGCTTGCTAAGGTATCTCATACGTCCATCCTTCGTATAACTTGGGGATATAATTCCTTAACTTTATTTCTAATCAAGACCCTTAATATTTTGATCACCTCAAACCTCTTCTTGAATTATACTATGATATTTTCCCATTCCACCATATTACCCTTGTTATTTTCCTAGAACTCCTTTAGGTCTGCCTCATGGGTAGCAACCAATACACTTGCCACCTTGTCCTTGTCTCCACAATTGTCATAGACAACCTTGGCCATGTGCGCTACGGTCTTTACAGAGGTAAGGAGCTCGGATTACCGAGTTATGGTCTCCCTAATTTTCAAATTATCCTATTCTATTTGTCGCGCCAAAATTTCCTCTGCCAACTCTAGTGAAAGTGGTTACCTCCCCATCATGATTATGCGTATCAAGTCCTTTAGGAAGTGGAAAGCTGACTCATAATTCTTTTTAGGAGGGGATAAATCTAGGTGCTTTAAGATAATGGAGTCTAAGATGGTCTCCACTTTCTTGTAGGCTTCGTACACTCTCACCTTCTCTTCTCTTAATTTAGCCTTCAATTGTACAATTATCAATTCCTTCCCCTTTATCTCCTTGTCTCTCTCAATTATCTCCTTATTATTTTCCTCGAAGGCTCTCATTCTATTATTCCTCCTAAATAAACTTGCCTCTACTTCCAAAGATACCTTGTTGAGCGCGTTACATACCTACTCATCAGTTAGTCATTGGGCATTCACAATAGGATTCACCTCACTAGGGTTTTATGTTTCTATCAATGCATCCATATTAAATTTGGATTCGGATCATCAACATGGGATTCAAAGGTACATGAAAACATATTCCTCATGTACATGTACGCACTACCTCTATCAAATGAATACCAACAAAGGAGTTAGTTTGTGGGAATGTGTCTTAAATGCATGTGTAGGACCTTATTTTGGATCAATGAAATAAGTCATTATGGGTCCTTACACCACTCTTGCGCCCTTGTAAACATTGTGCACTACCTTTGGGAAGCTGACTGTTAGACTCTTCTCCTAGTCTATGGTCTAAAAGAGTTGACGGATCGTATTGAAAACTGTGCACCACGATGAAGTTGCACTCTAGTTGAAGCGTAATGGCTCCAATGTAATCACAAGGAAAAATAGATCAACAACTGAATAATTTGTATAAATAAAAAAGCTTACACATATAGAGAAAGACAACAGAGTGTATTGGCATACTCATAAATGTAAAATGAAGGGATACATATATGGTGCTAAGTAACCCTAGTGCATGACTCAATAGAAAACCCTAAACCTAACCCTAAACCTAACCCACATGAGATAACCCTCCATATACAAGTGGAGGACACATAGGATAACTCACACCAACACCCCCTTCATCAAAGCTCGGGTAGTGGCTATGATGAGTCAGACGAAAAGAGAAGACACTCCTAAACAACTAAGAAAGATGTGTCAATGGGGCCCGAAAACTAAAGGCCTGATAAGGTGCCCATATACAAAAAACAACATCTTCCTAGAAGAAGAAGAAGAAAGGAGGAATACATAGCCTAAAGAAGATGAGTAGTTGTAGAAGACCTCACCCCAAGAAGAGACCGTAAGTGAAGAAACTTCATCTCAATGAAGGGCTTGGTAAATAAATTTGTAATTTGATCAGCTGTCTGAATGTACTGAATGTCGATGATACCATCATGAATAAGCTCTCATATGAAGTGCATATGGATCTCAATGTGCTTCGTCCACTGATTTTGAATTGTATTTCTACAAATAGAGATAGTGCTTTTTTTTTTATCAAAGTAGATAATAGTAGGCTGCCAAAGGTGGATGCCAAACTTTGTCAAAATACCACGTAGCCAAATCACTTCATGTGGAAGCGCATTTACTCCTCTCGTATTCTACCTATGTAGATGATATCACAATTGCATTCTACTTCTTGCTAGACCAACTAATAGGACCTGAACCAAGAGATAAACTATAGCCAGAAGTAGATTTCCGATGATCTAAGTCACCGCCCAATCAAAATCAGAACGTAATCAAGTCAATATCCACCCTCCATTATAGTGAATGCCATCGATAGGTGTCATGAACATAATAAAGGATCCATTTAGATTCTTTCCAATGTAGCTCATGTGGCTCCTACATGAATCTAGACACGATCCCAACAACATATGATAAATTTGGTCGAGTGTGAGTCAAGTAAATCAAGCTCCCTACCAAATGTCGATAAAGGGTACCATCAACCAAGGGTGTAGAGAAATTAGAAACCAACTTAACCCCGGAAAGAAAAGGAGTAGGAGAAGACTTGCAATCGGAAATCTAAAAATGAGATAGCAAATCAAGAGCATACTTAGGTTGTGATATCAAAATTCCCAAGTCAGATTGTGAAATATGGATCCCAAGAAAGTAATGAAGCAGACTCTAAGACAGGTCATGGAAAACTCCGATGGCCAAGGAGATCTTCACGTAATCAATAATAGAGGAAGAACTACATGTGATCAACAAGTCATCAACATAGAGAACAAGAATGAGTATGAAGTCATCTTTCCATAGAATATAAACATTTGGATTAGAGTGACACCTAGTAAACCCTGATGTAAGTAAAAGGAGTCCATCTTGGCATACCAAGCCTAAGGGGCTTGTTTAAGGCTATAAAGAGACTTCTTTAACTTATAGATGAGGGAGGGATCATGGATATAACCCAAAGGTTGTTCCATGTAGATCTCTTCCTCTAGGTCCACATGAAGGAAGGCACTCTTAACATCCATTTGATGGAATTTCCATCTATTTGCTGTGTGGCAATGGCAAGGTTTAGTCGAATAGAAGTCATCTTCGTAACCGGAGAAAAGGTTTCAAGATAATCAATTCTAGGTATCTCGGGAGAAACCCTTAGCTACTAATCGCACTTTAAACTTTTCGACATCTCCATCTACTCTATACTTTGTTCTAATACCCACTTACACCAAACAATTTTTCTTCCTTTTTGACAGAGGGGTGAGATCCCAAGTATCACGTCTTCATGAGAGAGGAATACTCCTCATCCATTGCAGAATCCCACTTAGGAATACCAGAAGCCTCCCGTAAAGAATGTGGATCAAAGAAGAGGCGAAGAAAGAGTGGGGTCAAAAATATGAGTGAGTACGTCTCATATCCGAAGTATCTCCGACTAAATCTCCAAAGACTTTGCAAATTTTTCCTAGCCCAAAGAGGACCAAGAGGATCAAGCTTAGAGTCAGAAGATTCTTCACTTGAGTGAGAAGGGACATAGTCCTCATCATCACTACTATCAGAATCAGAACACTCAGAGGTCTGATGGTCGGGAGGATCAGGAAGAGGAGCACACTCAACAACATCATCATCTGATGAGTCATAATCCGAATCAGTGAGCTGAAGAACCACAATAGGTGGAGAAGTAGATGTCAAAGAAGATTCATCAAACTTAACAATTATCTCAATATACAGCTCATTAGAAGTAGGATTCATCAATTGATATCCCTTCACACCATTAGGATACCCTACAAAGTTACAAGGTTTGGATTTTGGTTGTAAAGACTTGCGTTTCTTCTTGGGAATCCAAGCCATAGCCTTAGATCCGAAGACTCAAAGTGCTCAACATCAGGTTTGCATCCAAACTAGGTTTTAAAGGGTGTCATCCTCTTATCGCCTTGTGTCGAACACGGTTCTGAATTTAATTAACACAATTCAATGCTTCAAATTTCAATACTACGAGGAATAGACTTGAGTGAATCATAAAGGTGGCCATCTCTTTAAGAGTACGGTTCTTTCTTTCTCGCTACTCCATTCTCGAAGGGATGTATGAAACTCAGATGCTGCAAGGAGATCCTTGTAAGTATAAAATACATGAACCTATTGTTTACATATTCACCTCCATTTTCGGTTTAAAGAACCTTGATAGACCGTTTCGCTATTTCTCAAAAAGAGCCTTAAAGTCCTAAAAATGTTCAAAGACTTTAGACTTAAGCTTAAGAAAATATACCCAAGTATATCGCGAATAGTCATCAATGAAGGTCAAGCACATAAAGAGCTCTAGTAAATGAAGGAGACGAAATGAACCGTAAATGTCGCTATGAACAAGATCCAAAGGACGAGTAGCTCTCCGTGATTTTCCTTTGTCAAAGTTATTTTCAGGATGCTTTCCAAGGGTACAACCTTCATAAAGACCCTTAGAAAACTTGATGCGGGGTAACCCGCTGTGACCATTTCGCTTTTGGCTTAATTGTTCATGGTAGCAATAATTTAGATGTCCAAATCACTCATGTCATAACTTACTAACCTCATTTGAATGAGTGAGAAAATCAAAGGGCGTAGAATCGAAGAAAATTGGGAAAAGGTATACAATCATGAACAAGTGATCTGGCTTTCCCTCAGCCACTGTAGTGTCATCGTTAAGCTCACGAATAATCATCGAGTTAGGACCAAATTCCACTCACATTCCTTCACCAAGGTGAGTAATTTGGTAAATTGATAGGAGATTAGTAGAGAGATCAGGAAAGCTCAACACTTGGTTGAATGTTCCCCATCCATCTCTACCGATCCACTACCGTAAACTATTACCTGCGTGTCATTACCCATCATGATTTGGGACATTCCACAAGGCTCGATGTTGGAGAACTCAACTTGTGAAGAACCCATGTGGTACAAGGCACCAAAATCTATAATCCATGTCGATGAAGGAGAAACTTTGGCTACAAGGGCCTTTCCTTTCTTCTTATCATATTTAGAACCTTTTGCAGTGGAAGACTCAGCCTTGAAGCATTTTGATTGATATACTCAAGAACACCTATTTGATTTTTCTCAAGTAAATGAGTAAGGTGATCAATTTGTTTTCTCATACATGAATGCTCTTTATGATCAGGATTCTTGCAATAGGAACACAAATACCTGTCTTTCTGTGCTCTAGGCTCAGAATTCAAAGTGTTCATGTTAATTTTAGTTTTGGTCTTGGTTTCCTTCTTAGGTTGATCCTTTTTTTATTTCTTCTTTTTAGTGTTCTTTCCTTACTAGTACTTGCTACAAGGGCATGTGAGTTAGACTTGAGAGACCCCATTTGAATGAGTTTGTCCTGTTCTCGAATGAGTTGGGATGAAAAACAGTCAAAGGAGGGAATATTCCAATCCTTGCCCAAGGTAGCTTTTGTAGCATAAAAATTTGACACAAAGACAGAATATTCAGGAGCTAACTTAGAGAGAATCGACAAGATCAGTTGAGAATATTTCTTCTATACTTGACATTCCTTTAACAACAATCTAGTGTGGACAAACTTAAAGAAGAATGCTTATAGGTTTTTAAAATCACTAGGATTTAACCCTAGTAGTTCGTTTTCCAACTCATGCACTCTCATGTCATTTTTTTGTCCAAAAATTTCATCTAATGTTTTCTGTGCATAATTAGGTGTTTCAGATGAATCAATGTGGAAGAGTAAGTCAAGAGAAATGAACATGCAAAGAAGACCTAAAGCTTCATGACTACAATTTAACCACTTCGATTTTTCAGTGGTCATCATCCGGTTTAGTCTCACCTCCCACTTGATGCGTAATAACCATTTACCCCTTAGTTTCATAATTATTTTCGATCTCCATTCGAAAAGTTGAATGACATAAGCAAAGGAATCAAAGTGCATCCATACTAAAAAGAGAGAGAAGAAATGTAGAAAAAAACACAACCACCCGTGACAATATAATAACCCCTATTTTTGACACTTTATAGTTTAGTTTGTTGAATACAATCGGGTCCGAGCGCAAGGCCTCTGAAACACTTGGTAACTCACCTTGAAATCAATGTGATAACATGCAAGAGAGGATACCACAATCGTGTTTCGAGAAGTTTAAAAAGTGACATCGTACACAAGCACAATAGCAAAAACTAGGAAGGAGGTGAAATTAGATCCCGGTTGTGAGAAAAAAATGTCTCATGTCGCAAATGATACCCCTTACCGTAAACTATAGTGGATGCGCTCACTAGTAGTAAGTAATAATAAGGGTAAAAATAAAATGGTTTAGATGAACTCAGAATGAGTTCCGATGAGCTTCGTAACACTAGAAAGGCATGCAGAAGACAAGAAGTGCTCAGAGTATCACTGCACACTTGAGTGCATGATTAGCAAAAAAAATCGACAACAACGCTGCTAAAAATTTACCATTTGGAAACATCCGATTCAGCTAATTTTAGAGCTATTTGGACTAAAAAATGACAATGAATGTTAAAGGACAATTTTAAAGTAGGTTACCTAATCGTAAATGAGAACTCGTAATTAATAAAACTAGATTTAATTAAATCTAATTAAATACGATGAATTAAGATCTACTAAAAATCCTAATTAAATGAGATATATTAAATAGAAAATGATTTTTAAAAAAACTTACCGTAATAAAATAAGGTAATTTTAAAAAAACTTACCAAAAAACTAAAAAAAGAAAGTATTTAAAACTTACGAAAAAAGAAATTATTTAAAAACTTACTAAAAACTTGTAACAAAACTTATGGTTTGTGAAAGATTTAAAAGGATTTTTTGAGTTTTAAAAAGGAAGTATTTAAAAATACGTACTCAAAAGAATGAAGGAACTTACGGTTTGTTTTTTTGGAGAAATCGCATAGGTGTAGACCAGAACAAAGCTCGTGGAGGCGGAAACTGTTGGGAGCTAGAGGAATTGGTGTGGGTAGAGCAGGTTGAAAGGGAGGAAGCAGACTCGGTAGGGCATGACACGACACAACAGACCATGAGAGGGCACAAAGGCCACAACAGGGTAGACCACGATAGGGAAGGGGTGGTCGACCACGTAAAACACACCCAAGGTCATGCAGAGAAAAAATGAAATCGGTTGGTGAAAAAAATGACCATGCAGAGAAAAATAAACTCGCCCAAAGTTGTTTGAAAACCGTCTCGAGTAAAAAAGATCCAAGCTGAGTTACAGAGGTCAGAGCTCGTGGTGAGCTAATTGAATGAGCTCGGTTGAGAGCTTGGTTGGGAGAGGAGGAGCTCAACGAAGAACCCAAAAACACCAAACACCGAATTTTGACTTGAATCTCTCGCAAAAAAGCAAAACACAAAGAAACCAAAAAAAAAGATCTTAAAAATAATTTTCAGTTTAATTAAAAAACTAGAAAATAACCTCTATTTTAACGGATCTCCAAATGTAGCTGTAGCTAACTAAATTTAGCTACAAAACCCCTGAAAGACTCAAGGAGATCTGCACATGCACGAAGAACACAGTAAAATGACAAATTTCCAAGAGAGAACTTGTTAAATACGTTAGCAAGGAAAACTAGAATATAATGATCGAAAACTTGCACGAGGAGTTAAAAAAGAAAAACAAGAGTAATCACAACTAAAAAGAATGGGTGCACATTTACCGATATCACCTTTGAGACCATGAAAGAGTTGACGGATCGTATCAGAAACTATGCACCATGACGAAGTTACACTCTAGTTGAATCATAATGGCTCCAATGTAATCACAAGGAAGAATCAATCAACAACTGAATAACTTGCATAATAGAACAAAGCTTACACATGTAGAGAAAGACAACAAAGTGTTTTGGCATACTCGTAAATGTAAAAATGAAGGGATACATATAGGGTGCTTTGAGTAACCCTAGTACATGACTCAATAAAGAAACCCTAAACCTAACCCATGTGAGATGACCCTCCATGTGTGAGTGAAGGACACATAGGATAACTCACACCAACATGGTCTCTTCTATCTATGTTAATATTTCTTCAACAATGTGCTCTACCAAGTTCTGTATGATATCTGCCACCTCCTTTTCCACAATGTCATAAAACTATCCTTTGGCCAAGTGCGAGGTCTTTTGTGCATTCATATCCACCTCTTCACTTCCTCCCATATCCTGAGTGCCTTCCTCATATTTATTCTACTCCTCATCGATTCATGTAGATCGTACATCGAGGGATTCTCACCTTCTTCGTGCTCCTCATTATCCTCCTCAAACTCATCACCCTTCATGCTCTTCGTCTCCTTAGAGTCTAAACTCTGCGCCATATTTTTATTCTTATTTACTAGTGAATCCTCTATCACAGGGGATATTTCCTTCTCGGGTGACTTCTTCTTCACGAGGGATTTATTCCTTCGTGTGTAAGTACTTGGGCCTGCACTTGACTCATGTGCTCATGTAGTCCGAACCGTACGTGCACACAATACCCTGCTTGCTGTAGTTTCCTCTCTTTCTCTCTTCATCCCTTTATTCTTTTTGGAAGGGTCTTCCAGGATGGATGCATCATCCTCAACATAGATGCCCTTCTCAATCTTGGGCCTTATGTGTATGTACACCCTTAACGCCGTTGTTCCTACAAGTGGTAGTATTACGAGCCTTAACATATGTATGTCATGGGAGACATACTTCTCCACATATGCCTACTTCTTAGGATACACCAATGTCCTACGCAATGATGCGGTGCTCCTGATATACCTCACTTAGATCGAATCTAAGTTTTTTGGCCTCCTTAAATTTTTTAACCGTGCTCTGAAAATACTACGCTATGAACGCAAAGGGTAGTTTACACCATGGGATCTTGGTTCCATCTATCAATTCAAACCTACCAATCTAGAACTGTTGGTACACTACAAATTCAGCTCATCCTTTACCAAGGATGGAAATTGTTTAGGGATTCTCCATTTTCACCCAAATACATCACTCATTCATTTGTACCACTTCTCCAAGTGTGCCTTATATGCAATAGTCATTTAATCAAAATTTTATGCTTTGAACCTCTTAGCGGGGGAAGGTTCCTCATCAGGGTACACCCATATGTAGCTATTTGGCCCATCGGGCACTTCAATCTATGAAATTAAAATAGTAAGAAGGATATTATGATTTTATCCCCGTCATGTGCGACATCTATGATATCCTCCACAATGAAGGCCGAGAGGTTGTAGATTGTTCCTCGAAATATTCCTACAAATGTTCAACCATATCTTGTTCACTTGCATCCATCACTCTTGTCCATTCAACTTGGTGAGCAGCACGTAACCATCTTCATGGTTGGGTTGGTGATCTTGGTGATATCAAAATAACATGATCCCTTATTATATTCATATGTTGTGGATGTTTCCTTGACAACATCCTTGTTGCCAAAGTCATCCTTCAATGATTCTCCTATGCAGATAAGTCTAATGTATTTGGAGATCAACTAAGTAGTTAAGAGGATTCTCCTCCACGCGAAGTAAAAATAATCTTCGCGCATGAATGAAATTAGCCACTGGTATAACCTTTTAGGTTTTCTGAAATATGGCAACTCGTAAAAAAGTCCAACCTTCTCCAATGTGGTCTTCACCGAGTCATCATATACATAGGTTTTTCATCATGTATCCTTTCTCCTATAGGGTGAACTAGCTCCAATGCCATCTCTTTCTCAATGGTTCTCATCCTATGGTTATAATCACTTATATCCATCTTTCATACATGAGACACCCAATCCATCCCCAATAGAATTCCATCTTGGTACTACATCTCTGCATAACACTCCTTGTTAAAACTGGTTGATACATCTAGTTTTCCCTTTCCCTTGCCCTTTTTCTTTAGTGAAGTGTTCAATCCTTTCCTAGGTGCCATTTTTCTCGCTAAGCCATTGTAAGTTCTTCCTTGCATCTTTTTTTTAACATTTATCATTCTATTGGCTTCACTCTCTATGAAATTTCTTTAAAAATTGTGTCCTAGCTTTGTAAACCCTAACCTATAAAACTCTTCTTCCACAAGACAACATAAACACTCACAAAAATCCACCAAAAATATCCTCCACACATGCTCGTGTACTCTATTCCACTCGGTTCAAAATGTGTCAAATTATCTACTTCGTATGTAAATCTTCACAAATTTTCTCGTAAGTATGCCCTTGTTCACAAGATCTCTTCAAAAAACAAACACAAGGTAAAAAGAATAACTTACCATGACCTTCTATTTATAGCTTTTTGATTTTTCTTGCATTAACTTCCATGGCACCTACCATCGTAAAATCACAATAAAGTCACCTTTTTCCAATGCTATCCTCCCCATGTTTTTATCTAGCACCTTTCGTTTACACGCAAAACTCACATGAAACTCCCAAAACCTTATGGCGCATAAAACTACATCAACCACAAAACCTTACATTCACTTATGACACCAAGTCAATCTTAATCGCATCTTAATCCTAGTTCTTGTCACCAACTACCTCATGTTACTCTCCTGTTTTTTTCATTGTACTTTTTAATAAAGCTTTTGACACCAATCTCCACCCATAATCACTTCTGCTATGCACACTCCTCTGAACCCACACGTGTTTGATTTCCTCATTTAGGCCACCAATCAACATCACTCCCAACACTTGCTTCTTACCACACTATTCACTAAAACTCTTCTTTACACTCTCCACCCCACACTAAATAGATGCACAATCCTCTACACATAAAAACACATTTAGATGGTAATTGTCTACCGACGCATAAGTGCGCCCAAAGTAAATGAAAATAACATAAAAACATAGCAATGATGAAAGGAAACACATATAAAGGAAAATTATTTAAGGGAAATCCTAAGATAAATGGAAATACTACCTTATTTATAAACACATTAAGGCTTATTTATAGTAGGGATTCAACCTACTCCCATTGAAATAACCAGATAACATTGTTCCATCCAGTTCTTGTAACTTGCAAGCATTTAAATAAAGTATATATGTTATAACATATGGTCCTAACCAATGCACTTTGAGTTTCCTAGGGTGGTGTAGAAAATTTGAATCATATAGAGAACCATCTACCCAACCTCAAACTTCTTATTTTTAATGTGATGATCATGTCATGCATTTTTTTGTGCTTTTTCTATCTTCTAAATCCATCTAGCAATGGCTCACCTCTCATCTAACTCCATAATTTTATCAATACGATCCTCTAATGCTTTCATTGATCATCCAATCCTCTCATGCGCATAATACACAATGATGGTAACAAAATTCTACAGGAAAAACCACCTTTGTGCCAAATACCAATTGAAAAGGAGTGGCTTTGTTCAATCTTTTATAAGTTGTGCGATATGCCCATAGTACTGTAGATACTTTATCATCCCAGTCCCTTCTTCCGACATCAAAAATATTAGTCAATGTGTGGCTTAAAATCTTGTTAAAGGCCTCAACAGTTCCATTAGCCTAAGGGTGATAGGGTGTAGTTTTGTGATGCGCCACCATAAACTCCGTTAATAAGATTCTAATTGTCTCATTCAAAAAATGAGTACCCTATCACTTGTTAAACTCAACGGGAATCCATATCTGCTTGATTATATTCTCCCATAAGAACCTAGCTTCTGTAGCCACAATGCAATCCTTCATAGGCACCACTTCCACCCACTTGTAAGATAGTTTATACAAGTGATAATATAACATGGAATTGTCCTACGTGTGGCTGGGGAAATAGGTCCCACAAATTTAATTGCCCATTTTTCAAATGGTTCTTAAGACATTTCACATAGGTTTAATGGAATTTCATCTCTTTTCCTAGCTTTCCAAGGCACTATAAATAGTCACAGCCTTGCAATACTCTATAAAATCCTTATAAATTTCTCCCACCAAATACCTACTAATAAGATCTTACGCACGGTCACATTCTCTGCATAATGACCTCCTGCAATGCCACCATGAGCTTGCTCCATGATTGCATTATGTTCATGTTCCAATATGCACCGACACAAAAATATCATCCCATTCTAGCTTATATAGGTATCTCGATATTCAACATATAGGGTGTGGCACGTATAGCCAACTAATTTTTCTCCAAGTCCTTCATTCCTTTAGGTGCCACACCCGTTCGTAAGAAAAAAAATATCCTTTAAATTAGAGGGTGCGTGCATCTGCAATTTGAACAACTGCTTATCCAACATTGTGTCCTCAATGCTCTGTGCATCCTCTCCTAAGTTAATCCATGATAGATGGTCGGTCCCAAGTTTCTCTTTCCTTTTTACAATGACCGAAAATTTGAACTCCTAAAATAAAAAGATCCACCAGAATATGCACCCTTACAAGATAGGTTTGTTCACCAAGTACTTGAGCACCATATGATCCATGTAAAATATAAACAAAGTAGCTAATAAGTATTTCCTAAACTTGTGTAACACATAAATCATAGATAATGTTTCACGCTCCATCGTGGTGTAATTCTACTTAGTTGGAGTTAGCTTTTCTACTTGTAAAACACAAAGGGTGATCAACAATCCCTTCTCTAGGTTGTGCTAGAATTGTTCCAATTTTCATACCTAACACATCCACATGCACATGAAAGGGATTATCCCAAGAGGGAAAGTAAAAATGGGTATATTAGTAAGTTTCTCCTTTAATGTGTCAAAAGCCACTTGTTGCACTTCACCCTAATAGAATTTACTCTTATGTTTCAACAACTCTTCCAATGGCGCAGAGATCCTGGCATAGCCTTTGATGAATTTTCTATAGTAGTAACTCGTATGCCCTAAGAATCCATGCACCATGCTTTGACTAGTAGGCTCCTCCAATCCTAAGATAACAACAACTTTGGCAGGATCTACCAATAAGCCTTCCTTGTAAATAATGTGACCTAGTAATGTGCCAAAAGGAGTAGCAAAGACACATTTCTTAATGTTTAGAGAGATACTTAACTACATGCACCTCTCAAACATCAATAATAAATTGTCACAATGATCTCTTACTAACCCATACATTGTCCAATCATCCAAGTAAACTTGTAGAAATTTATGGATGAAGTCTTGAAATGCTTGCACCACAATGCACAAAAATACAATAGGCGTGTTCTTAATCCCAAAGGGCATAACCAGTATAAGTAAAAATTCCCCATTCAATGGTGAATGTAGTCTTCTCTGGTCTTCCTTCGCAATCCTTACCTAGTGATACATTGAGAATCCATCTGTAAAAGAATAGATCTCTCCCCCTATTACACCTTCTCAAATCCCTTAAGTAAATGGGGTTGGGAAAGGATTTATGACACATGCAAAATTCAAGTCTCTATAGTCTACACATATCCTTATCCTCCCATCCTTCTTGATACTAATCACCATTGGGATCACCCATTCAGATTCCTCAATTGCCTCAATGATTCCAGATTCTATCATCTTATTAATTTCATCCTTAACCTTTACATAGAAATTCAGTCCATCCTGTATGGCCTCTTCATGACAGTGGTGCACACCTTCTTTTAACTTAATCTACATTTCCCCTAATTAGTGATGAACTCCCTTAAATTCATGGTACCCGAATTGTAATAAGTATTGGAATTCACACAACTACTCAACTATTTTTGAAACCTCCCGATATGTCCATTAATAATCTCCAATGACAACTTATTTCAGCTTTGCTTCTCTACCAATGTTAACTTTATTTATTTTCAAGGGCTCATGGTAGGCACACACTTTCTCATCTTCTTTGTCCAATACTTTGTGCACTACCTTATATGAGAAACATCTAAATTTTCGATCTCCTCATCATCTATTAGGTATACCAACTTACCCTTTTATTTTTCTAGACAGCAGTGCAATCAAGCTGTAATTCTTCTACCTCTTCTTCCACGAAGTGTGCCCCATCTCAAGTTCCCCTAAAAATCCATGGATTCTATCCCCATGGAGGTAAGGCACTTGACTACATGTAGTTCCTCATTCATTGATGGATTAAAACTCAGATACTCAAAAGTTTGAATAATATCCATCATCAACTCTTGCCAATTTCCCATCTAACGATGTAGCTCTGAATGGATATACCATGCACGCGCATAACCCTATAAGGTGGAATAGAAATTATGCACCCATAGTGAAGGAGGAAAGGCTTCCGATCCTACCATCCAGTTCTCTCACACTCCTGGACATGGAATGAGGCAAAATCCTTCCCATGATAGTCACATATTTTAGATGGTGTATTGTTGTGGAGAAACCTAACAGAGAGCCCAATTCTCACTTCACGTCACTCTAGAAGGTTATCCCGATGGGTCTCCCACAAATGTGCTATTTTCTTACGCAAGGTATAATTAAGTATATTTCTCTTTCTACTTGACATGTCCACTAGAATTCCATCGTGCGTAGAAAGGCATCAGGGTTTCCTTCCCTAGTGTAACTTGGTAACATGCTTCCTCCCAGGCACCTAACTAAGCATGCTATGACTAATCTAATCTCAAAGATCCTTTACATGTCTTCCAACCAGCTCATAAGTCCCATGCATCCAATTGTCACATACACCCAATTGCCACAAGCAATGCTAGTCATATCGCTCATGGACTAAGCATCTTCCCATTGAATGACTCCTTCTCTCGATGGATGAATAACTTTGGGGTCCCTGATGGTGTGCACATATATTTTGTCTAGATCCTCTTCTCCTAAGGGTTCCACATAGGCACATACCTCCCATCTATTAGTGGAATAATGATGCTCCTTCTTGTTCTCAAAGATAATGTACCCCTTGTTGAAGTGCAAATCAATGTTATTCATGTAACACCAAGGGCACCCAAGTAATGTTGGGAAATTTTTTACCTCAACAAGTTCTAGAACCTCAAAATCCCTAGTAAACGTTTCCCCTTGAATGGTTATGGATGCATCCTTCAAAACCCCGATGGGCATAACCTTTTTCCTATTTTCCATATACAACACATTTGAAGACAACTGCAATGGAGGCCTCCCCATCTGATTCCATGCATCTAGGGTAAGGAAATTGACCTTTACACCCATGTCAATCAATATGTTTCTTAAAATCCATCCATCAACCACCATGTTTAGTGTGATTTCCTTATCATAATCAATATTGTGAGGGGGCAAATTAGCATGTAAGACTTGTCTCTCACACTCACCTCTAATGCATGCGGTACTTTTTCTCTTAGCCATTCTCCCAATAGAGGAATAATGTTCTCCTGGTGCAACATTCGACATACTTCCCTAACCTCATCCATGTCCTTCTGGGGGACCTCAACGCTCTTCTTCTACTCCAAATTCCATGATTTCTCCTTTAGACATTGAATCTCCCCTTACAGGATTCTAATCACCTCCATGGTCTCTTGGTAAACCTCCTTCTGATGGCTTGGATCAAGATAATTTCCATGTAATACTTCCTTCACGTGTAATGATGGGCCTTTACTTTGGTTATACCCCAGCACATGCCACTTCCACCCACCCATGCAGCTTACTAAGACAGTTCCAACTCAGGGTTATGTGCCATCCTAGGCATCCATAATGGATCATCCTTATTCACACTAACCTATCTCATGGCCTTGTCCTTTTCTAGTTCTAGCTCATGTGTTCATACAACTCAGGGAACTCTTCATACTTATGCTTCTTTCCACACCATGAGAATTGTAGAAAATCTAGACACTCACGCTTGTAGTGTTTAGTAGATCCACAATTATAACAAGTTCCACGGGAAATTCACTTCTTCCTCCCTCGCAAATACTACGACCTCTGAGTGCTCTACAAAATCATATTCCTCAACCTCCTCCATTCGCGTGCCCTTCATATTGATGACCTTCATTCTTAGAACTTCTCCCAACGCTAGTCTGGTGCACCCTAATAGTATCAATAACATCATGAATTTGGTCTATCAGTCAGCAAGTCCTTTGTGTCATGAGTAGTGGACGTACAAATTTTACAATAAGAGGTCACATTCTTGCGGATCGCACGTTGCAACAATGGGCATCTACTTAGATCATGATCTCCGTGACGTATTTGAATATCTATTGACATAGCGTGTATTTAATTTCGAGGGAAAATATCCTTCATTTGTCCTTCTATTTCACAATCCATGCACTAAAGTCCACTACGCGAGTCTCATGAGATGAGTTCGCAGACAAATTTTCAAGTTGTTTTTCCATGGCAGTGATTTGTGCTTCTAAAAATGGTCTTACTCTAGTGTCAACGCTTTCGACGGTTTTGGTGCAAAGAGAATCCTCCAAGGTCCCACGCAGATCCTTGAAAGTCTTATGGGAAAGTTCTCATCTTAAAGGTGTTATCAATCCTCCAAAGAACCGTTGAGCATGCTATGAGGGATGGATATCATAAATTTTTTTTGACAGAAGAGTCTTAAAGTGCGCATCATGCTCCTACACACTCTTTTCCATACATTTTTGATTTTCCTTGAGCGGTGTTGATGTTATTTTTCTCAAACTTAGAATATAAAATTCCTCCAAAAATGCATCATGTAATGCATAGTATAATCCACTATAGTTTAATGGGGGCCATACTTCCGGTACTAGTTATGCATGTGCCCTTGCAACGTAGTTGCAAACTGAATTTCCTTCCACTCTGGGGAAGTGATACCCTTAGCGCGCCATAGTAATTCACATTTTGTACATACTCTGCAGCATCCTCAACACCCTTGTAATCAGGAAAGTGAAGAGATATCTCATAAAACACCCACTGATGGTGTTGGGGCATTTTCCCACCAGATCTAGGACCTTGATTCCCTTTTGTGTTTCCTCCACCACCAGATCCACTAGATCCACTAGCTCATATTCCTCCTGATCTACCGGATCCTCCTCCCATCGTAGGTAAAGGGCTTGATGTAGTTGCACAATGCGTACCTACCACCGCGCTAAACTATGTGCCAAAATTATATGACTTTGAACCACTTCCAGATGTGGTACCCAAACTCTGTGTACCCACACCTTGCCCAAATGATGTGCCAAATAGGATGCCTCCAAACACAGAAATTTTTGTGCTACCATAGATGAACTAAATGAAAAATTATATCTACCAGGTGTTTCTACTACCAATACCAATACCAATTGGGTTAACACTTATATCAGGATTTGGAAAACTAAGCATTAGGGTTTGGTCACCAGTGGGATAAAATGTGTGCCTACGGCTCTCCTCCTTTCTCCATATGAAGATCTCTCACCATAATCCAAGCGGGTTTCTCTCACGTGCTTTCCAAGATGGGGTAGCACAAACCTCAAGTTCCTCTTTTCCGTGTGAGCCTTAAATCCTTCCCACAACATCTACCTCCATAAGTCCATCACTCCTAAAACTTTGTGTTGTCTCATCAACTCCCTTTCTCACTTCATTATACTTGAGCCACCTCTCCTCTCTCTCCATTTCGCAAGTTCCACCATCTCTTACCACACAAGCTTCCATGCCCCACGCCTAGTGGGAAGTTAGCCAGCCATATGAAATACCTCCATACTCAATGTGATGATCAAGATCTTAATGGATAATATTATACCATGTAAGAAAATCCTCTTGGGTCCCTCAAGAACTCAAACTCAATAGTCTTCGGGAAAGAATAAGTAGAAATCATGTATTCCAAGGTATATCTAGTCAACACTCCACTTCACCACTTATCCACGACACGAGTCCAGGTCAGATCAACATCATGCAACTCTCGATACTATTTTTGGGTCCAAATATGAGGTCTATAATACCAACTCTTCCTTGATGCATATGCTGATAACCATTCATATAACTCTACTGGGAAATAACAAAATAATATCTCATAAAGCTCATGATACATGTGCTCCTCTACCCATTTACATGCATCAAACCTAGATCTAGTATCTTGAATCTCTACAAAAAATCATCCTGTGTGATTTTAAGCCAAGACTCAACACTGTCTAAGGTCAAGCGTTATGTCATCACACATCATTTTCAAAACAACTTCAAAAGAGGTCCCGACAACGGAACCAAAATGTAGCCATCTTTACCTACTCCCTTTAAACCCCAAGTGTGCACACGACATATCATCAAGATTTGATTGGGTGCTCACCCGAGGCATGTGTGGGTGCTTGAGCCCCTTCCTTTATGTGAGCTTTGTAAGAACGCTTCACCATTAATGGAGCAATTTTTGCAAAAACAAAGATATGTGCATTTGTTCTAATACAAAGGTAGATAAGATAGTTTAAGCACAAGTGCACCATGATATAAATGTAAACATTAAAACATCATAAGAGAATAAAATTTGAACCATGAACAATATAAAAAACACTAGGGTTTGGAGCATAAACATATATATTTGGAATAACCCCCATATATTGATCCTTAAGTGTTTACAATATCTAGATAACATCAAAAGGGGCCATAGCATGCCGAATACATCACAAAATTGCATTTCAGTTCTACAAAATGAATATGTACAGAGAGCCCTAACTATATTCTCCTATCCACTTAAATATTTCTTGACTAGTCTCTCGCACCATCTCTTCTCTCTCTCGCCAGCTCCTATTTTAGACCCGAGAACATTCATACATGCATCTCTACACACACATCTATCTACTCACCACCATCCTTGTAGAAACCCTTTTTAGATCCAAATGCATCCTTAAATAGAATCAAGATCTCTCCTTCACCACCTCAGCTTCACTCATGAGTAGGCTACATGCTAGGTGGAATCATGCTCCTCCATAATCGAGTGCCTATGCTAGCTCACAAAACCATGATTAGCCTCCACTAACCGTAATGATTCCCCTCTAGAATATTCCTTTCATGGAATATTATTTCCTTGAGCTCCAAGACTCCAATTTGTAACCTTATCCACTCATCACGCCTACTCATGTCTTCACGTGTTTTCCATGTAGTACCATATCCAATGATGCGGCTAAGTCTTCAAACCCTATCCTTCTCCCCCGTGTGACAAAATTTTCACGCTCCATATTTACTTTGCCCTTTTATTGTAACTCCTTGAATTTCTTGTGCACACTTCTATTCTCCCACACGCCATTCCTTGAGCTCTTTTCCCCTTACTTGCCTTGCGTGCACTGATTCTCTCGCTCTGGGATTTAGTCAATTTTCTCGCTCAATAGATGATCCTCTCAAAACGATCCATAATATGATTTTTCCCAAGTTAGAAGCATAAATAAATTTGTGATTTCTTAACAAGGATGAAGCACTATAGAGTTTGAATTACTTTTCTAATTTGGAGATCCCGGAGCTATTGTTAAAACCTAATTTTCCTCAACAAAAATTCCACTTCTAATGAATGGATTGTGTAAGAGAAATAACACACCACAAAACATTATGTACAAAAGGAGCAAAAGCATAAATGTCTTAAATAAAACATGAAGAGTGTGCATGAGCACTTCTTATACTGAAAAAAAAAAACATACTCTACTCTAAATAGAGGAAAATGAAACTCAAACAAATCCCGCAACCGGTAGGGATATGTATCATCCTTTCCTCTCAAACTTATACTTGTGTGACTGATTTTACAATGAACACGGCCCTCGGTAAGAGTGAAAAAATGATCTCAAGCCAATCTTCCACCCAAATTTCCAAAGTATCAACAAAAACAAATAAAATACCTCTTCAAGTTGCTTTGCATTTGGATCTTGGAGGCTTTGGTACTTTGTATCTCATCCTAATGCTCAAGTGAACATAACCAGTTGTGACTTCCCTTTTGGATCTAGTAAAGCCAAGTACTGATTGGGAAAATTCGATCTATGAAAATTACCCATTTCTACAAATCCCAAAACCAAGAATGAAGTATTGTTACATATATTCCTGGAAAAGGTGACTACTTGGATGTTGATTTGGATTTTCTTCTACATCTACAAACAACAGATCCTCTCCTTAATGATTGATTATGAAATGGTGTCATATTTTCTTCTTTCCTCTTCTTCAATAACATGGAACTCCTTATAATTAATTGTAGCATCTAATAGAGTTCTTGGTGAATCACTGAAACCGATTGTAACTTGTAGATCACTTGGGAGTTCCTCCTCCTCTGCTTGAAGACCAAAATGATTTTCTTGTCTGATTTCCTCATCCAACATAAATTTTGACAAATCAAAGTCTTCCATTTTATTATCTTGAGGACTCATATGGGTAGCAAGGTATCTAAATATTTTCCCCTAAATGGATTCATCAATTAAATAACTTTCAACAAAAGATGAAGGAAGAGTGAAACCTGAAATTTCATTACCATAAGAAAGAAAGAAGATCTCTATGATCTATTCTTCCTGTAGTGCCTTTGAAAGTTATTTATTATCCTCCTTGTGTTCCTCTTCTTATGGATTTGGAGCCGTGTCTTCCTCTTCAACTGATTATGTAACTGGTGATTGATCAATAACCTCTCGAGAATATAGTGCCAATATGAACACTACTTTTGGAATAAAAGAATTGTTGATCATCATTCTCTTGTTCTTGTACTTGTTCATCTCAAAATAAGTTTCTACCGTGTGTGTTATTGAAACTCAATCCCAACTCAAGGATTATTCATTAATGGAATTTGTGTGATATTGAGTCTTGCAACCCACTTTTTCATGTTTCTTGTAAGATCCTCTTCGCTAGGCTCTTAAATTTCCTTTCCTCCTTGACTAGTTTTTGATTTCCTTCTTCCCAAAATGGATTTGGGAATGTAAGAGGAGGAGTGGGTTTGGATTTAAGTTATTATTACATTTCTTGTGGTAGAAAGGAAGGTTTAAATTCCTCTTTTTGTGGAGGGGTTTGATATTTGGAATAGAAAAGGGAAGAAGATATAAGGTGAGATGGAAATTTAGTGGATGAAGGAATGGAATCCACAATAGGTTTAGTAAGTGGAAGGCAAGGGTCATGACACTTAGGCTAAAATGGCATGTATAGATAAATGGGAAGAGGGATGTGAGATGGTAATGTGGGGGTTCCCATTGAATGGATTGATTATCATTAAGCTCATAAGCCTCAATCTTCTCAATCCATTTTGTAATTTGTGATAGTATCTCAACTATGAAATCCATCTTCTGCTGAGGGCTAAAATGTCTTGGCATAGGGCCAACCCATAGACAAGGGACCTTGAAACAATCTTGAATGCCTTCAATTGAGATGTGGCCTTGGTTTTCACCATACTTGCCTCCATTTTATAGATTTTCCTCTACAAATCAAGTATCCTCTATAGAATTGTCATCATCACCTGCATAACCTTATTCTTGATAGACATTTTGGTTAG
This sequence comes from Taxus wallichiana var. yunnanensis, assembly GCA_018340775.1. Taxonomy (NCBI): domain Eukaryota; kingdom Viridiplantae; phylum Streptophyta; class Pinopsida; order Cupressales; family Taxaceae; genus Taxus; species Taxus wallichiana. Next base: position 174,829,479 of record CM031239.1, on the reverse strand, counting down.
GAAAATAACCACATTTCTCATTTAGGATTGGGTATGTAAAGGATTGTTCATGATGAGGCTCATAAAACTAATCTTGAAGAGGATTTTGAAACTGTGGAGGTGAGGTGAACTCGGTTTTCCTACAAGTAAGAATTCCACGATGGTAATGAAGTCATGATTTCACAACTTTATGGATGGAAGAAAAATTTAAGATATGGAAAGGAAAATGTGTGGAAATGGGTGGAAAGAAAGGTCTCAGAACTCAAAATAGGTTGGATGGATTAATGGATTTTCTAGTTGTGCTTGTAATGCCTGCAAAGAATGGAAATTCATCAAGAACACAACAAACTTGATGAAATGAAGTGGTAAAGTGATTCAAACATGTTCCAAAAAGCATGACAAAACTATTATCAATGAATTACAGAACCCTCTAAATTACTTGCAGGTTAGTTTTCTAGGAAATCAATATAACTCGGGTAACATGGAATCATATCCAGGTGTGGGACCAATGAACGTGAGATGATTCTCCTGAGTAGGCTGGTTCCTCTTCCTAATTTAATGCCAAAACTACTCATAATGCAAGAAAAACTAATTAATCCTACTCTATGATTTCCAAAGGACCATAGAGAATGATAAAGCATAAAAATGATTAAATCATATACTAAGGAAGTGATAACACCAAGAGAAGTGTGTGTTGGATAACTCAAAGTGCTTAAAAATGGAGAAATATGAGCATGTAGAGGGTGGACTAGCATCACGCATAAAAATGCATACAATATACCATTATCACACAAACAACATCATCTAAACCTACAATGGGAACACTAATATGCATAAAATACTTGCAAGCATGAAGAAAGGTGAGAGAAAGTAATAGAAACCAAGATAGGATAGAGAAGTAATCACAAGACAATGATTTTATTGCTCCAATAATTTTCACGATAAATCATTTTAAAGGAAAGAGGAATGATCCCCATTATAATGCTCAACATATGAAGGATTGGAGATAGAAATTCACCTAACATCCGAAAGCGAAGAGGGAACAACATGAAAATGCCCAACCCTTACAAATGGGTCTCCTTTTACATTATATAGAAACAAGAGAGAGAAAGGGAGGGGAAGGAGATAGAGAATTCGGATCTCCACCATCAACCACAAAATAAGTGCATTGAATACCCCTTGAAAATAGACATGGTACTCTATCAAATCCATTCCCCCATGCAAACTTGTGGGTTGGAGAAGGAATGGTCACCATACCTCATCAAAATTGGTGGTTGGGCAACCTGGAAATGTTCCTCTAAATGGCAGATTTTACATCCCATTTTAAAAATACTTTACCTCATTAAAAATAATAAATCCATTTTTTGGTGTAAAGAATGCTGAGAGATTTCCAAAAAGTCCAATTTCATGAAAATCAGAGCTTCTAGGAGAAAGTTATGGCCATTTTAAGATCTAGGTGCCATACTAAAATAAATATGAGTGGTTGATCTGCCTCTGTCAAAACTTCAACCCAAAAATACCCTCCAAAACCCAAAATAAGGGAATCGGGTTTTGGATACGGAAAAATAAGAAGCAAAAACATATGTTTTAGTTTCCATGTTTCGATGTCAAGAGTTCAAAACCAATAATGAGGTAGGATGTATAAAGTTTGACCACTGCTTTGCACTGTTGACCTCTCGAAATATGAGGTTGGAACTTGGGATCCCCTGCACCTCCAAAATTGGGGTTTCGTAATGTAATTTGAATGCATTTGAGTTGTAATGCTTCGATGTTCAAACCAAAACATTGTAGATTTTATGGCTTTGGGTTTTGGGATCCAAGTTATAGTTTACATGCACTTTACTATTTGGAACAGAAAACCCAAATTCTGAAATACAAGGGGAAAATAAAAATTAGGCATTTTGAGATTTCGAAATGATTTTGGGGTGGAAAACAAGTGGCTTGGAACATGAAGATGCGCAAAGAGCCCAAAATTTTGACACACTCAAACAATGAATTCTTAAACCCAAAACACCTACAAATTTTACCCAAGTCCATAAATGAAGAGGTGGGTTTGTAAAATAGCTCCAGTGGTATTTTTGAAAACCATTTGGCAATTCAATGGGGTCACTTGCCTATTAGGTTGAAGATCAATAGCCTTTAAGTATCCATTGGGTATGGAGTCAACCTGATATTCTCGAATCTAATATGAAACTTTGAAATCTTGTCCCTAAGCCACTTAAAACACTATTGAACATGAAGTTGATATGCCATTGCTCAAATTTCACATATTTTATGATTAAATCTTAAATATTTGATCGAGTGGAAAATTGTTTCGAGCCTTGAATTGTCTTTTCTCTAAAATTTGATCTATGGAACAAAGGAAAATCCTCTAAAACTGATCCAAAATATAATTTTTGCCAAGATAAAAGCATAACTGAAATGGTGATTTCTTGACAAGGATGAAGCACCGCAAAGTTTGAATTAATTTTCTGATTTGGTAAGCCTAGAGTTGCATTAAAACCTGATTTTCCTCAACAACACTTCTACTTCCAATGAATGGATTGTGCAAGAGAAACAAAACACCACAATAGACTATGTACAAAAGGAGGAAAAACATACATATATCAAATGAAACATGTAGAGTGTCCATGATCACTTATTTTTTTGAAAACAAACCTACATACTCTACTCTAAACAGAGATAAAGGAAACTCAAACAAATGTACAACTGGTAGGGAGAAGTATCATCCTTTCCTCATAAACTTAGACCATGTGACTTATTTTACAATGAACATGACCTTGAATAAGAGTTAAAAATGGATCTGAAGCCAATATTTCAGAAATTTTTACAAAGTATCAATAACAAATAAAGAAAATACCTACTCAAGATGCTCTGTGTTTGCATCATGGAAGCTTTAGTGTTGACCTTTGGTGTTTTGTATCTCATCCTCATGCTTAGAAGTAAAATTAACTTTTTTACTCCCTTTTGTCTCCAATGAAGCCAAGTCCCTAATTAGGAAAGGTTTGATCCATGAAAACTACCCATTATTATGAAGCCCAACACCAAGAATGAAGTATTATTGCGTATATTCTTGGGAAAGGTGAATTTTTACATGTTGATTTGGATTTTGTGCTACATCTACAAACAACTAATCCTCTTCCTTGATGAATGATTTGGAAATGGTGTCATCTTTTATTTTTTCCTCTTCTTCAACAATATGGACCTCCTCAAAATTAGTTTTAGCATCTAATAGATTTCTTGGGAATCATTGAATCTGATTGAAACTTGTGGATCACTTGGGAGATCCCCCCTCTGTGAAAGAAAAAAATAATTTTATCAGTTGATTTCCTCATCCAAAGATGAATTTTGACAAAACAAAGTCTTTTATTTGCTTCTCTTGAGGAATTTTACGGAAACAAGGTCTCCAAAGCTTTCCCTTGTGATATATTCATCAATCAAATCACTTTTAGCAAAAGATGAAGTAAGAGAGAAACCTGAAATTTTATACCACAACAAATCAATAAGCTCTCTATGATCTCTTATTCTTGTAGTGCCTTTGAAACTCATTTTTTATCCTCCGTATGCTCATCTTATAATGGATTTGGATTTGTGTCTTCCTCGTTGAATTGATTTTTAACTAGTGATGGATCAAAACCTCTAATAATATAGTGTCAATATGAACATTGCATTTAGAACAAAATAATTATTGATCATCATTCTCTTTTCTTGTTCTTGTTCATCCAGTAAAGTCAATTTCCACTTGCTTTTTCTTGAAACTCAATCCCAATTTAAGGCTTAGTCATTAATGAAATTTAGGTGACATTGAATCTTGTAACGTACTCTTTCAAGTTTCTTACAAGCTCCTATCATTTTGGCTCTTCAGCTTTCCTTTCTTCCTTGACTAATTTTTTGATTTCCTTCTTCCCAAAATGGATTTGGGAATATAAGAGGAGAGGTGGGTTGGGATTAAACTGATTTTTTTATCTATTTTGGTGGAAATGAAGGTTTAAATTCTTCTTTCTGTGGAGGGGTTTGAGATTTGGAAGAGAAAAGGGTAGAAGATAGAAGGTGGGATGGAAAGGTAGAGGACGAAGGAATGGAATCCACAATAGGAGTAGTGGGTGGAAAGAAATTGTCATGACACTAAAGATGAAATGGAATAGATTGGTAAATGGGAAGAGGGCTATGCGATGGTAATGCAGGGTTTCCCATTGATATGATTGGCTAACATTAAGCTCATAAGCCTTCATCTTCTTAATCCACTTTGTAATTTTTGGTAGCATCTCACCATGAAATCCACTTTAGGTGAGGGATAAAATGTCTCGGATAGGGCCAACCCATGGAAAAGGGACTCAAAACCAATCCTAAATACCTTCAATTGAGATTTGGCCCTTTTACTGTACCATGCTTGCCTTTATTTTCTAGATTTTACTTTGCAAATCAATATCCTACATAGAATTATCATCATCACTTACATAACCTTGTTCTTGATAGATATTTTGGTTAGGAAAATTACCACATTTCTCATTTTGGATTGAGTATGCAAAGGATTGTTCATGATGAGGTTCATAAAATTGATCTTGAAGAGGATTTTGGAACCGTGGAGGTGGGGTGAATCGGTTCTACTGCAAGTACGAATTCCATGATGGGAATGGATTCATGATTGCACAACTTCATGGATGGAATTTTTTTAAAGATATGGAAAGAAAAATGTGTGGAAATGGGTGGAAAGAAAGGTCCGTAACTTAGAAAATGGGTTTGTTGGATCAATCGATTCCCCATTTATGCTTGGAATGCCTCCAAAGGATGGGATTTCATCAAGAGCACAACAAAATTGATGAAATTAATTGGTATGGTGCTTCAAAATTTTCCCACCGGTGTGCCAAAAACTATTATTACTGAATTACAACACCCTCTAAATTTATTGCAAGTTAATTTTTTGGGACATCAATGTAATTAGGTAACATGGAATCATATCTAGGTATGGGACCAATGAACATGAGATGATTCTCCCGAGTAGGTTGGTTCCTCTTCCCAATCTAATTCTAAAAATACTCTTAATGCAAGAAAATAACTAATTAGTCCTACTCTATGAGTTCCAAGGACTAGAGAGAAGGAGAAAACATAAAAATGAAGAAATCATATGCTAAGGAGGTGATAAGACCAAGAGAAGGGTGTGTTGGACAATTCAAAATTCAATGTAATTGGGTAACATGGAATCATATCCGTAGTATGAGACTAATGAAGGTGAGATGATTATCCCGAGTAGGTTGGTTCCTCTTCCCAATATAATTCTAAAAATACTCTTAATGCAAGAAAACAACTAATTAGTCCTACTCTATGAGTTCCAAGGGACTAGAGAGAAGGAAAAACATAAAAATGAAGAAATCCTATACTAAGGAGGTGATAAGACCAAGAGAAGGGTGTGTTGGAAAATTTAAAATTCTTGAAAATGGAGAAGGATGAGCATGGAGAGGATGGACTAGAATCACGAGACAAAAATGCATATAATACACCATTATCACAAGCACACCATCATATGGACTTGTGATTGGAATAATAAGATGCACATAATACCTGTAAGAATGAAGAAAGGTGAGAGGAAGCAACGAAAACCAAGTTAGGATAGAGAAGTAATCACAACAAATTTTTTTATTACTCCATTAATTTGTACAATACGTCATTTTCGAGGAAAGATACATGATACCCATTACAATGCTTAATAAATGAAGGCTTGAGCTCCAAATTCTCCCAAAGAAATGAGAAGAAGAGAGAAAATCACCAAAATTTCCAACCCTTACAAATGGGTCTACTTTTACAATATATAGAAATGGGAGAGAGAAAGCTAGGGGAAGGAGAGAGAGATTTTGTATCTCCACCTTCAACCATGAAATAAGTGCATTGAATGGCCCTTAAAAATAGGTATGGGACTATGTTAAAGCCATTACCCCACGTCATCTTGTGGATTGGAGAAGGAATGGGAACCAAACCTCATCAAACTTGGTGGTTGAGCAACCTGAACTATTCCTCTAAATGGTGGATTTTACTTCCCATTTTTAAAATACTCAACCTTGTTAAAAATAACAAATCCAGTTTTTTGGTGTAGAGGAGTCTGATAGATTTTTGAAAAGTCTGATTTCATGAAAATCAAAGCTTCTAGGAGAAATTTGTGACCATTTTAAGATCTAGGTTCCATACTGAAATAAATGTGAGTGGTTAATATGCCTCAAAAACACACTCCGAAACTTGAAGCAAGGGAAATTGGGTTTCGAGAGATTGGAAAACAAGTGGTAAAAAACATTCATTTGGGTTTGCATGTTCCGATGTTGAAGAGTTCCAAAAACCCGAAATGAGGTAGGATGTTAGAAGTTTGATCGTTATTTTCAGCCTTTGACCTCCAAAATACGAGGTCGGAACTCGAGACTTGCGATGCACCTTTGAAATTCGGGATTATAGATTTCAGGATTTTGGAATTTCAGGTTTCAGGATGTAATTTGCATACATTTGAGTCACAAAGCTATGATTTTCCAAAACCCCAAAACATTTTATATTTTCAGGCTTCATGTTTTGGGATCCAAGTTACAATTTACATGTAAGCTGCAATTTAGAACCCAAAACCCGAAATGCACTATTCCTTTATATTTTGGGTTTCGAACTTGACTTACAATTTACATGCCAATTGTAAATCAGGTTCAAATAAAAATGTGTGTTTTTAGTCGTCTTGGGGATCGGGATCTAAGTTGTAGTTTGCATGCAATTTGCTATTTGGAACCCAAAACCTGAAATTTGAAATGCAAGGGGAAAAAAAACACTTAGCTATTTTGAGATTTTGGGAATGGTTTGGGGGCGGAAAGAAAGTGGCATGGAACATAAAGATGCATGAAGAGATTGAAAATATGACACACTAAAAAATGAACCTCTCAAACCCAAAACATCTATAAATTTTACCCAACTTCATAAATGAAGATGTGGGTTGCTCAAATAGCTCGGGGTATTTTAGACAATAGAATGAAGATCAACTAAAAATTTATTTTCTGCCATTGCTTGAGTTTTATTTTTATGGCTCATGGGATCTTGAAATTCTTCCCTAATTTTATTCTGAAATGATTTCCTATTTCCTTTCAAATCATCTTCATTTTGATTCTCTTGGTATTTAAGCTCCATACCTACATATTTTCCATTGTCATAACATAATACAATAAAAACATGAGATTGTATACCTCGGTTTAGAACCTTGTTTTCTTGTTCCAAGTTTTCTTCATCCTTGGGCTGGTGTTCTTCTATTTTATGGCCCTTAAAAATTTCACTAATCTTACATACAACCTTTGGAAGTATTATCATATCTCTATTTTGTTCAAAAATTTAGTATGTTTTCCTAATTCTAAAATTTTACATTTCCGTTGTCTTTATTCCTCACCTTTCTTCCTTACATAGCTAGTAACCATAAATAACTACTCATATTTTTGTCAATATTCTCATTTTTATTTTCCTTGAAGAGGTCATTCATCATCTCCACTAGTATTTCATGCTTATCCTCTATCATATTTCTACCATTTTCCTTCTTATAGGTGTAGGAAACTGAATTTTCAAATCATTTTGCTATCACCCTCATGTAAATCATTCCATTTCTTAAAATGCATTTATTTTCCTCAATTTCTTTCTCCTTTAACATCTGAAATTTCCTCTTCTTGAAGTATTACCATAAGTAATGCATACATGTCACTTGAAACCTTCAATATTCCATCTTCTTGTGGGTTAGTTTTTGTCTCTCTTAAGTCTCTTATAGGATTGATTTATTGATTGTCCTCTTCTCTATCTTGGAGAATATTTAATGTATTCTTGTGCTTATCCTTCACCTCTTCTTCTTGAGATCCTTGAATCACATTTATTTTTCATTTGTTCTCAAGAGACAAATCTTTCCCTTTATATTTCTCATCATGTTCATCTTCATGTTCACCAAGACCTGCAAACATACCCTCATAAACATAGTTAGACTGGAAAAAGTAGAGGCTCATTTTACCCTCTTGGTGCCTAAAATTTTTTATCTCTCTTTCATACTTGTCATCACTACTTGAGTCTTCCATGAGACCTTCATCTTGTCCTTCTTTCATCTCTTCTTCACTAAGCATTGGTCCTTTTGGATCACATATGAATACTTCTTATGTTGCTTTCTAAGGACTGATATTTCATATCTATTTCCACTTCTTACCTCTTCTTTTTCTCTTTCTCTCTGAGATATGAGTTTCTTCTCTTCTTCCCTTATGAAGATCATCATATTATTTCTCATCCTTCTTACAATAAATTTCTCTAAAGGCCATTTGACCTTCCTTTTCATTTTCTAACCATTTCTTTGATATTTTAGCATCTTCATTAGTTAGTCTAACATTTCTCTTTTCTCCTTTGTTTCTCTTTTTATGTCCATCTTACTCTTTTATACATATTTATTCATCTTCTTATGAAAATTATCTTCTATCAAACCCTTCATCTCTCTATTCATGTCTACCTTTAGACTTTCACTCTTCATCTGAGCTTAATATGCTCTTACCTCTCTCTCTCTCTCTTATAAGCCTCTATATGCCTCTTCTTCTACATAATAGGTAATATGTCACTTTATAACTAGCTACCTCACCTAATAATTCTTCATAGTATTTTGATACCTCTATGCTTATCTCACCCAATCTATCTCCTTGATTGGTCTATTGACAATCTCAGATATTCACCTAGGTCTATTGCACCCTAGTCTCTTGATCTTCTTGCTCTATGCTAAAATGATCTTCACATGCTCTTCTTACTTCTTTAGCATTACTTCAAGTCAAGACTTAATGGCTATAGGGATCTCTCTTGCCACAAATTCACTCAAGAACCTTCCTTTGTCTTCTTGGATTAACTCTTCTCCTTTTATTATTCTCTTGTTTCTACCCTACATTCATAAGCTTATATATTTCTCCCTACAATCATAACAAACTTCATTATCCATAATAACATTTACAAAATATTATTCTAAGAGCACTAGAATCTGATTCAAAAAATTTGATGTCAATCTTAGCTCAATTCACACTTAAGAATACTTAATCCATTGTCACAATCTCTCTTTCTTTCTTGTTGAAACATGTATAGACATATATATGGCTTCCTTTCATAGATTATCACTGATCCATCATCAATACTTCTTATCTATCTAGAGGTTATTAATAATTAATATTAGATTCATCAAGTATTAGTTCTTAGATATCAAACATTCCATGTTCTTGACTCCCTTAATATCTAGTTGTTCTCTTTAGCTTGGATATTTATTAGTCTATAACTATCTTAGAAAATTGATAATATAATATTTCAATTTATTCCAACCCTTTTTATTGATCTTTACAACACGTATAATATTTTCTTATATTCCCTTGAAAATGACTTAAGGAAATAATACTAGACAATCTTGTTTTAGCTTTCATAGATCTAGGATTCAACCTTGTTCATTTGAAATATTCTTAGTCTGAAATCATAGGGTCTAACACTTGGTTCAAACACCAATTAATATGCCTAAAAATATTATATGACTTTGTTTAAGGTCCATTGGATAACAAACTCAATAAATAATGTTAGACAAATTTATCTTAGGACCGAGTTTAAGATAGTTTATGTGGGCAATTGATATAAAATGTTTCACAAACCTCCAAAATCTTGTACACACCTTTAAAGTGCTCCAAAACATAAAAATTTACCTCTTTAGAATCAAATTACCCTCCTTCCTCGTTAACTGCAATTTCTCCCATGTTATAGAAGATTTCTATCATCGATAACTAATCCCAAATGTGCCAATTAAGCTTAAAATTTTGCACACTCCATTTTCCTAGGTAGAGATAATTCTAAAATTTGGAGTACAATTGTTGGATAGAATGATTTTAAGAAGATTCCTTAATTAGAGCCCGAGTTCAAAAAATTAAGTATAAAAACATTTGGATAGAATGTCAAGAGCTAAAAAAATTGTGTTAGGATCTTTAACCCCTCTTTTACATGTTCAAGGTGAAATATAAGGGAATTTAATAAGTTTAAAATTATAAAGGGTTTCTTGGCCACCGCCCTATCATAAACCCTATGTATAGTCATGCTAACAAATAAGATACACACAAAAATATGCCAACATAAGTATATTGTCACTATTATCTTTCACACCACATTTAATTGCATTGAAATACAATCTTCATGATATTTTTGAGATCGAATTTCACCTATTAACACTGAAATTTCCTATTTTGGAACACTCCTATATGAGTTCCTAGATGCTCTCCAAAACCGCTATGAAAACTCAACCACTACTAAACATAGGATAATGCTAGATAACTCTATAATATATCTATAAATTTGTCCCTTACAACTTTAATGATGATTATATGGATTTTATATCCTTATTTTCCCTTATCTATCAACTTAGACCTAGTCAAGCTTATCTTTTGACCTATAAGCTCACTCATTCACATTTGACAACATGTCATGGTCGCTTTTACATCATGATAAGGTATAGATAAGCTTCTTAAGACCATTAAGGTCATCAAAATTTTCTTACACCTTCCTTATTTCATGTCTATGGTCTTCACAAGATTGTTCACAATTTAAATTTTCAAATGATCCATTTTGGAGGAAAAATGGAGAAATATTGCTTGAGGGAGTTTGATTGGTGTTTTGGCCTTCTTGATGACTTGTAACCAATTTTCAATCCTTATTGACACCTCCCAAGGTCCATTTACTCCATTCTTGTTTATGCTCCTACATTAGTTTGTGTTTCCTTATGGGGGTGGTTCCATTTGTTATTTCGTAGGCGTAGATATACTTTGAACCATGAGATCTTGGAAAAAATATCCATATGGACACATATTGTGCTTATGTGGTTGTGTACAAGGGTAACACCATTCACAATCTTGTACAAGATTATTTTGGACCATAAAAATAGCTCTAGAAGAGTTAGAAACAAGGGCATTTCTAGTATTCAAGGGTTTTACATTAATAATTTGGCCTTGTATCTGGGAATTTATTTGGAAAGGTTATCGATTGGGATGATTTGGCTGATTTGTAGGTTGGTAGGGGATTTTATATTGTGATTACTACCTCTTTAGGGTAAGCAACTCATTACCAAAACTTTGAATTAAGTATTTCATCTCGTGGAGATCATTCGAATGAGGGGTTGGTTGAGCTGACTGATTGGAAAATGAAGGAAGAGGAGTCATGCTAGGATGATTAGTGGGAAATTAGGGAAATGGGTAATTGGTGGCCTTGGAGATATATTTTTGAATTAAATCAAATGATTTTCAGCTCGTATTGTAATATCATAAGAGCATGGGATATTTGTTCCACCCATTGATTGAATCATGACTCGCCACGTTATTGTTCAAGACCCACAAGTAATATAAAATGCATTTTTGGAGAGGGTTTAAATAAAGGTGGGATCATATACCACGTATTTTGAAAATGTAATTTGAAGTCTCCCATAAAATCTTGAGGGGATCTCTTGATGGTAGTCAACTATTCCATAAGGGATAAATGATCACTTTTGTCTTCAAACTATCTACATAGTTCCTCCCCCAAATCATCCAAGTTGTGTATGGAATTAGGCTGCAATCCTAAAACCATTGAAGTGATCTTCCTTTAAGAGAGGTGGTGAGAGGTCTGACCACCACATTATCCTCTATGATATTATGAACCAAACAAATATTGAAACATCTTGTATGTGCTCTATCAGGGTAACATTGCTTTCTACGGTGAATAATGGTATGATTTTCGGGATACCACATGTATGTCATCTTGTTGAGAAAGAACAAGATGGATGTTACCATCAAGGTGGGGAAGACTCAGTTTCTTATTTCCATTACAAATAATTGTAGTTGATTTCCACTTAGTGGGGAAATCCTCCAAATGGAGACATTGAATATAATCTAAAGGAGGATGATGCAGCTCCCCTATATTCTTCTTGTAAGAGATAAATAAATCTCAATGGTTCATTGATTCCCTGTTATTGAAGAGGATCTTGTTTTAACCCTTCACATAAGTGCATACACTATTATTTAAAATCTTATAGATATGGAGTTACAGGTACCTTTTGAAAATGTAATCTGTCGAGAGAAGTACTTGACTGTTAGCTTTGTCTCATCGGGCATGCCAATTTTGTTTTTCACTTAGATCATGCACCGATATATAATTAACTTGATCCAGTGAAACATGGGAATATCCCTAAGGTGTTGGACATTGATCCTTGGGATGAACCTATAGAATAGGTCAAATTCTAAATAAATTATGTGCATATGATAAAATATCAAGATGCGTAACCTATGATTACTAGAAATTAACTAGATACAACAGTTGAATTATTTTCTAAGAAAAGGGGGATTATAAATGAAAGTATAATGTGATGATGCACCAATAGTGAAGGATGAAAATGATCAAATTGCATAAGTGAAAAATATTCAATAGAAGGATGATAACATACACAACTTCCTATCTTAACCTTTTAACTAAGAATTTTACATGAAGGTTAGAAACATAAATAATGACATAAGGGATTCACGTGTAATTCCACAACTATCAAAATAATATTTATTTTTCAAAACATACAACCCGATAAGATAAGAACTAACTTCATATGAAGATAAAGTTGATAATATAAGTACAAGGAAATAAAGATTCACAAGTACAATACTTAACCATCAATATACTTAACATATGCAAGTGGAAGGAGAAATAACAGCTTTGTATATAATATCAAATCCTCACCTTGTGTATTAGTTCTCAAAAAGGTTAGAGTCTCCTTACACAATAGATCAAAAAATAACTAAATACATTATGTATCCTTGTTTATATAAGTAAAAATGTTGAGTAATATCAACTACTCTTATTAAGTTATTAGATTCTATAAAAGGATGCATATAAAAGTATGAAAAAGTCGTTAAAAATAGCCAGCCAGTTGTATAGCTTTGACATGTCAAACCTACAACTCAAAATGATTGACTATAGTTGGAGGACATGCAAAAATTGAAAATGACTTGAAGGAAAAAAATTAGCTGGAGTTGCCACCACCCATTTCTTGTGTGCCATGATCTTTATCTATATCAGCTTCCTCAATATCATCTCCAGTTGTTTCTGCTAATAATCAAGAAATCATTTGATGATTTCTTGCACTTATTTTTCATCATGGCTACACTCATACCAGTTTAATATTTTGGTGGAGCTACTCGACTCATCTTTCTGGAAAATTTCTTGACTCTAACCATTATCTCCTGAAGTTGGCCCAAAACCATTGATATAACAATAGCCTCATCAATAGACTAGAGATCAAATATCCGGGATACTCTTGTACCGTCCTCAACCAAACTCTGAAATTGAGCAAAAATGTCATCTTTTGGGAGTACGTTAAGATCATTTTCCTTTAATTTGTAATGGATTTCATCAAAATAATTGATGATATCATTAACAACGTTAATTCCTTCATTCCTTGCATTGGTCAATTGGGGATAAAATCATATATTTGCACTTAGTTTTTGAACCAACAAATGTCAACCCTGGATAGTTCCTCATCTTCACTATGACATACAAGAGGTAAGAAGTCATGTATAAATTTCACGTGGCCTGAACTTCTAGTAATAAAGAGTGCAAGGAATGACTGATATGTTTAGCCCAATGAATAAGGGTGGAATTTTTATGAATAATGGAGATATATATTAATATGTCCACTCCTAGAAATCAATTAAAGAAGGAAGGCCCACAAATATGTTTAGCAAGGTAATTAGGTCATTGAATTCTTGGATGAAATTTGAATGGGGAGTAGACCGGTTACCATTGGCCTCAAATTTGTAAGGTAATTCTTGTTAAGAATATTGATATAAGTATCATGATTATTATTCCATTTCTCAAGATTTTTTTAGGATATATTTCCACATAATCCTCTACATCAAGAATATTGAACAAATACTTAAGGTATTTAGTATCCTATCTAATTACTACCACTCCATCCCGATCCTTGACCATTCAAGACTCGAATCATATTATGACCTGTCGTGTATACAAATTTTGGGCACTACATAAAATGTGGGAAAATGGATGCCAGGGATATACCACTATCGTAGATGCTTCTAATACAATAATACTTGAATGGATCTTTGACTCTATCCTAAAACTCGTAGGTCAATATAATCAAGATCGATATCTCTAATGTTATCAAATTTTGATATGATGCTTGAAGGGGAGTTACCCTTGGAAATAGTATTTCATTTTTCCCTTTCCTTTTGATGAAGAGTCCATCATTTACTAAAAATCCTCTAAAAATCCCTTGGAAACACCTAAAAATGATGCCAAAATTTAGGTCCTGAAAAGTAACTATCAACTCCAAAAATACAAAAGGTGGAACTCGATCTTGCAAAGCAACATGTGACTCCTAACTTGGCCTTGTATAAGTGGGGACTTGCAATACAACTATGAACTTCCAACTTATCCATGGTAGAAATCATACTTTATTTTTAAATCGAGAACTCTCGCCTTACAACTCGAGATGAAAATCATCTATTATTTTATGATCTTTGAGAAAAAATTAGGTAAATCTGAAACTCATTTTCACACTAATTCATGATCAAAAATAAAAAGGGCACACAAGGAGGTAAAATAACAAAAGGAAAACCCGGTTATGACCTACTAAAAATAAACTAAGTAAGAAAACCCTAAATGCTTCAAAAATGTATAAAAATCCCTCAAACAATGACACAAAGCTTCCAAAAAATTTTAGAACTAAAGATGTTGCCAATAAGTCTGATGGGTCAAAGGGGAAATAATGAAAAATGTGTGAAAAATCAAGAAAAAGTATGGTCGAAAGTCAAAAGGTCATCTGTAAGTCAAAGCATACAAAAGGAAAGGTGGAAATAACGTGGAAGTTTGACTATAGATAGAAAATGGAACATTAATTACACATAGGTGACACATGTGAGTGGGTGACATTTATGCATTTAACGGACGTTAGGGGTTGACCACATCTTTTCAAGTTGGTCGGGTTTCAGGTTTCATATTTCAAATTTTAAATTGCATGTAAATTGCAAATGAGAACTTGAAACCTGAAAAATTGTTTATTTCTTCATGTTTCAGACATCGGGTTTCACTTTGCAATTTTTATGTAAAGGGTAAATTGAAACTTGAAACTGAAAATTTATTGGGAATTTGGGTTTAGGGGATTGGGTTTCACTTTACAATTTCTATGCAAATTAGAATTTAAAACCCAAAATACACTAAGTTCTCTGTATTTCAGGTTTCAGGGTTTGGGGGATAATTGGCATGCAAATTACAAATTGTTTCCTAAGAGAAGAAATCCAAAATGCAAAGAATGTTTTTGATACTTAGCCATTTTTTCAAGATTTTTCAAAAAATGGTTTTTAGGAAAAGGGCTTTTACAAGGAAATAGTTAAATAAAAAGGAAAATTGGGAAATATGAATTGAAAATTCAACAAATATCAATGAATAAAAGGATGGTCAGACCTTAGTGATCTATATGGACCTATTTACTCAAAAATATGGTAGAAAACAAACCAAGGATTACACAAATGGTAATTTGTTTAGTATAAAAGGATCTCATGCATCCAAGCATTCAAAATATGATAGGGATAATTTTCAATCCAATTTTTATATATTTAGAATGTAGAATCACCCCACTATTGAGAATTCAATAGATTGGATAGATGTATACAAAATGGGAAAAAGGTCACATCACATGAAATATCCCTTAATTATCCGCTAGGTTTTATTTCAAACATTAATTGTGTGATCGGGTTGTAGGATGATGTTAGTCCTAATATTTTTTAGTAACTATTTAGTGTTGATACAATTTCTAGTGTTAATTATTTATTATGTAGGATTTGATTTTTTTGTTGGTTGTGTGCCTACAATGGTTAAGATGGTAGATGTTACTATGAGTAGGATTTAACATATTTAAATTTCATATTATTATATGATGTTATGGGGGACTTTATAGACTATTACCCATTTACCCTTATTAAAAACTATGGTATATGGGAAAAATTACTTAAACATATTCATAACCCCCGTTAAAAATTCACACCTAACAATATCAAGTAAAAATAAAGATAATAAAGTCAGTGGGGATTCATCCTCTTGTAGTAGTAACTAAATCAAGCCTCCCCGAAATAAATCCTTATGGAGGGTAGCCAATCAGATATAAAAATAAAATTAGCCATATGTAATTGTTGGCCTCCCATGGTGTTCGAATAAATCTATTGCCATATCCCATCTTACTAACCTTTTGATGTGTACCAAGTTTTATGTTCCTATATTCTTGGTTTTATAGCCTTTATAGAGAATAATTTCCAAATCATAAATTACTTTCCTTTTTTATTTCTTGGAGTTCTTATTGTAGTGTGTGTAATTATTTATAAAGGTAAATTCCATCAATAATGGACCATTTTATTTTCTTTGTTCGTAAGGCGACCAACTTGTCTTCTAATTAAAAATAATAAAAATTAAAGAGTATAATATTGATTGAATAGTCATT
The DNA here is from genome assembly GCA_018340775.1 of Taxus wallichiana var. yunnanensis. Taxonomy (NCBI): domain Eukaryota; kingdom Viridiplantae; phylum Streptophyta; class Pinopsida; order Cupressales; family Taxaceae; genus Taxus; species Taxus wallichiana. The sequence goes on along the minus strand of CM031239.1, from coordinate 174,812,990 downwards.
TTTATGTGGGATATTAGTCCCTATTATTTGGATGGTATCCTCTTGTATGCTTAATCCTTTAACCTATTGGTTAATAGGTTAAGTTGTTTATGTTTCCTTTTTTATTTCCTAAGAAAATATTGTATTATTGATTCAAAAGTTGTGGCGGTTTTTAATTATATTTCACTAAGCTTAAATCCATGAATTCAAATTGATATAATCTACTTTGGAAACTAAATCCAAGTATGTTCTTTTCTAGTCACTAAATCATCTTGAAAATGGGACAACTCTTCATTTTTCTAGGTAAATCCAAGAGTGATTAGATTTAATTTGTACTTCAAGGATGGTATAAGGATGCCTTCAAAATTTTGATTTGGTTGACTTCATCGTAGAGACCAATTTCTATTGTTTTATGTCAAAATTAAAGATAATTACAACATTTTATTTGAGGAACCCCATTTGTTTTTGTAAAATGAAATTCTATAGTAGAATCTGAATATGGCATTTTGTGAAATATTCAAATTAATCAAATATATCTTTCATTTATTGGTTTATAATGGTAGGGTTTTTATTTTGTATTTCCACAATTATTTAGAAATCCTACATACATACTTATATATTAATATTTAAAAAAAAATTCCATTTTCTTACACTTTCAAGGCATACTTCCATCTTTAAAAAAGAAAGAAAAATCAAAGAAATTATAAAATCCTCGAAATCCTTCACAATTAACCCCACAAATTATTTTTATTTATAACTATGAAATAATTATATAAGATATGAATTTTATCCAACAAAATCTCATTCTTAGAAAACTTGTGATAAATATGTTCAACTTGTAGATCGATTCATCTTATAAGATGATTAAAGATTTTTTTGATATTTTATTTTGATTTCCATATTAATATTTATTTTCTTAGATATCTATCTTCTTGTTTTAAATTAAGAAATTACCACTATTCTTACATATTTGTTAAAGAAAAACTAAATAGATGTAATCATGAGAGGATTTCGTAGAGGGCCCCGACATAGAGGCCTCGGATCTTACGAGACGTCTCTAGGTGCCACGGTGTCCGAGAAATCACCATCGAAGATATGGCGTGTTTGGGCCTTAAGGCTCTTAAGCGACTATGCCCGAAGGGGTAGCCCAAAAGCACAGGGAGCACAGAAACAAAAATAAATCCTCCAAGAGCGTTCATTAGGCCACCTCGATGTGTTGGCGTAGTTGGTTTGGTCCCACAAGTTTCCGTTTACAAAATACAACCTCCGACAACCCTACACTGACTTAGACTACACTATTTCTCATGTTTACAAACAAAAGGACAGTGATAGAAAGACAAATAAAATCATGAGATTATTTCATAGAGGGCCCCGACGTAGAGCTCTTGGATCTGACAAGACATCTCTAGGTGCCACGGAGTCCAAGAAATCACCCTTCGAAGATATGGTGTGTTTGGGCCTCAGGGCTCTTAAGAGACTATGCCCGACGGGTATCCCAAAAGCATGGGGTGCATAGGGAAAAAAAAAAAGCACTATCATTCACCAGGCCACCTTGATGTGTTGGTGTAGTTGGTTTGGTCCCACGAGCTTCCGCTTACAAAATGCGACCTCACAGCGGCCCTACACTCGACTCAGATCGCACTATTTTCTTGCGTTTACAAACAATAGGACAGCAAGAGAACTAGATGGAGATAGAGTAAACCTTGAGAGGATTTCCTAGAGGGACCCAATGTAGATCTCTCAAATCTGATGAGACATCTCTAGGTGCCACGGAGTCTCGTAAATCCCATCTAAGATCACATGCTTAAGAGCCCCGAGGCCTAAACACGCCATATCTTCGACTTGTGATTTCTCGCACTCCATGACACCTAGAGATGTCTCATTAGAATTGAGACCTCCATGTTGAGGCCCTATATGAAATCCTCTCACGGTTTTCTCCATCTCCATCCGGTTCTCTCGTTGAACTATTGTTTGTAAACGCGAGAAATAGTGTAGTCTAAGTCAATGTAGGGCTGCATGTTGTATTTTGCAAACAGTAGCTCGTGGGACCGAACCAACTATGCCAACATGTCGGGTGGCATGGTGAACACTATTGAGGCTTCATTTTTATTCCCTATTCTCCCCGTGCTTGTGCTACCCCGTTTGGGCGTAGTCACTTAGGATCCTTGAGGCCCAAACATGCCATATCTTCGACATGTGATTTATCGACTCAAGTGGCACCTAGAGATGTATCATCAGATCCAAGACCTCCATATCAGGTCCCTCTATGAAATCCTCTTGTGGTTTTCTCCATCTCCATCCAGTTCTCTCGTTGTCCTATTGTTTGTAAACGCGAGAAATAGTGCGCCTGAGTCAAGATAGGGTCGCCAGAGGCTTCATTTGTAAACGGAAGCTCATGGGACCGAACCAACTATGCCAACACATCGGGGTGGCCTCATGAACACTAGTGGAGAATTTTTTTTGGTTCCCTACGCCTCCTTTTGAATTCGGCTACCTGGTTGGCGTAGTCGCTTAAGAGCCCTGAGGCCCAAACACACCATATCTTCAACGGGTGATTTCTTGGACTCCGTGGGACCTAGAGACATCTCGTTAGATCCAAGAGCTATACATCGTGGCCCAATATGAAAGCCTCTCATGGTTTTCTTTTCCCCATCCGATTCTCTCGCTTTCCTTTTGTTTGTAAATGCAAGAAATAGTGTAGTCCGTCGGTCAAAGCTGTAGGGATGCCGAGGTCAGTATTTTACAAACGGAAGCTCATGGGACCAAACCAACTACGCCAAAATGTCGAGGTGGCTTGGTTAATGCTAGTGGAGGCTTCATTTTTGTTCCCTATGCTCCTCGTGCTTTTGGGCTACCCCGTCCGAGCGTAGTCGCTTAAGAGCCCTAAGGCCCAAACACGCCATATCTTCGATGGGTGATTTCACTAATCTGTTGCACATAGAGATGTATCATCAAATCCAATACTTCCACGTCGGTGCCCTATATGAAATTATGTCACAATTTTCTCCGTCTCCTTCCGGTTCTCTCGATGTCCTATTGTTTGTAAACACAAGAAATAGTGCAATTGAAAGTGTAGGGTCATGCTAGAGGATGTATTTTGCAAATGGAAGCTCATGGGACCAAACCAACTATGCCAACACATCGGGTGGCCTAGTGAACACTAGTGGAGGATTTGTTTTTGTTCCCTACGCTCCCCGTGCTTTCGGGCTACCCTGTCTGGGCATAGTCGCTTAAGAGCCTTGAGGCCCAAACACGCCATATCTTCGACGGGTGATTTCTCGGACTCCGTGGTACCTATAGATGTCTTGTAAAATCTGATAGCTCCATGTCAAGGCCCTCTACGAAATCCTCTCATGGTTTTCTCTGTCTCCATCCGGTTCTCTTGCTGTCTTATTGTTTACAAACGCGAGAAATAGTGCAGTCTGAGTCAGTGTAGGGCTGCCAGATGTTGTAGTTTACAAATGGAAGCTCATGGGACATAACCAACTATGCCAACACATCAGGGTGGCCTGGTGATTACTAGTGGAGGATTAATTTTTGTTCCCTATGCTCCCGTGCTTTCGGGCTACCCCCGTCCGGCGTAGTCGCTTAAGAGTCTTGAGGCTCAAACACGCCATGTCTTCGACATGTGATTTATCGTAATGTGTGGCACCTATATACATCTCATCGTATTTGAGACCTCCACATCGGGGCCCTCTATGAAAGCCTCTCGTGGTTTTCTCCATCTCCATCCGGTTCTCTCACTGTCCTATTGTTTGCAAACGTGAGAAATAGTGTAGTCTGAGTCAGTGTAGGGTTGTTAGATGCCTTTTGTAGTTTTCAAACAAGCTCATGGGATAGAACCAGCTACGCCAAAACATTGGGGTGGCATTGTGAACACTAGTGAGGATTTTTTTCCCTATGCTCCCCGTGCTTTCAGCGCGACTCCGTCCGGCATAGTCGCTTAAGAGTCCCGAGTCCCAAACACGTCATATCTTCAACGGGTGATTTCTCGACTACATGGCACCTAGAGACATCTCATCGATCTGAAACCTCCATGTAGTGGCCTCGTATGAAAATATTTCATGGTTTTATCCGTCTCCATTTTCTTCTCTTGGTTTCTTATTGTTTGCAAACACGAGAAATAGTGTAGTCCGAGTCAAGATAGGTCATTAGATGCTATATTTTGCAAACGAAAGCTCATGAGACTGAACCAAATACACCAAAACATTGAGGTGGCCTGGAAAATGCTATTGAGGCTTCATTTTTGTTCCCTATGCTCCCGTGCTTTCTGCTACCCCGTCTCGGCGTAGTTGCTTAAGAGCCCCGAGGCCCAAACACGACATATCTTCGATATGTGATTTCTCGACTCCGTGGCACCTAGAGATGTCTCATCGATCTAAGACCTCCATGTTGGGGCTCTCTATGAAATCCTCTCATGGTTTTATCTATCTCCATCCAGCTTCTCTTGCCGTATTGTTTGTAAACGCGATAAATAGTGCAGTCTGAGTCAGTGTAGGGCTGCCACATGCTGTATTTTGCAAACAGAAGTTTGTGGGACCAAACCAACTATGCCAACATGTTGGGGTGGCCTGGTGAACACTAGTGGAGGGTTCATTTCTCTTCCCTACGCTCCCCATGCTTTCAGGCTACCCCGTCCGGCCGTAGACGCTTAAGATCCCTGAGGCCCAAACACTCCATATCTTTGACATGTGATTTCTCAGACTCACTAGCACCTAGAGACATCTTGTCAGATCTAAGACCTCCATGTTGGGGCCCTCTATGAAATACTCTCGCAGTTTTCTCCATCTCCATCTGGTTCTCTTGCTGTCCTATTGTTTGTAAATGTGAGAAATAGTGCGCTAAGTCGTGTAGAAGGCTGCCGTGTGTATATTTTGCAAACTAAGCTCATGGGACCAAACCAACTATGCCAACATGTTGGGGTGTCCTAGTGAACTCTAGTGGAGGCTTCGTTTTTGTTCCCTATGCTTCCCGTGATTTCAGGCTACCCCGTCTGGGCATAGTCACTTAAGATCCCTGAGGCCCAAACACGTGATATCTTTGACATGTGATTTCTCAGACTCTGTGGCACCTAGAGACATCTTGTTAGATCTAAGACCTCCATGTTGGGGCCCTATACAAAATCCTCTCATGGTTTTCTCCGTCTCCATCCGGTTCTCTCGTTGTCCTATTGTTTGTAAACGCGAGAAATAATGCAGTTTGAGTCAGTGTAGGGCTACCCTGTCCGGTGTAGTCACTTAAGAGCCTTGAATGACTAGATTGGATTAAGAATGAATTTGACAGGGGTATGTCTAAGAACACATGGGAGTTATCAATTGCCTAGTAAATCTTTCTTGTTTAGTTCTTGACGAGAGTTAATGCCTACGACTTAGTGACCTTTCATTTATTGATGATTTATGTTATGATAAACCCATGGATGCTTTCAAAAGTTCCTTAAAAAGGATATGGGTAGTCATAAAGCCTAGTGAAGGGTGTGATGTGATTTCTAAATAACTTGAAATGCCTACAGATTTAAAGGTAGTAACACGAATTGGACATGATTAGACAATCAAGAATCATTGAGTGTCTGAATCAGAATGTCATTGCATCTGGAGACATTCTCAAGCATTGGAGTAATGTATATGGAGAGACATTCTCAAAATATCTACAGATGAAAGGCATAAAATTGTGACAATTGTTGGGTGTTTTAACAGGGAGAAGACTACGAAGCATAGAATAATGTAGTAAGTGCATGATAAGATAGGAACCAGTACAAAGAGACCATGAGCAAGAAGAAGCGCAAGTAAGGTAAATACACATATACACATTGATAAATTGAATGAATAATTACTCAGATTAGGTAACTATTTATATACATACATTATATAAATATTAATTTCCAAAGTTTGATGCATATTATACATTGAAAATGCTAGTACATGTACATCACCAATAAATGAAAAAATAATCCATAATGTCTTAAATATTGTCAAGTGCACATCATATTAGATTCATGCGAAAATAATATCAGAAATGTAAGGTCTCATACAAAATTATCAAGTTCCAAATAGTATTTTAATGTGCATAATAAATACAAAAATGCCCAAATAAGTCATATACCATCAAGTTCAAATGCCATATAGGCTTACATACAATGCCATGCACATAGGCATACAAAAACAATGTCATGTAAGACATATATATTTCCTACTCATCAAAATCTATCCCTCTCTTGGCCTTGCTCAAAGAAGGCCCTCCCTTAGGCGAAGATGGAGATCCATGAGATGACTTTGGATCGTCCGAGCCCATGCTTTGAGTCCTCTTCCGCTGAATACTCGCCTATAGATGAGCCTGTAAATGCAAACAATGTTTTTTTGTCAAAACTTAATTTATATATGTTTTCAACATGTATTTAAGACCATGCTAGAATGAAAGTATTTACATAAATACAAAAACTTACCACAAGTTTTTGATCACACCGAATTTGCATCTCACACTCATATGAGTCATCGGGAGCTCCTACAGTACGAACGGGGTACGAAGACGATGAGAAGGAGGAGTCTCAGCCTCTAGACATCAAAATGGAGGCGGTTAAGGTTCCCTACATACACATAAGATCAGAAAATCTAACATCAGAATTAGCGAAAATAGAGCTAAGTACATGTATCTACATAATGACAATATTTTAACTAATTTTATCAATATAGAACTATTGTTTTTACCCCGCCACGCTTGTGAATCAAATGAACAGGGTTGTGCCCTATTGTAGGTAACTCCTGCATACACACAATGAAGGAAATTATTAACATAATTTAATAATTCTACAATGAAAGACATTACTAACATGTAATTTAACATAATATGAATTACATGAGAAATTTAACAAAATTTACGTGTTGTTTGAATACCTCAGTGAGTTATTACGTAGATGAAATCACAACAGCAACACCTTTATCTACTTGTCGCAGAGATGGTGGGGTGTCTAGTGAAGTCAAAATCTTTATCAAACATGTATATCATGTGAGTTAGATGGACATACAAGAACATACATATATTTGACTTCAAAACTAATACACACACACACACATGTATGTGAAAATTTTACATAATTAACATTCTAAATTACCTCTGTGAATGTTCGTGTATGCATGGTGCTCGCCACCTATGGTCGGGATGAAGATGCGCCTCCCGCACGCTGTAATATCAATGCATGTACATGTACAAATACAATTATTTCAAAAATTTAACATATATAAGTAAATCAGGTACTCCAAAATTTTTGTAACACACATAACAAAACATAACAAATTTACTTGCGAAGGTGATGCCGATGAATGTAATCCAAATGTCTCACTCAAAAGGACATCTAACATAGTGACATTATCGTGTTCATCCCTAGCACTAGGTGCACCAAAATCAGTACGCATGAAAGTATCGTCCTCCTCGGGCCCCAAACATATGCTACCACATGACGAGCAAAAATGTGGCCTCATGCTAGTACTCCTTGAGGGAATACTCTGTGTACCTCCATGAGCATCTGGCTCAGAAATATCCCTCGTATGTCGAACAAGGGTTGTAGATAGCCCCTGAAGTGCATGGAGTGTATCAATCTCTACTATCTCCTTCACTTCTTGAGGGAAAATCTCAAGGTGAGGGGGCTTCTGTGTGGGGAATATACTAGGTGAATAGGTGCATGTTGTGTACCTGGTCGATCTTGTGTAGATCCTTTTCCTCGGCCCTAGAAATCTCGGAAATCAAAATAATTTGGGATCTCATTGAGGATAAACTCGCAATAGAGTTTCCTCAGAAAGTATAGTGGCACCTTGTTGTTATTACAAGGTGGATAATCAAACACCATCCACCATCGGTCCCAAAAATTATTTCTAATCAAATTATTATTGCACCAATGGATGGGAAATCATTTACATGTCAATGGAATAGTAAGATTAGTGTGGGGGTTCATGAATAAGGCGCATATGAGTTATTTTGAAATTTCTTTTTTATTTACATCCACATGTGACAATTTGTTGGAATAATAAACCCATCAACCCTCTTTGTAAGTTGTCCAATGATTAATTTTTCCCATTTTTGTGTCAATTCAAACAAGTAATTCCTCCAATGTGTTTGCAAGAGAGGCGCGGTGGGGGTTTGTAGATTGTGCATCCCTCATTGTTTTGATTAAATCCTCAATTTCAATTTTGTTTTTAACTATTTGGGCTGCTAAATCTTCTTGACTACCCAAGGGATGTTGAGCAATTATGGGAGTGTCGGGAGGGATGTCAGGAATAACAGGGTTTGGTTGTGGTTGATTCCCTCGACCTCTAACTGTAACAATAAAAAATATGTACTCAATTCAAATTTTAATCTATAATTATCATATTTCAATGCAATTTTGAGAAAAGAAATGTGCTTACCTCTTCTTTGTGGTGCCATCGTCGATTCAGATCTTCCCGCGATCCAGAAATGATCCTTTGAGCTTGAGATCCAACTGAATGGAAAAACACAAGGGCACGAACAAGCTCTGAAACTCACGTTTGAGGGAGGAAAAATGATAGAGGCTCGGGCCTCTTTTTTTGTTTATAGTCAACATAACGCGTACGTGTTATGTAATGTGTACATATTATGCTTTGGTGATTCCTGAGCCAAACAAACTAAAATGCATACACGTTTGGATTTTTTTCACATTCTTGTCCGCTTTTTGGCCCCCCAATTTGTGTACTTACCCATGCACTCAAACTGAATTCATGATTCCAAAATTTGAAAGTGCATTCACTGCCTGATTGTGGGTTATGGATACTAAAATCTACTTCCTTTAAATTAATCCAATTTGTGATTACTTTAATAATTAATCAAATAAAATAAATTGAATATTTTTATCTGATCAAAATCTTCTAAAAACTGAAATCAAATCCACAACACAAGAACTTGATAACGAGTTCGACCGAATGCTACGTCTCTGGATTCTTGAAAAGAGAATCGATCTATTATTGCCCAATGAAGTACAATATCCCTTCACTATTGACTTAACAGACCTTTATACCTGCAAATGAGATAATTCAGACCTCTTGGAACTTTGCAATTTACCAGAAACGTTCCCAAGTCCATCCGTGGCCCCTACAATATTTTCACTGATGATTTCTGTGAAATTACATTCGAAAAATGTCTACAAATTGAAATATACAACACCTACATAAAATAGGTTTATATTTCTAGAAACTAGAGGAAATTATGAAAAACTTCCCTTTTTACTCCATGGCCTGATTCAGACCAGAAGTGGTTGGAAAATGTAGATCTATGCTTGCTCCTCGTGCTCTGTTTTGTGAAATTACGATGGAAAAATTATTACAAAGGAAAATATACAACAATTCCTATAACAAAATTTACATTTCTAGAAATATCTCAGAATTTTAAACAAATTTTATTTTTACACCATGGCAAAATTCAGACCATAAGTGCCTCAAAAATGGTGATCTCTACAAATTGGTCCTTTCTGTCCATTAACAAACTTACCAAAATGTCCCTCTAAATAGAAGTGATCTCATGTTCTATCATTTGATAAAAAGGGGCGGGTTGGTAAGGCTGAAAGTATTTTGGCTCAAGTTAATGGTTAAAATCCCCTTCCATAGGTTTAGGTGCCCAATTTAGCCATTGACCCCACATTTGGTGGGAAAGGGATATGATAAGCCTTTAAATAGCTTTTTGGCCACAAAATCCTCCTTATCCCATGGGATTTAGGCTTATTCACGTGGAATGGATTAAATATATTATTATTATTATTATTTTAAATCCAAATCCACTACAAACCTGCCAAGTGTCATGCCCATAATATGCCATTTGTCCACATTAGAGTGTGTCACGTCATCATTTGACCACAACTTTGACTATGCATATCTTTCGCATACGAACTCAAATTTGGTCCATTCAAAATGTGTCGGAAAGCTTGCGATGAGATCTATACCATGGAATTTATTTTGAAACATTATAAGACCATAAATTTTTCCTTGTCTCCAACTACCACGTGTCACCTTGTCATTGGTCCACTTGTTGACATGTTGACCGAGTTGACCTTAACTTTGACCGACGATAGAATTTGCATACGAACTCCGATTCTGAAGTTCAACATACCGTTGGAAAGGTATCAAGAATCCCTTTAGCATGGTCTAATTTTAGGGAATTTTAGGGAATATATAATCATGATAAATCCTCCGTATCAAAATATGATTTTGAAGTCATATAATTATTATGTTAAATATGAAATATCTTCTACAAAAATGTATTCTTGAAAAACTCTTGTGACCCAACCATTCAACCTATGGAATATCCTAAACATTACATAATTATTTCTCATTTCTTTTTTCCAACTAGAGTTAGTTATGAAAATTTTAATGTAATCTTTTGTTTCTCATAATCAAGAGAAAATATTTCCTTACGAATATAAATATTACTAGCTAGGATTAATATCTAAATTTTTAGTGTTTATTACCATGGAAAAATGTAAAAGAAATATTTCAACCCCTAAAAATTAGTAATGTATACCTAAACATTTCTTATACATCAGTAAATGTAAACATGCAAAGTGATCATATAGTATTTTGTCTCCAAATAATTCTTAGAAATAAATAAATGTAAGCATATCTTAAATATGATGGTGTGAGAAAATGATATCCCACATCCAGTTTAGGATGATAAGAAGACTGAATATTTTTAAGAGGAAGAGGAGGATGATATCAATGATGAAAGGTATGGTAAGTATTTAACAATCTATGTGGACCTTAAAACTTAAGAAGAGGGAAGAATCTAAACCAAGATTAACACAAATGGTACTTTGTATGGTCTGAAAAAATATCGCGAATCCAAGCATTATAAATTTGATAAGGATCATTTTTCAGTTGAAAAAATTTGATCTTTAGGATGAAAAAGTACCCCAAGATATTATAAATTCAAGAGGTTGGATTGAGGTTTTAGAAAAATGGAAAAAATGTGCCCTTATGGGAATGCTCCTCGATTGTCGACTAGGTTTTGTTTAAAAAATAAAATTTGTGATTGGTGATATAGGATAATGGAAATTTGATTTAATCTAAATCTAATTAAACATTTATTTCAAAGTAACTACTGCAATGTATGATATTTTAGTTAATTAAGTACAGTCATATGTAAGTAAATAAGCATCCAATAATGTAAATCCCTAATCACATGGGAGAGGAAGATGACTTAGTTGATTATGTGTAACCCAAAGGTGATATAGATTGAGTATCTATTAGATTTGGATAGAAACAACATTGAACATGCTTAGTGAAGGTTTGAGAACTAAAAAATATGCTGGAAAGAAGCTCTGATAGGAGAACAGGAGTGCCTTCGGTGCTAGTGACTCTGTAAATGTTCAAGATTTTATCTTTTCTTAGTTGGAGGAGCTTCGATGTTGATCTTATTTTGTCAATTTTGTTTTTTTGCAATATCATTATTCATACCTTTAACATGTAAAAACAAATTTCTACATACACATGTCTAAAAACCACATCAAATATAATAAAAAATATGTAGAATGTGGTGTCAAATCGACTTCTGCGATCACCCTGGATAGTGAACTTAAAATCGAGAACTATACTACATCTTAGAATCCATGTAGTTCTTTTTGCTTGTGTGTGTAATGATGCCCTAGGTTTCCCTTGTGTAAGTTTCTTGATGATATCGAGATAAATGTAGATTGTAATGAGTATGCAAGATTTGTGTGATGGAATAAAATGAGCTCCCTTCCTATGTTGTCTATGAAAAATAATGAAGCACTTGTACCTTGTATAAAGGTGTTATATGTATGTCTTGTAATGCTCTTGTGCCTATTATGCAAGCTTAGGTGATGATAGATAATGTGTATAGTGTTTTGTCACTTATTTGAGAGCAATAACTTAGTAAATATATGATTTCCTTGTTTGAATTTTGTAATTAACAACTAAAATGCAACCTTAATTATTAAAAGATGCTAAATAAGTGAACATGATACAAAAGGGTAAGAATAAGGAAAAGAGGGGAAGGAACACTCAAGAGGGACAAGAACACCGGGTGCTTACGTCTTAACTACGTGCTAGTTCCGAGATAATTGAAAGATAATTTCATTAAGTTTCAATAGAACCGTAAGGTATATAAGGCCAAAAAAGTGCAAATAGTAAAGCAATAAAATAACCAAGAGAAGTTATCAACCACTATTTTTCTTTCTTAGGAATAACGGATACATTAGAATGCTTTAGGACCTAGAAATTTACCCATGTGCATAGATATTGTGTCAACATTTATCCCCATTTTATACTATTGAGTGAATACTCGATAACATAACATAGATAAAAGACACATACCTTGTTGATATAATATAAGTGTAGTTAATAGCGTGCCAAGTGGAAAAGTGGAAACGTGAAGTGTGGTAACTAAGAAAAGGAGGTACACCCTATGGGTGAACCATGCGCATAGTAGTGTGTTGGTAGAGCTTGTGCTTGTTGATGTGAGATGATTCTTGTAAGGATGGACTTGAAAAAGAAGATTGAAAGAGTTGTCAAAGTCTCGTTTATGAAAAATCATAGTAACATGTGAATAAGTACGTAAAAGTAGTATATAAGGAAAGAGTGCATGTGATGTATAAGAGAGTAAAGGATAATTTTTTTCTTGTTTTTCTTTGGAGATGCTATTTGATTTGAGTATCTTGTTATTGAAGGGAGAGTTTTTGGGTGATCTCACACCAAGAGAAAGTTTTGGGTGATATCACACCAAGAGAAGATTGTTGGGGAGAGAGTTTTGTTTTCTCTCCTTTCATGAAGCTTCATAATAACTCGCTAATGCAAATTGGTACATATCATTTTGTAATTGTATTGTAACTGAATTGTAACCGCTTGAATTACTTTTGTAATTGGAGTAAGGTGAATTATACTATAAAATTATACTTTAAACTTCTATAAATTATGGTGAACTGAGAAAATTTCTATTGCTGCCCTAAGGAAACTAATGCCCAAGAGGAACACAAGTACCCATCATTCTTGTCTAATACTGGGCTCTAGTGCCTACTCTGTGTATGTGACCCAAGCCTATTTTTGGACCACTCTGTAACTATGTTCTTTGGCCAATGGTGTAATTTTGTATTTATTTTGGAACTATGTTTTGCTAGATAGGTGGTTTGTTCATCTAATTGATGCCCACTCATTTGGGGTGCATGCACCGAAATTAAGAGGAGGTGGCCCAAACGAGAGGACTTGAAACTAATATGCATATTTGAGATTGGATAACTATAAGGGTAGGGGATGTGCATGGTATAAAATAAGGCACATGAAACAAGATATGGCTAGAAAAAAGTGTTAGTGAAAAAGAACTAGCATGCAATAGAAGACAATGTGGAGAGAAAATATGAAGACAAGAGGTACCACAAAAAGGGGGTTACATACATGGGACATCGATCAAAATGTCACAAGACAATTAGATATGAAGTTTCCATAAGCAAAAAATGATCAAACATTAGATAGGGAATACCCCGTAAACAATAACAAATAATAGTAAACAAGCCGTAATAGATAAACACGATTGTATAGAATCTTGCAAGGAAAATTCTACACATGAAGAACCCATTAGCATGTTATAAAGATAAGTAGTATGTCAAAGCATGTATATATCAACGAAGAGTAACATGATAGTAACAATAAGAATGAACTATTGTAGTAATAGAACATGTGATGTGTAAAGTCCGAGTGTAGTAAAGGTAGATGCCCCAAGAACCTCAATGGGACTAACAAAGAGTTGTGTCAAGTATCATGCATCATGTAAAAATATGTAAGAGTCTTGTATTCACTTAAACATACCATGTGAAAGTGCATGTGTGTATAGAATAATATAAAGACATACTAAATGTCCAACTAGCATAGGAAAAAAAGTGTAAATGTAATTAGTATAAGCTAACAAGATAAAATACAACAAAAATGTTTAGATACAATGTGCATGTGATGTTGTGATGTGATATGCCAGATGTGTAGATGAGAGGAGCCATGTTTCCCCACCATCAAATGTGTGTGAGATGAGGTTCATTTAGTAATTATCCCTCAACACCAAACATGAACTGTGGAACAAGAGTGCATCATCAGAAATGATGGTAAAGTATGTTTACTAGAGATGTAGTGATGCTCATAAAGATAGTCATGAATCATGGAGTGTGTGTAGCCGATGAAAAAGTGAGGTTAATGGAGTAATTATACCCTCGATACAGTCAATAATGAACCATGGAACAAGAGCATATCATCGTAATGATGGTAAATTATGTTTACCGAGATGTGGTGATGCTTGGAAAGATAGACATGAAGCACAAAGCATGAGGTGCTATGATGTGATAAGTGAGGTTCATGGAGGAATTACACCCTCAACATTCAAAGATGAACAATAGAACAAGAGTCAGTCATCGAGTAATGAAGGTAAAGTATGTTTATCAAAGATGTGGTGATGCTCAGAAAGATAGACACGAAGCACATAGTATGAGGTTCATAGAGGAATTACACCTCAATAAATCAAACATGAACCATATAACAAGAGTGTGTCATTGAGTTATAAAGGTACAATGTGTGTATTGATATCATATGCTGGGAAAGATGTTATCATGGATCCGAAAGCATGAATTTTAGTAGATAAACAATGAGTAGATGATAAATACATCAAATAATCATGGAGGGAGGAGTGCAATGCCCCCAAGTGTTCTAATGATGAAAATTTATCCAACGATGGTGAAAAAGAGGGATCCTTATCTTGTATCCAAGAAAGAGAATGCATGTGACCATGGTCTAGGATCGATGGTGTAGGAGAATATTTATGTGTGTGTGAGGGAGACCGATGTGGTAAAACAGTAGAGAAAACCTATAGGAATCGATGCCCGAGTAGGGTACTTAGGATGATAAGGTGGAGCAATGGATCTATGGGGATGAAAAGGCCATAATGTAGGCCATGTATAAATGAGAGAGCTAGTTCTAGAGATATATTGGGACTTGAGATGTGCAAGATTCCTAGATTCCATGACTAGTACTAAAATAGAGGTAAAAGTCGGTCGAGGTAATGGTAAATATGGTGGAATACCTTTGGTGGTGAAAATTTCTGGTTATGAATGAAATTGAGACATATGTGGAGCATGAAAGGGATAACTTGGATATCTCAGAGCCAATGAAGGCCTAAGACCATGTCACAACCCTTTATTTCATATGTAACGAGGAATAGTGTAGGTATGGTAAGGGACCTAACCGTATTAGGAAGGATGAAACATCTGTAAGAGTTAGGAACTACAAATGTGATTTTTGAATTTGGAAATTTGATATGTAATATAAGTTCCATGGAGCATGCATTGGACATGGATGATGTATAGACCATAATATTTTTGAGTATTTGAGTACCAATAAAAGCATCGATATGCAATAGATTAGAATAAAATGAAGCACGATAATCATGATCTAAAAAAATAATAATTAGTGGTGGCACATCAATAGTAACAATGAGAAAATCAAGTAGTCATGTTGATGGGGAGACATAACATGATATGCATGATTAATAGATGAATCAATAACTAGCTTGTCATGCTTTGCTAATGGGTCATTGAAAGTTTTAAGATTTTGATTATAATTGATCGGTTCGGAAATAGATGGCTCATGGAGATCAATTGCATTGTTATAGATATGATATTGAATTATATGTCTAATATTAAAATAACAATTAGTAGAGTGACCATTATATTGGTGGTAATCATAATGTGCATTTTCATCATAGTTACGGTTGCATGGGTAAGAAGGATCTAGATTGAGCAATGGAGGGAGAGTAATTAGATTTCTTTCAGCTTAGTTGTGGTAATAATAACTCGAGGTACAAAAGGTAGCTTAGTAAAGGTTCATTGTATGGGTTACAATTGAAGCTTGATAGGCATAGAAATAACATTGATAATACTTTGACCATTGGTAGGCTTAGTGGGTGGTTTGAAACTTTCTAGAAGAGGGAGAAGATGAATTTTCATAATAATTTTTTTTTCCCATAGATAGTAGTTTAGTTTCATGTAATTTGAGTGTATGGAATAATTTTTCAAAGGAAGGAGAGTTCTAAAAAATGGAACTCTCTTGGAGTGGAGGAAAAATACTTTGAATGAATAGATCTTGTAATTCTGAATCAACAAGGACATTGGTCATTTTAACAATGTTGTTCTTAAAGCGTAGGACATAATCCACAAGATGTTGATTGGATCCTTATTTTATTTTAGCTAATTGTTTACATGATATGTTAGTGTCAATATTTATAGAAAAATGAGAAAGGAATGCATTGGCTAGAGTTGTAAAAGAGGTTACGAATGGACAGGTAGATCATAGAACCAACGCATAACATGTTCATTTAAGCTTCGAGGAAAAAATTTAGCCAATAGTGTGAGGTCATAAAAATAGTTGATACATGTAACATGGAAGGATCAAAGGTGCTCACAAATGTCTCCATGGCCATAAAATGTGGGAATCTTAGGTGTGACGAAGTTATGAGGAAGTAGATAAGAGAATATGATGAGTGTAAAAGGGATATGGAGTGAATAATATAGAGAGGGATAAGAGGATAAAGAGAATCATTGTAATCGATGAATTTGAGATTGTAAGGAATTGTATAATAAAGCTAGGTCATGGGTTCCCGAAGAGGAGATAGGTTGTGTATGGGATATATTGGGCGGGAGAAGAGGAGTGGAGGTTTTAGTAATAGAAATAGGAATGGTGGAAAGTGGGGTAGACTTCATGGCAATCGAGGAAGATCCCATGAGAGAGAGAAAGAGAGAGTGGTATCATCTCTAGATATTTTAGCAGTGAGTAAAGCATTGAGGATATGGAGAATATGTGTGGGGTGGTCATGTAAAGTAGAATGGAAGTTAGTGAGATTTTCAAGCTGATCTTGATCAACATTAGTTCCTCGTGGTATGAGTGTCCATTGTCAAATGTTTCAATGTTTTCAAGAGGGATGTTGATTGAGTTAATCTAGGAATTATTAAAGCCATCCATTGATTTATTAAATTTATAGATAGATGGAGGAAGCTCAGTGTGCTAAGGAGGACCGAAATTACCACCATGGGAAATGGGAATAAAAATAAGGATTTGAAGCAAGGTAAGGTTCGAGCATATGGGTTCACCAAATTATTTAATATAAATATAATTAAACCTTTATTTCAGAGAAACTACTATAATGTATAATAATTCATTAATTAAATACAATAAGACACAATAAAATAAGAATACAACAATGTAAAAACCTAAGCACGTGGGAGAGGAAGATGAATTAACTGATTATGTGTAACTCCGAGGTGATCTCGATTGAGCATATATAGGATCTAGCTAAATAATTATTGAACAATCTTGGTGAGGGTTTAAGAACTCGAATCATGTTTGACAAAAGTTCCCATAAGAGAATGGGAGTGCTTGGGCACTAGTGAATGATATGGGATTTAGTGATTGTGTAAATGTCCAAGATGTGATCTTTTCTGTCCGGAGGAGATTCGTTGTTGATTATTTTTTTGTCACTCTAGTTTCACCGCAATGTCTTTGGTCGTACTTTCAGAACATGTAAAATAGATTTCTACCTACACATGTCCACAAACCACATCAAATATAATAAAAATATGTAGGATGTGGAATCGATCAACCCCACTGTCACCAAAAGAGTGAACTCACAACCAAACATTGTACTACATATCGACTCCATATTTTTTTTTGTACTTGTGTGTGTAATGATTCCCTAGATTTCCCTTGTGCAAGTTGTATGATGATAGTGGGATAGATGTAGATTGTATTGAGTATGCAAGATGTGTGTGATGGAATAAAATGAACTATCCTCCTATGTTGTGTATGTAGTATAATGCAAACCTTGTCCCTTACATAGATGTGTTATATGTATGCCTTGTAATTCTCTTGTTCCTTTGATGCAAGATTAGGTGATGACATATAACACTCATAGTGTTTGTCCCCTTATTTGAGAGAAATATCTAATTTTATATATGATTCCCTTGTTTGAATTTCATAATTGACAACTAAAAGGATGACCCAAAGTGTTAAAATATGCCCAAGATGTGAAAAGGAACCAAAAGGGTAAGACGAAGGGAAAGAGGGGAAAGGGTGCCCGAAGGGACAGGAGTTCTTGGAACTTCCATCCTAACTAGGAGCTAGTGTACAATATCATTATAATATAAATGATTTAATTTCCAATAGAGGTGTAACGTATGTAAGGCCAATAAAATGAAAATGATAAAGAAATAAAAACCAAAGGAATTTATGAACCACTAGTTTTCTTGGTTAGGAATCATGTACACATTAGTATGCTTTAGGACCTAGGAATGTACCCAAGTTCATAGATTTTTTGTCTACATGGGTCCACTAAATTTTCACATAAAAAAATGTTCCTACAATTCCTAGAGCTAATCATTTTTTTGTAGGATTTGATGCTTGTTTTTGGTTGTGTTCATGTTATGGTCGTGCTAGTGGATATTTATATGAGTCGATTTAACGTATTTATCTTTCATGTTATCGTTTAAGGTTATGGAGGACTTTCAAAACCTTACACATTTACCCTTATAAAAACAATGGTGTAGGGAGGAATTACATAAACATATTCATAATCCTTGTTAAAAATTCACAAACAATAATATTGATAAAATAAAAATATTAAAATTGTGGGTATTTCTCCTC
Organism: Taxus wallichiana var. yunnanensis; assembly: GCA_018340775.1. NCBI lineage: Eukaryota > Viridiplantae > Streptophyta > Pinopsida > Cupressales > Taxaceae > Taxus > Taxus wallichiana. Next base: position 174,794,334 of record CM031239.1, on the reverse strand, counting down.
TTATAGTAGTAACTAAATAAAACCTCTAATGAAATAAATTCTTGTGGAGGGTAAACAATAAAGAATAGAAATTAAATTAGCCATGTGAAATTTTTGGCCTCCATGTTGTTCAAATAACTCTATTTCCATATCCCATCTTGTTAAGCTTTATGTGTTTGTACAATCACAATGTAGTATAGGTTTAGCACAACATAGTCATGCACACTGGAAAATAATCTAGGTAGGAATCCAAGTACCCAAACCAAGTGTGTGTAATTCTACCAGTCCCTTCTTGTTTTGGCCATCAAGATTTGATTCTTCCAAATCATGGTTATCATAACATGCAAATATACCTTATGAAGAACATGAACTTATTATAACAAAAGGGGTTCATATTCTCATTAAAATCATGATGATTGACTATAATAAATAACATAACTTCAAGATAATCTCAAATAATTTCCATCTTACATACTCATGCATAAGGTAGGACTCAATATTAGTAATCACGAACTTCCACACACACCCGTTCTTTTTATGTGACTCCCCAATCACACACACACACATACACACACACATGGTGGGAACTTGTCCTTCACCACTTGAATCTAAAAATATAATTCCTATATATAGGTTACATGTTCCTACAAATCACACTTTCCTATATTTAGACTCCAGTCTCGGTTCTCCACAGTGGTGGTTTCTTTGTTCTTGGAAGCTCTATTTTTTTCTTATGTTTTATATAACTTCTTATTTAATACTCACATGCTCTATAAATAGATATTCTCATGTCCATGCATAAATCATGTCTATTATTAATTCTACATGTGTTTTATACATGCATTTGTATATTTTTGGATTTCCTTGATGATCATGCCATCTTCTTCTTTTGTTTATATTTATCTTGCTTTGGAAATCAAACTATCTCCCGAGTCTGTTATTCCCACATGAAAACCTTTGCACATGTTTCTTCACACTTCTACATGTACTTTCACACACCGTTTCATCCTTTGTAAATTATTATTTCATGGTTCCACATGCACCTCATGTGCATACTTCATCCTTTGCGCATATCTCATACTTAACCATTTTCTTGGCCGAACATTACCCCACACTAGGGCATATTGCCCTTACTTGGTAATACATGAATCATTGAATGAAATAATGAATCCTAGCTGAAAGAATGTGGGAAATAGCCTAAAGAATATTTGAAGAAATATTGTATGAAAAATTCATTCTACTCTTGCATGATAAAAAAGGCTCACGGTATCTATAAGAGTTCCCGGAATTCTATGATGATGGTGTCTTCTAGTCCTTTCTTCTCTTCAAGTGTGTTATCCGACATTCTTGGAATTGATTTGAAAATGTTTGGTGTTCCCTCCAGGTTAATCTTCCAGAATTCTCCGTAATTCCTTCAAAATGAGGTCCCATTCGAAGTCATTTCTTCCACAAAAATCTACCCCATTTATCACCATATCTTACAACTCTCCTATTCTCACCTCTACTTTATCACAATTTTTTTGATAGCTTTATTCATCTCCTCTTCCTCCTGCAAAACTTTCACATGCATCATCTTATCTTATGTATACAAATAGGCTTAAAGGTGAATCCATTGTGTCTATTCCTTAGAGAGGCACACATCTATAATCAAGCTATCCTCAAATATGATGAATATTTTCTCATCCTTATGCAAATATTCCTTCACCTTGGCACCAATATATTCATACTACTTTATTATTCATTAATATTATCCCTTACTAGTTCTTACATTGTTTGTTCTTGTCCAATATTTCCCCTTATTATTAATAGGTTAATCAATTCTTTTAAGTTATTAATTTCCTTATTTTTATGTAATTTGGCCTCCGTGACTACTTCAGACATGATTACACAATTTAGGTGACTAATCCGCCACCTTAGTATTTACATTTGATAACCTCTTTTTCACCCTATTCAATTATGAAACTAACTTCTTATTATTTCTACTCACATCCTCAAAATTGTACTATGTGTCATGCATTATGACTCCTTTATTTATGTTTCAAAGCATAACTTCACCGCCATATTTATTAAGGAATTACTTACTGCTCATCCATTAGTTGTGTGGAATAAAAAATTAGCAATGCATTTATTGGATCTTTTCTCCCCTACACTCACTAATGACCGCTTTATTTGTTTCAAGATTGGGATCCTTTATATGAGTCTGCAACATAAAAGAGATCATTTTTCACATCTAGACATGGGCTTCAATTATTGAGAATATCCCAACAATATAACTCTTCTACATCAACAGATATTTAGAACTTGACCCTCGATGAATTTTGATGTGTCATTTATATAGGACATGCAAGGGTGAGTATATGAACATCCCTTGGAATTGTTTTTGCTGATGATTTGGGTCTTGTTCATGTAGTGTGATGCTTACATGGTGTCTCCCGCATTATATTATAGTGCATAGGTTGTTTATCCCTTTTTTACCCTTCTTTCTCCTCTTTCTCATGCTCTTCTCGCTCATGCTCTTCTTTCTCATGCTACCCCATGCACATCAATGGATCAAAGGGTATTTCTTCTTCCTCACACTCCTCAAACTAATTAAGTTCCTCTTCCATAATGTGTATCACATGATAACTACTCTCTTCCTCCGAGTCCTTTGTAGTCCTTTGATGCTATTAATCATACCTCCTCCTCCTGGACTAGTCATGTACGTGATTTTAGTTGGGCTTATTAGAGGCATTCTAGGAGGCATGCATGCTAAATTTTCTTCACATTATAATT